>OY856409.1:1333475914-1333968414 GCA_963693085.1 Alisma plantago-aquatica | reverse complement strand
TGACCCTATAGAGATTTCCCTTGTGAATTCCCAGTCTAGTGAATCTATCAATGAGCAAGTGAATTGTGCATACTTCACCTTGATTCATCCGAGGAAGACCCAGAAGATAAATTTTAAGAACTATGATTAGTTTACATTATTGAGGAACTAGTTGAAGAATTATAGGCCCCCAAGATGAAGCCATTACCTGAAGGTTGAAGTACATATTACTATATTACTTGAAGGTTTATCACATGATATATAATGTTGATCTAACATCTGAGTTAGAAGACAAACTTTTATCAGAATTAAGGAAAAAGAAAAAGGAAATAGGCTATAAGATGAGTGTATGGATGTGATGGAGTGAGTTTTTACTTTATTTTCTCTCTCTCGTTATTTCTTTTCTCAAGTTATTGTTGACAAAACTACCCTCAATTTAATCATTGCATGACTAAGCTTAAAATAACACTTGTGGCAAAAAGAAAGCAAACCCTAGTTTACTTGATAACCTAAATTAATGATTGAGACAAATGCTCAATTTAACTATCTACAAATCGATTTTTTCTACAAAATTTGTACACAAGGTACACTTTGACCTCACTAGCAAGCATCTAAAATTTGGTAACAATTGGGTCAACCAATTGGGAGTTATGCCCATTTTAATTTCGTGTATTATTCTCTTAATCATAAAGACTTGGACCAAGTTCGTATCATTTTAATTCAATTTAATCTGTCACGCTGGCTTCTAGGCTACCTTGGACGCGGCCCACTCACTGGGATTTAATCCCAGCCACCCGATTTAGGTGCACACTGATCCATCCTTGATCCGAGGGCGAAGACCTCGTCTTCTACCTCCGAAGGACCCGCTCTCCGCCTAACGCTGAACAACCGATCTTCCAACGATCCTCGCGCCCGAACCCCACCCCCTCCTCGCGAGATATTTGGAGGAAGTCTCCCTCTCACTCGGGCGAGCTCAACGGTGGTGACCACGTCACCTAACTCCCCCGGATCAGGGAGAACGGTTCCCCGCTTTCCCGCACCTCCCACTGGCGGCGGCAACCAATTTAGGGCTCCCCTTCCTAGAACCCCCCACGCCTATATAAAGATCCCAGTAGCTCCGCCACCCTTCCTTTAGTCGCGCTAGTACCTCAATTGCAACTGAGATCGCCCCTATCTCCCTCACCTCGAGCACCCCTGCTCACCTGCTTCCCGACCTCCCTCTCACTCTGGTGGATTCCTCCGTTCAATCGAGGACGATCACACCATCTCGGGATCCCGACGAGTCGAACGCCACCCCCAGTTGGTGTCGCGAAGGCCCAGAGCCTCGGGTCGACAAGCCGAGCAACCGAGCTCCAAGAGCTCCACCGCCGGCGAGGTTGGAACCTGTTGAGGACTGAAGGAGGATCGGGAATACCTCAGCATCCTTCCACAGAGCTTTGTGACCACTTATCTCAGCCAGAGGGGCAGGTAAACCCAACTTTCCATTTTCTTCTTCGTTTAACCTGTAAACATGGAAATCACGGTATCTTTCACCTCCGACGATGATCTGGAGCTCGTTGAGCTCGGAAGGATCCCGCGGAGTGAATGCAACCCTCTGCATTCCTCCAGGCTTAGCTCAACTCGAGCTAGCCACCCCTTCCCTCACCTCTGTGACCTCGCTGCTATTCGGGGGCGTGAGTTTAACAATCAACCCGGTAAAATTACCTATCTGCCCCGACCGTCGCGACGCGATACAAACCCCAAAAGGGGCATTCCCGTCCTTTACCCCCGCCTTTGACCCAGTTGACTGCTACTGGCTCGCGGGTTAAGGAGAGGATCCACGTAGCCGGATCCCTCTTCTGATCCGCGAGACCAGCGACCCTTTTTCTTTTTTTTATTTTCGTTTTATTTCCTAGAAATTCCCTGATTGGTCGATTTTCAATTAATTATAGAAAATAGTAGGATCATCAGAAAATAGCAAAACTATATATCTTTTTGACCAGAAAAACGAGACCTATTCATATAAAATATGATCAGACCCTGTTGATCATTCCTGTTCGAAAATGTAATCTAAACCCATTTTAATCAATGTTATATGATTATCTTTAGGATGATCTTAATCAAATATTGATATCTTTTATCATGACATGAGTTAAATCACCCTGAATCTCGAAACCTTAATCCCATATGATCAATCTTCAAGAATCATATCTAGACTCTTGCATATGACTTTCTTATTTCAATACTTGTTGAAAACATCATATCAAACCCTAATCTTCTAAGATCTCTTTAAGAACCTGATTAATCAATCTCCTTTGGTCAACTCTGATCTCAAGGATCAGGAGTACCCTAATGATGACTCTAATGATCCCAATTCTATGATCTAAATCCTAAGGATCTAAACCCTAATGATCTAAACCCTAAAATTATAAGAAATGATAAAGATATTTTGTAACATAGGGTTACTCATATTTCAGGAGGATCTTCTCTCAACCCTTGATCTAGGAACCTGTGAGAACCTGATCTGCTAGAAGGTATGTGGTCGTATAAGTATATGACTAGATTTCTGGTTGCATATGATATGTGTACCTTGAATGCTCATATTTGAATATTATTGCTTGTTTGATTAGTATGAGTTATACTTCGCCAAACCTAATGAAACATAAATGGTTAGGATGAGTTGTAGCTACTAGAGCACATAGCCTGGTGTGGATGTATGTTGCCTAACATGGATGTATGTTTTTCCTTGGCCCATGTTAGATGTATGATGATATTATGTTGCCCACACTAGATGTAAGTTAAGTGCAATATGTGTAGTACAACTGCATCAAAATGATTGTAATAAAAAGGATGTTTACCTGATTTTCGCCTTAAGAAATGGTTTTATCTCTCCTTTCTACTTGTTCAAATATTTTTCCTTTATGCAACCTTATTAAATGTACCTTTTTCCACGTACCAGCCTTGCTGATGTTTTGTTTCTCATATTTTCTAGGTGCAAGGAACAATTGACTACAAAATGAAATGCATGCTCAAAGTATCTGAAGGCACAAATAATAAACTTGGAGGATGTTATAGATAGATTCTTTTCCTCTTATCTCGTTTCTTGTTAGATGTCAGTTTTATTCTTTCCTTAGTAATCTTGAGGATGATTGAAATCCCATGTAATAAAGTTAACTTTCTTTAGAACCATATTTCTCTCCATATGTAATGACTATACTATCTTTATGAATGAATATTTGTGTGGCTTTATCCGATTTTGTGAACTAGATCTTGGCTTAATCTCTGTTTTAGTTGACTACCTTAATCTCTTATATTTTCCCTTTTGACATCTATAGATATGAGTGCACGCATATCTATGAATGTCACTATGGAAAGTATATAGAAATTGGGGGACGTCACAATGGATGCACAAAATTCATGTGGTATAAGACTATGAACCATTTGTAAAACACCAGTGCAAACTAAACCCAAATGTGAAAGAAGTGATTACCCTCAAAGTTGTAAAGTTACTCACATCTGGCATCATATACCCCATTTCTGGATCACCATGAGTGAGCCCAATATAGTTCATTCCAAAGAAAGGAGGCATCATTGTGGTGTGCAATGAAAAGGATGAACTCATCCCCACGTGCACCATCACTAGGTGGAGGATGTGTATTGATTATATGAAGCTAAATAAAGCTATGCATAAGGATAATTTTCCCTTACCTTTCATCAAGTGTATTTTTCAATCTAAATGGCTATTTTAAATTTTATTAAATCCCAATTCATCTATAAGACCAACAGATGACTACTTTTATGTATCCCTTTGAGACCTATTCTTTTAGAAGAATGTGCTTTCAATTTCACAATGTGTCATCCATGTTTAAATGCTGCATGAAGGTCATCTTTGATGGACTTACAGAAGTAATTATGAAAGTTTTCATAGATGATTTATCTGTCTATGAAGATTCATCCAACTCATGCCTATTATATCTCTCCTAGTGCTTTAATGTTGTGAGGAGGTACATCTGGATCTCAACTGGGAGACATGTGACTTTATGGTGAAAGAAGGCATTATGTTAGGTCACATAGTAAGTAAGAAGAATCAAAGTAGACAATACAAAATAGAAGCGATTTCCAAGAACTCTCCTCCAACCAAAGTAAAAGAATTCAGGGCCTTCCTAAGTCATGCATGATTCTATAGGAGGTTAATCAAGAACTTCTTCAAAATATCTAAGCTGATGGCAAAGCTATTGCTCAGGGATGCTGAGTTTCACTTTGATGATGAATGTATGAAGAGTTTTAACAATATAAGGGACTCTTTCATTAAAATCCTATCATTTGGGTTCTAGATTGGTCTCGACCTTTGAGATTATGTGTGATGCCAATGACTATGTTGTAGGATGTTGGTATATATGCCCTGAGAGCCAATCATGTGATGATTGGTGGGATACATTAAGATTGATTTGATAAACATAAAAGGCGAGCTTCCAATTCTTTCTGGTTCAGTCATATGAGATAGTGATAGAACAGATTGAATGTCTAGAGAATGACAGTACTCAATGACGTATGCCTTCAGGTTCATGACCTGAACGATGAGATCATACAGATGCTAAGAGTTTGTACATTCTTGTTATGTCCCTAGTCGGATGTCATTGTGGAAGGCAGATAGACAACAATGACACACAAGACTAGATTGTGGTGTTGGTTGATGACAGAATCTCATTAGTCATGATATAGAGATATCAAACCAAACACATAGGTACTTGTTAGAGAACAAGTGTACCAGACAGACCCACCGTGAGTTTGACACATGGAACCATGACCTGGTAGTCACAGTCAGTACTCACAGTGATGGTGGTGAGTGTGATTCTTAGACCTGAAATCACTGCACTCAACACATGTCGTTGGGCACACTTTGACATCATCAAACGCAGTCCTGAAACATGGGTTGTTATAAAAGTGATGATTGGGTGGCTTTGACACATGGGGCTTTTGAGGGGTGAGTGATAGATATGGGATTTGTCCCTCCTAAGGGAGTATGATATCCATGGCCACTTGATGAGTAGGATTGAGAAAGGCGTGCATGCATGTGTGAATCGGTATGTGATGCTGATGTCATACATATCTCTTCCAGTCTACTCTGAGATCAAGGAAGTGAATGAACATTGACAGGATGACTGTTCCATGCCTCGAGTTCATTCGGGATATCAGTGACAAAGGAATTATACATTCACTGTAACACCATTCACGGATTGTAGGATGAAAGTTGTTCTCCAACTTTCTACTTTCACTTGGGTAGCACTGATGTGTGACTAGGCACCGCTCTTTGCTTGTGAAGTCATAAGTGTTATGGACTTTCACTGCCAACGTGAAATGGACCTGCAGGGTCACACACATAGGATTTAACCTGGAAGAGGAGTTTTGTCCACAAAGCAATGTTTAGATTGATTACTAAAGGAGTTTAGTAGTTCAATTAAACACTCAATCAGTCGATAGCTCAATATCGTATGGTTCAAGGTGTTGGACGCATTGATTGGAGTATCAGATTGATTGAAATCGCAATTGACTGATTTTGCACAACCTGTGCTCCCAACCGATCGGTTCATGTGATGAACCGGTCGGCTGAGGTTGCTGAACCGGTCGGCTGGAGTGTCCAGGCCGATCGGCTCATGCCCAGGTTGAAATGACCGGTTCAAGGGTTGAACCGATCGGCTCAACTGGTGCAACTGACCAGTTGGGAAAAGTCATGTCGGCAAGAATTTTCCTTTGGTTTCAAATTGCCCAATTCGATTGGAAATAATATTGGTATTCGATACCAATTGGGAAAGAAACAAGGAAAGTCTTTTTTGAGCCGGATTAGGACCATGAACCGATCGGTTCAGGGCACCAACCGATCGGTTGGAGTGCCCCAAACGATCGGCTCAATGGCCGAACTGATCGGTTCAGTTGTGAACCGATCATTTCAAGTTGCGAGATGGTTGCTTTTTGTGGAAAAATTCTCGAACCCTTCTAATCCTGCTTTAGTCCCGCATTGCCCGGGATGGAGAACCCTATCCCATGACTCTCCTATATATATAGGGGGTATTGGAGGCTTCTCACAGTACAGCTCAGTGCAACCAGTTGCTCTGCAAGTTGTCATTCTCTCTGGTTTTGGTAACCGTGAGAGAGCCCGAGCAAGTGCTTCCCGCAAAAAGGAGGTGCAGCAAGGGAAGGACAACTGCAGTTGCAACAGGAGGTAGGAGAGCGTGTTAGCGACTAGTACGTCAACAGGAGGGTGCGACTCCTTCCACTTTCTTGTGGGACAAGGAGAGTGGAGTTCCAGGTGGTCCGTGTGGACTACTACAGAGGCGGGAGGACACCGCCGCTTAGGAGGACAACTGTCATCCGACAGTCTGGTTCGAGTAGGAGTTGTCAGTCCCGATGCGACCAGGAGCTGCACATACACCGTCGATGTCCGAAGTTGAAGACCGCGCATTGCGCGAGGTATTTTCACTGAGCAAGCCTCGGGACAAGGTATGATTCCGCAAACCATCCTTTCCTATTATATAGACGTTGACGCGTTTCCTCGGTATGGGTTGGGGAGAGAAAATTTTTTTTGTTTCCGCTGCCTTCTCTGTCTCCCCTAAAACCCAACAGTGATATCAGAGCCACCTCAACTGCTCTATGTTTTAGGAATATCGATATGATCGATTTTGGTTTGTCGTCTTTATTTATTGCATGCGATGTGAATAATATCGGCTTTATGCATGTCCAATCCTAAATCCACAAATCCCTAATTACATATATGATATGTATTATTAATGCACTCGATACGCGTCGCCCTTAAACGAGTTTTGTGGTGGATGTGTGTAGCATGATTATGGCCTATAAACCCCTTTCTGTGATTGGTTGTGTGTGGTTGCTTGCATCTCGGTCTGCACACGATCTTCCCTCTCTTATTCCTGATGTAACTCGAAATAATTCGAGATTCTTTCCTACCTTTGCTCCCCCCGAATGTAAATCGGGGTTTCCTTTTTTAAAGCAATGTAATAAATCGAATAGGATTTTATTTCCTATTATGTCAAAGACCAGCGGACATCAAGACGACTGCTCAGATGGTCGGTTCAAGGAGTGAACCGATCGGTTGACCTTCCAGACGGTCGGTTCAAGGAGTGAACCGATCGGTTGATGACCGGTTCGAGGAGCGAGATGAGCGGGTGGAGGACATGACGAGATGAACGACGATCAGGTGAACCGATCGGTTGGAGGAGCCAACTGATCGGCTGGTGGCACCCAGACGACCAGGTGGAGAGTACAAATCATTCATGTGATGAGTTGATCAACTCGGATGGCAAATCACAGAGTTCATCTTGTACAGGTTGCATGTGATGTAGACCTAGATGACCGTGATTCCTCTTGGCTCGAGGAATCACATTAGGATGGCCATAATCATCGCTTTTATCGTTTTGTGCATGTTTTCTGTGGGATATAGCATGTATATGATACGTACTATGTATTGTGGTGATTGGATATGTATATGTATATAAAACCAAATCCCTCATTAAAATATTAAGTTTTAGATGCCTTCCAAATGCGACACACGTGAAAAGCTTAATCGACCAAGTGTGGACACGCCCTAGCGTGGTGCACCGTCTATCTCGTGGAAGCGTGAAGGATGAATGTGTGGGTCTGCCCTAGCAGGGTGCATATTCATCGTGTTTGCTTTGGGTCAGACTTAACAAGGTGATCTAGATGGGATCTAGTACCTTGAGGCATGGAGATGATCATTGCAAGGAGTTGTATATGACATCTTATCAAGAGTTGCATATGATGCAATTGGCAAAAGTTGCCTACCTGAGGGATCTATGTTGTGGGTGACAGCCCTAGCTGGTCCATGACTTAGAGGATTTCAGGATCTTGCCCACTAGAAGATTGTACGCTGCAATCTTCCGAATTGATGGTGAGGGCTATTAATTTGAAGTAAAATAGTGGGAGCGATAATTAATTAAAGGCCTAATTATATCGTCAAATTTTCAAATCAATCAAATAAGTCAAAAATGAGTTTTGGACTAAAATTGCATATTTTCCTTTTTGTAGTTCAAATGGCAACAAACAACAACAACTTTTCTTTGCGATCGGTCCTTGACAAGGACAAGCTAAATGGGACAAACTTCCACGACTGGTATCAGACATTGAGAATTGTTCTCACTCAAGAGCGTAAGCTCTATGTCCTGGATACTCCAATTCCAGAGGAACCCGCTCCTAATGCACCAAAGGCAGAAAGGGATGCTTACAAGAAGCATTCTGATGATGCCATTGATGCAAAGTGCTTGATGCTATGTTCAATGAACCATGAGTTGCAGAGGCAACATGAGAACATGGGTGTCATAGAGATGATTCTGCATCTCAGGAACATGTATGAAGATCAGGCACAGCAAGAGAGGTACAATGTTTCTAGGGCGTTGTTCAAGTGCGTCATGACAGAAGGAGATCGTGTTGGTCCTCACACACTCAAGATGATTGGGTATGTGGAGAACCTGCAGAGACTGGGATTTCCACTGAGCCAAGAGTTGGCTACTGACGTGATACTGCAATCGTTGCCAGAATCTTACAGTCAGTTTGTGATGAACTACAACATGAACAACTTTGATAGGCCACTGTCAGAGTTGTTGGGCATGTTGAGGACAGCCGAGTTACAGATGAAGAAGGACAAGCCTAAAGCTGTGATGATGATCACGAGCAAGAAAGGCAAGTCCAAGCGCAAGGGCAAGGGCAAAGCTAAGAAAGGTTCTGAAGCTAGCCAGGAGTCCAAGCCATCTTCAGCTCTCAAGGCCAAGGGAGGCGTGACCAAGAAAGGAAATTGCCACCATTGTCAAAAACCAGGACATTTTAAAAGGAATTGTCCTCTCTACCTGGAAGAACAAAAGAAGAAGGAGGCGACTGAAACCTCTACTTAAAGGTGTCATGAAAGTAAACCTGTAACACTTTTGAGATATATGATATCAAGATGTAAAGTGTAAAGCATTCTTACTTGGGGCAAGTGTTGCCTTTATAGATAGGAATACTTTAGTTTATTTTCAGCCAATAAGGCATGTAATACAGTTATGAACTGCTATTTCATACTTGCCAATAGATAGAAACACTTTATTTTTGCATATTGTATGACAATAAAGGCAATTAATAAAGAGATGTTTCAATTTATAAAGATGTGATCTTTGTGGCAATGCCTTATTTATCTTGTGATATTTGATATGCATAAGATAAGACGATACCTAAAAGTTATAAATAACTCAAACAATTTAATTAGCATTAATCATGAGAAATTCATTTCTAGTTTCCATGTGATGGATAAATCTAGACTCTTTTGGTTATAGAACCAGTAAGAGACATGAATATCTTGGACATGATTAATCAATCTTCACTAATGTAGTGGGAGAGTGATTATCCTATTAGGTATAATACATGTGATGTATTTACATACCTATTGGAATAAATGCTAATACTTCAAATGGTGTTTAGAGAAATACCAATATGAATATCTTGAAGTGTTCAAGATTATCATAAATGAAGTACAAATTTGGTAAAGTATTAATTCTTGATGAGATCAATGAATGAAATACTTGGACCAAATGTTTGAGATCCTTATGAGTAATTATGATAGTGTATCACAGTGAACTCATGATTAAGGCATGGTGATGTCTGAATCAAGAAGGAATCATACTCTAAGGAGTTAGAGAATGATTATCAAATAACTGAATTCTTCTTAATAAAAGAATACCCCACACTAATAAAAGAAATTAAGAAGCACAAGGGTTGTGAGTTCTTATATCTTTAACAGATACACCTTAATTATCTATGTGATGAGTTGTTCATGTGATGAGTCAACTATCAAGATGAATATGAGGAACCGAATCTTGAGTTATGGTTTAAAACCATTACATCCTAGATGACTTCCATGTGAACCATAAGGTATGACCTTGATGGTAGCACTCATTGGATCATATCCATATGTGCAGATGAGTCTTAAGTATTAAGACACATGGATAACATTTTGAGAAGGATGATGCTTGTTGATTGCAACTTAATGACTAAGACATTTGGCATATGGATACTAAAACCGCATTCCTATGAGGAATAAAACCAGGATGTGTACGTGACACAGCCTATAAGGTTTATGAATCCACTAATGCAAATGAAGTCTATAAGTTACAATGGACTAATCAATGTGATTGATTGAGTACAAGCAACTCAAAATTGGATCTTTATTTTGATGATATAGTCAAAGGGTTTGACTGATATGTCAAAGATAAAGAAGGGATATGTGATTTAGTGGGAGCGTGTTCACATTCCACATATTGATGTGAAATGGAAATGTTCTAAAATGGAAATCCAAAAGTGGAAATTATCTTTAAAGGAAGATAGAGATGTTTCCTATGTGATAGGAATAGAGATCTATATAGATAGTTCTCGAAAACCTCTTGACCTGAAAAAGAGAAAGCATACATTGGAAATCTGTACTGAAGTGTTCAGTATGCACAGATTTAGTGGGAGAAAACTTGTCCATGTTACATGGAGTTAGTATCCCAAGGCCAAGTGTCCAATTCTTATGAAGAATGGGAACACTAAGAATAGATATGGATCTATCATGTATGTAATCATCCCATTGTCTTGCATGTATGACATGGCAAGAATAAAATTCATTCATCATCTTGTATGTAGGACATGGCAATATGATGTTCTCATCCTGTTAACTCGTATGTGGGACATGACAAGTGGATGTCTGTCTGCTTCCAGTAAGGGTTACTGGAATACCATAAGAACTTGATAAGTGCTTGTGAATTACTAGTTCTATGGAGATAAGGAAGAGTTCGATGTAAAGAGTTACATTGATGCGAACTTCCGAAAGGACAGAAAATTAATCGCAATATATATACATGAGATGTATAAAAGTAAAAGTTTGTTGGAAATGTTCCAATAAAGCCATTTAAAAGGGAAATGCCGAGTATTTATGTGTTAGAGAACAACAATGGATACTATATGGATCTGAAAGTTCATGAGATGAACTTATATTCCACTCATTGATGACAAGTTTGGAATCCTTAATCATGCAATGTGGCTAAAGGTTAGCAAAGGAATACTAGATCGCATATTACGGCAACTCCATCTCATACGTATGACGTACAATGAAGAGATGTGAGACATGCAATTTGTTCAGACTTTGGCAAGGTGTTGCCATTACTCACTATGATGGCACTAGAGCACAGTAACATGTAGGACATGTTTGAAGATCACTATGAATATGATTCATGGGTGATTGGCTCGCAGTGCAAGTGGGAGTCTGTTGGTATATATGCCCTGAGAGCCAATCATGTGATGATTGGTGGGATACATTAAGATTGATTTGATAAACATAAAAGGCAAGCTTCCAATTCTTTCTGGTTCAGTCATATGAGATAGTGATAGAACAGATTGAATGTCTAGAGAATGACAGTACTCAATGACGTATGCCTTCAGGTTCATGACCTGAACGATGAGATCATACGGATGCTAAGAGTTTGTACATTCTTGTTATGTCCCTAGTCGGATGTCATTGTGGAAGGCAGATAGACAACAATGACACACAAGACTAGATTGTGGTGTTGGTTGATGACAGAATCTCATTAGTCATGATATAGAGATATCAAACCAAACACATAGGTACTTGTTAGAGAACAAGTGTACCAGACAGACCCACCATGAGTTTGACACATGGAACCATGACCTGGTAGTCACAGTCAGTACTCATAGTGATGGTGGTGAGTGTGATTCTTAGACCTGAAATCACTGCACTCAACACATGTCGTTGGGCACACTTTGACATCATCAAACGCAGTCCTGAAACATGGGTTGTTATAAAGGTGATGATTGGGTGGCTTTGACACATGGGGCTTTTGAGGGGTGAGTGATAGATATGGGATTTGTCCCTCCTAAGGGAGTATGATATCCATGGCCACTTGATGAGTAGGATTGAGAAAGGCGTGCATGCATGTGTGAATCAATATGTGATACTGATGTCATACATATCTCTTCCAGTCTACTCTGAGATCAAGGAAGTGAATGAACGTTGACAGGATGACTGTTCCATGCCTCGAGTTCATTCGGGATATCAGTGACAAAGGAATTATACATTCGCTGTAACACCATTCACGGATTGTAGGATGAAAGTTGTTCTCCAACTTTCTACTTTCACTTGGGTAGCACTGATGTGTGACTAGGCACCGCTCTTTGCTTGTGAAGTCATAAGTGTTATGGACTTTCACTGCCAACGTGAAATGGACCTGCAGGGTCACACACATAGGATTTAACCTGGAAGAGGAGTTTTGTCCACAAAGCAATGTTTAGATTGATTACTAAAGGAGTTTAGTAGTTCAATTAAACACTCAATCAGTCGATAGCTCAATATCGTATGGTTCAAGGTGTTGGACGCATTGATTGGAGTATCGGATTGATTGAAATCGCAATTGACTGATTTTGCACAACCTGTGCTCCCAACCGATCAGTTCATGTGATGAACCGGTCGGCTGAGGTTGCTGAACCGGTCGGCTGGAGTGTCCTGGCCGATCGGCTCATGCCCAGGTTGAAACGACCGGTTCAAGGGTTGAACCGATCGACTCAACTGGTGCAACCGACCAGTTGGGAAAAGTCATGTCGGCAAGAATTTTCCTTTGGTTTCAAATTGCCCAATTCGATTGGGAATAATATTGGTATTCGATACCAATTGGGAAAGAAACAAGGAAAGTCTTTTTTGAGCCAGATTAGGACCATGAACCGATCGGTTTAGGGCACCAACCGATCAGTTGGAGTGCCCCAAACGATCGGCTCAGGTCCAACCGATCGGCTCAATGGCCGAACCGATCGGTTCAGTTGTGAACCGATCATTTCAAGTTGCGAGATGGTTGCTTTTTGTGGAAAAATTCTCGAACCCTTCTACTCCTGCTTTAGTCCCGCATTTCCCGGGATGGAGAACCCTCTCCCATGACTCTCCTATATATATAGGGGGTATTGGGGGCTTCTCACAGTACAGCTTAGTGAAACCAGTTGCTCTACAAGTTGTCGTTCTCTCTGGTTTTGGTAACCGTGAGAGAGCTCGAGCAAGTGCTTCCTGCAAAAGGGAGGTGCAGCAAGGGAAGGACAACTGCAGTTGCAATAGGAGGCAGGAGAGCGTGTTGGCAACTAGTACGTCAACAGGAGGGTGTGACTCCTTCCACTTCCTTGTGGGACAAGGAGAGTGGAGTTCCAGGTGGTCCGTGTGGACTACTACAGAGGCGGGAGGACACTGCCGCTTAGGAGGACAACTGTCATCCGACAGTCCGGTTCGAGTAGGAGTTGTCAGTCCCGGTGCGACCAGGAGCTGCACAGACACCGTCGAAGTCCGGAGTTGAAGACCGCGCATTGCCCGAGGTATTGTCGCCAAGCAAGCCTCGGGATAAGGTATGATTCCACAAACCATCCTTTCCTATTATATAGACGTTGACGCGTTTCCTCGGTATGGGTTGGGGAGAGAAATTTTTTTTTGTTTCCGCTGCCTTCTCTGTCTCCCCTAAAACCCAACATAGGAGCCATTTTGGGTCAGGGCATAGATAAGAAACATCATGTCATTTATTATGCCTTCAAAAAATCTATATGAAGCTCAAAGAAATTATGCAAATACCAAGAAGAAATTCTTAGTAGTTGTGTATGCTTTTGATAATTATAGATAATACCTTGTGGGTTGAAAGTTTATAGTGTATATTGATCATGCTACAATACAATATCTCTTGACAAAGAAGGATACAAAACCAATATTGACCAAGTGGATCCTTCTTTCATAAGAGTTTGTTCTTGAGATATGAGACATGAAATGTTAGTGACAATGTAGTTTTCAATCATTTGAGTTGCCTTCACATTTAGAATACAAAAATTATACCCATCAATGACTATCTACTAGACTATCAACTCATGAGAGTTTTGGCTGCCTTTCCATGGTATATCACTTTTGTTAACTATCTCACTTTAGGAATTATTCATCTAGAGTGCAACGGTAATGCAAAGGAAGAAATTCATCCACGTTGTTAGACAATATTATTGGGATGAACCATACCTTTTCAAACCATGTGTCAATGCTCTCTACCAATGTTATATTCCTGAAAGAGTAAGCATTGTTAATTCTAGAGCATTCCCATTCATGCCCTACTAGAGGCCATATGAGTTCCAATAAGACTGCACTAAAAGTCCTAAATATGGATTCTTTTATCCAAGTATATATAAATATGCCTACTATAACATCATAGGATTCAAGTTCTCCGGTAAAATGATCTTAAAGGAATGGTTGAACTACTTATATCACCAAGGTGCACCTCCTTTTTAGGGAGCCCAAAACTAAGAACTCTATGGCTAATACTCCTTAGCCCAGAGTAGTACAAGCATGGGTGACCTCTTGGGAAGTTGATTCATGATTGTGTGTGAGTGAGGAAGCAGTGTAAAAGTCGAGGCTAGTAATGGTTTGTGGGGTCATTTGTATAATTAAAAACTCTACTAGAGCCTTGGGAAGTGGACTTGGACATCACAAATGGGATCAAAGCCAATTCCCCTCCATTAGGTGGGAACCACATGGGCATGTGACACCCTAGTATCAAGCGATGCGGTCCATGCATGTTGGAAAGGGAATTCCAAGTTTATCGAGCCACCCTTGCACTGATAGCATCCATGCATGCTGGAAAGGGATATCTAAGTCGATGAATCGTGAATGGGAGTTGGGTATGAGAAATCCATTCTAGGTCTACAATAAAATGGGGAAGTGATTATTAGTACATATCATTGGGCCTTGACCAGGATGTCAAGAGTCTTAAGTGGGAAAGATTATGTATCACATCCCAAATTCTTAGAACAAAACTTGGCTCAAAATGGTTAGAATATGTACTCGAATGAAAATTATAAATATCAGGGCCTTTATGTAAAATTGACATATAGTGATATTAGTAATATTAAAATATGAAACTAAGATATATATATATATATGTATATATATGTATATATATGTATATATATATGTATGTATTTTTATGGCAATATGATGAATCAATGTTTCCTATTTCAAGAGGTGAAAAGTTGTTTTTCTATTAAATACAATGGGAGATAATGTGTAAAATATAGAATATTTAAGTAAGTCTATTATTAACGATATCTCATAATATATATAGTTGATTGCCCACAACCTCAAAAGATTCAGGTATAATAAAATGTCATTCTTAATTTCCATGTTCAAAAAAGAAATGAGATTTGTATGATTTATTGAAAGTTATGAAAGATAAAAGCCAATCAACTAGTTTCAGAGTTCCTAGTGCCTAAATTGATAATTTTAAACATGGTGATAATCTACAAATTAAAATGCACATGGTCAAATTTTGGCCTCCTTTGGACATTTTTTGAGAGGATAAACGAATTAAACAAAACAATAGCAACTAGAAATAAAAATAAAACAAGAAAAAGGAAAAATAAAAGGAGGGGGACGATATGTCGAGAACCTTGCTCTTGCAAAACAATGACTCAGATAGAGTCCCATGAGGAGGGATCCTTACAATGAATATGACAAAGGAGATGCTATAAAAGCCTCATCTTCTAGAGAAAGAGAGTTGGGAAAGTTTGAATCTAGGGTTTTACTTCAAACTAAGGGAGAGAGAAGAAGAATGAAGAACACACATGTGACAATGGTTGTGAGTATTGTGGAATTAGGTATCATCTATTCTGATCACCTCACATGCAATGATGGTTCCATTCACTCTGAGGAGGCTAGACCGTAGAGGGAGGCAAGGTTTATGTAGCATTCTTATGGTCAAAGAGGGGATCTCCACCTTGCTAGAGCGTAGCAACAGTGGTCGGCTAGGAATGCAGCCACACAAGCAAGTAGGGGCAAGACACACAGGGGTTGGTGTGTGGTCAAGGAGGCAGATACCAGGAAGGTTCCATGACTTGAGGGAAATGAAAATGAGGAGTGCTCGCATTACAATCCCTTGGATTTCAAGCCAATGACTGGCAATGATCCATACAAAGGTATCTTCAAAATTTTATATCTTGAGATAGGAGACACTAATTTTAGCAAACACAGTGTCTATGGAAAGTTTATAATGTCCGCTATCTCCAAAAATGGATTCAAATAGAGTTTTGGATGTTTCATTATTATTATAACTTGATTACTAAAGAATATGATATCTCAATACGGTGTGCATTAAAACAACAAACTATTTTGGAACAACAAACCACTTTCGAGCCAATAATGTAAAACACAAGAACTTATTTGGAGGGAACATGATCATTACTTTAGTTTATACTTTCAACTTTTTTATCATAAGATGCAATCTTGAATTTAATAATTTCCTCTAAGGAGATGTTGCTTATATGAATGCAACCACATCCTATGGTACAATCAAAATGATTTTCCACTCCATCTCAGATTTACTATTTTCTCGGGACAAGTAAAATTCTAAGTTCATGGTGGGGGTGGCTGATACATATTCTAATTTCCACCCATACCTATTTGTTTCTAGCATAATATTCCATTTTTGCATTTTTGTGAAATTGTTTCAATTTTTTTAATTTTATAATAATTATACCCATTATCTAGATGGCTTAAATTTATTTTCCAATATTTTTGCATTATTCAACTACCCTTATTCTAAGCAACACCTAAAGATGACCAATTTTTAGAACTAACCAATGGCTAGAAATTAGCCTATGTGGCTTATGAATCCAAAATTAATGTTTCCTTAGAAAAGGTGGTAAGCTCTAAAGGAGTTGAGAGGGATCAAACACACTACTCATCGACTAGTGGTTCAATTGAATGAAATTGCCACTCAATCCCCCATAGTGCCATTATTTGACTGTATTGGGACAAGTAGAATAAACCGCTTCACTAGATTGTAAATCAAATTGCATGTTTATTCAACCCATGTTCTACACTTCTTCCTTCATATTCTTACCTCTAGCCACCAAAAAAAATTTAAAGCCATAAAAGTGTGTCAAACCCTAATTTTAGGTGGCACACCCCCTTCTTTTTCTATCTCTTCTTCTTCCATACTCCTCATTTAATAAGGGAATACCAACAAAAATAAAGAAAAGATGTCAATGTTCTTAAGAAAAATGTTATGCTATATGCATTCATGCAAATAAAATGCAATTTTGAGTCAAATGGAGGAGATATTTGCTTCTTCCTTCCATACATCCATTCACTTATTTTCTACCTATGTGCACAATGAATGCCTCAAATTTTTACCATTCTATTGACACACATGTTGGTATGGCATGCCTAGAGAGACAATCATGTGATGATTGATATGGCATATAGCATAAAGGATTTGATTAGTTACAATACAGGCAAGCCTCCAATTCATTATGCTTCACTCAATTACAAGACAATGAGGAAGCATCATGAATGTCTAAAGAATGACAATATTCAATGATGTATGTTTTCAAGTACGTGACTTGAATGATGAGATCATATGGATGATAAGAGTATGTATGTTTTTGTTATGTCTCTAGTCGGATGTTACTATAGAAGGAAGATACACACTGATAACACATAACATTATAGTGTATGTTGGTTGATGACAAAATCTCATTAGTCATGATATGGAATTTCAAACCAAGTACACATATACATGTTAGGGAACAATGTATCGGACAAACCCACCTTAAGAATGACACATGGAAACCATATTTTATGGTCATAGTCATCTCTCATAGTGTAGGGGGTGATTGTGGTTCTTAGAACTGAACTCACTACACTAATCACATGTCGTAGGCTTTACTTTGACATCATCATATGTAATCCTAAAATATGGGTTGCCATAATGGTGATGATTGGGTAGATTTGACATATGTGGACTGACTATGAGTGATGTAGATGGGATTTGTCCCTCCTACTAGAGTTTGATATCATGACCACTTTATAAGAAAATTTGAGAAACGCTTGTGCATGCACATGTGAATCAATATATGATATTGAGGTCATATTATCTTAGACAATTTGTTCTAGTTCAAGGAACATGGATTGAATATTGAAGAGGATGATTCCATGCATCGAGTCCAATTAGGATATCAGAGACAAAGGAATTACACAATCACTGCAACACCTCACACAGATTGCATGTTGAATTTGTTCTCCAAGTTTCCATTCACTTGGGTAATAGTGATGTGAGACTAGGCACCACTCTTTGTTTGTGATGTCATAATCTAGTTATGGACATTCATTGCCAACGTGATATGGAAACTATAGGGTCACATACATAGGAACTCATCTAGAAGAGGAGTTTAATCATGAATGATGATTCGATTGATTACTAAAGTGTTTAGGTATCCAATTCACACAACAAATTAGATGATTGGACTGCCAACCGATCGGTTCAAGTGTTGAGACGACTGTTTGGAGGGTCAGGTTGATTAGAATTGATTTGGTTGAAATCTTCTAGAACTGGGGAGCAAAATGACCATCTCACGTGAGAGAGACAACCATCTCATCTCCACCCAGATGACTGGTTCATGGTCGTGAGATGACCATCTCGCGTGAGGGAGATCAACTAGTTTGTGGGGAAATTTGATTGCATAAAGGATTAGTATTGAGGTCATGTTGTGCATTAATTGGATTTGAATTGCCAAGTTGATTCAAAAAGTGAAACTACATGAAATGACCGTTTTGCTAAAGCAAGACTACCATTTCACACACGAGATGACCATTTCAGTAGTCGTAGGTTGTGAATCTTTGAGAAAATCGAGGATCTTCCAGTCCCTTCTAGTCCTGCATAGACTGGGAACCCTGACCCTGGCCTCTATTATAAATATAGGGGTACTGGGGGCTTCCCAACACACATAATTGAGAATAAGTTACTCTGACAATTATTGTCCTATCTGATTGTGGTAACCAAGAGTGCCCAAGCAAGTCCTACTTGATTAGGGAGGGACAACAAGGAAGAGAACAAATGAGAATCGTTGTGAGAGAGTAAGTTGGTGATTATTTGTTCTACTAGAATGACATGAGTTCTAGGTGGTCCATGTGGACTTCTCTATAAGTGAGGAGGCTATTGTCTAACACTAGGAGGAAACGTCAGCCTGCAGTCCGTAGCGAGACTAGGCCTATTACAGACGTTGTTCAAGACTGTCATTTGTAGTGAAATTTAGGAGTTGCACAAACACCGTCTAAGAATAACTATAGATAGTTGTACTACAATGAGTTGTTGTCTCTACTTGCTCCAGGACCAGGTATGGGCTCATTAAAATCATCCTTCCCATTACCTAGTTGTTGACATGATTTTACTGTTCATGGGAATATGATAATAATTTTTTTGTTTCCGCTGCCTTATCTGTGCTGCTATTTCCCAACAATACCCCAGTGTCAGATCATGTTCATACTTGTTGTTCTACTAATCTCTCTAACCCCTAATGAAAGTCCTTGGCATGCTTGGTGCTGGGGAAGATGGAGAGGAAGTGCTTTTTGGAAATGAATTTTGGAAGGAATATATATTTCTCATAATAGGAAAAGAAATCTAACTAGGTATAACTAGCACCCCCGCCTTGTCCTTTCTTTTGAAGATCCTTGAGCTAGTCCTTGCATGTAGAATGACTATACTACTCTATGATTGCTCCTCAGTTGTGGGATTCATACCCCAACCATGCATCAAACTTTTTGCAACATGTAACGTGAAAGGCGACTTTAAACATTAACCTATATAGGAATCTCAGGTTTTCACTGAAGTTCCTCTTCTTTTATGTACCGAAGTTCCTCTTAGGATGCACTAAATAGCCTCTTCTATTATACACTGACATACCTCTTAATTTGATTTGAGGATCCTCCTATTGGGGATCTCATATAAGTTGTTTTAATTATATTTCTGTTGCTCTTTGAAACCCTTAAACTTGCACTGAGATCTTATTCTTAACTTTATTCTTAATATGCATGAAAAGTGATACAATAAATATTAAAAAGGAATATGATATTAAAACCATTATGGATCTATAACCTTTATCTTTATAAGCAATTTAATCATAAATAATATATTCATAGCATTTCTTGTACATTGTACATACATATATACATACATACATACATACGTACATACAAAATGCCGATAAGGAGTGGCTCAAGTGGTCAAGAACGGTGTCCTCTAACAAAGGGACCCAGGTTTGAATCCCAGTTGCCACCTTAATTTACCACCCTCTCGGGCGTTCGGCCTCTGCCATGGGCATGGGAGAGGGGGAGAGAAATCTTTCTCTCTTAATCACATACATACATACATGCCGACAAGGAGTGGCTCAAGTGGTTAAGCACGGTGTCCCCTAACAAAGAGATATGGGTTTGAATCCCAATTTCTACCTTGATTTACCACCCTCCCAGGCATTCGGCCTCCACCACGAGCGTGGGAGAGGGGGGAATCTTTCTCTCTTAATCCCATACATACATACATACATACATACATACATACATACATACAAGCAATCGATACTTATGTTCAAAGTGAATGGACCACTCACCTTTCTTAGAGAAAGATCCTAGTTTGTCATCTCAGGTTGAAGAACCATAATCACTTTCTGGGGGTTGATGAACCCTAATTACCATGCTCACAATATTTATATTGATTAATGTTTAATAATCAACTTAATTTCTAGGTTTTTAGGATCTTTAAGGATTTATGGGAAAATGAGTTCAGAACAGGGTTCAAAACCAATTTAATGTTGTTCCTTATATTTTTCTTATTTCCAATAAATATTTAAACGTATTTCTCAAGTTCTAAATGATTTTTTAATGAACTTTTAAAGTATGGACCAATTAGAAAATTGAGAAGCAAATTAATCCAAAATTAAAACAAGGAGGCTATGTGCACTGGCATTGAGATGGCCCATGGCCAAATAGTCGTATGTCCTGTTCATTCCTTGGATCTGAATGAGCTAACATTGCAACCAGTAGATGGTAAAACACGAAAATATCCATGCTTGTGTGACATAAAAAATAAAATATCAGTGTAGAATTGGAAAAACATGGAAGAGTTTGTCCTTTTTGGATTCAAAAAAGAAAGATGAGAAGAAAAATGAGGATCTAAGATTCCAAACATGATTGCCATTTTCTATTCTAGAAACCAAGGTTCTAGGCACCATCCTCATCACCTATCAGACCTAGAAAGCCCAAACATCACATGAGGTGCGGTCGGATTCACCACATAATACCTCCCTCCATGACAAACCAAGAGTTCAAATTAAAGCATAGGTTGACATGAGGCAAACCCAAAGAAAGACAAAGACTTAGATGAGTTGGAAACATTTAGTAAAGGAAATAATTGAGGCCAAAAGAGGGTTAGGTAGGCGGATTGCATAATCCGGTAGTCTAACAATAAACATGGCCAAAAGAGGGTTAGGGAGGCGGATTGCATAATCAGGTAGTCTAATAGTAAACAAGGTCACGAAGAGGGAATAATGGTTACCCTGATTTTAGAAGAACATAAGATTTTACATGCTTCAAAATACCCAACAAAGGTCTTACAAGGATAATTAAGGTTCATGAACCTCTGGAACTTCAAGACGTGCTCTGGGCTGAAGAAACTAGTAGGCACAGTAGGAGAGGCTTGCGCGAGGTACTAGAGGGCAAAGTAGCTATGGGATTTAGTTCCTTGATGTTCAATGAATGTTTTCAGGGCTTGACTTATACAGGTGTGGGAAAGAGGAGGTCTAGAGTCTAGAGGATAGGTCAAGATGGGGGCAAACTCAGGGGAGTCTAGTAGATTAGGACTCTAGGGCATGAAACCCTATCATGTTAGGGATGGATTTGCTCAAGAGGATGAGGGAATGGCGAGGTAGATAATTTCTAGGCTTAGGATTCTGTGGAGAGAGGACAAATAGGAGAAAGATAATGAAAACTATAGAGTCTTGAGGGAGCTAGACTCATGTGAATAAGGGAAGTTAGGTGTAGTCCATAGAATCCACATGGAAAGGGATTAAAAGACACCCATTGGATTGATATATAAAAGGAAGATGAGAAAACGATGTGTGTGATAACACATAAAACTAGAAACCTTAGATTAGATAGGATATCAGGGATATTTTGATTAAATTCAATTAATAACAATATCGATACTTCATTAAATCATTTAGGTGATCAAATAAAGTATGAGAAATATCAAAACTGAACTACAAACTATCTATAGGGTCTAAAACTTCCATTTAGTTACATTTAGGTTTTGATCATTTCTTATTCACAAATTCTATATATGCCATTATCTCGATTTAAATTTATAAAAGATAGAATAAAGTGAATAAACCTGTCATTTGTTAGTTATTTGAGGAAATTCTGAGATTCAGGATGATAATCCACTCACAAATTTATCTTTTTCACCTTTGATGCCTTTTTGGGGAAATTATATTGGAGGACAGAGCAAAAGAAAAAGTAATGTTATTTATCCTTTATGCTAACAATTATCCAAAACAAAAAGGAAAGCATTATCACTACTTGTGGAACAAGTATGTTTTTGAAATCTTGTTTTTTTACCTTTATCTTTTATCTCTTTTAAAGATTGTAAAGAGTAGAAGAGAGAAAAAGAGGCAAAATAATTTTGTTATATTTTGCGATGGTTGAAGCACAATAATGATAAAATGTATTCCAGGCTCCTTTACTGTCCTTAGTTTATTATTCCAAAAGAAAATCTATTTCATGGCCTTTTTACATTAAGTACCTCAATGAACTTTTATTAAAAAAAACCACATTTAAAGGTTCAAATTAGTCATAAAACTTGGGATGTTACATTTGGGGTGGTTTGATGAATGAATTAACATCACACTTTTATTGAAGTCGTGAGGCCATTTTTGCATCTACAATTTGTAGTTTTCCCTAGAAACAATTTCACTAGTTTTGTTTGAATTTATTAGGAATTTATACTTTTATCGATTCTCCTTGCAGAATTGGAGTTTTACCTATCCACACCAATTGTACAGGTGTGACCTAGGGGGTACTACTACCCTTCAGCAGATAGGAGTTAAGAGGATGACAACTCTCATGAGATACAAGGCAGAGCCCTGGCACAAAATAAAATTTAGGCACATGTCCATAAGGAAAATCAATTGCCACTATATGCTCAAGACCATGATCGACCACCATGATCGACCTAGTAATAGACCTTCAGTGGTCTATGCCATCTAATTGAGCTTCACCCAATAAAGCATCTAGTAAATGAAGTCTTCTTATCAAGATCTATTTGTTCAAGCTCCATTGATCGATCAAGACCCATAGGACTCTAAGTAAAACACAAACATTTAAGGACAATCAACCTAGAGAAATCAACCTTCATGGTCGAGAAGCTAGAGCACGAGTAGGAAAATCAATCAATGTCTACACTTGAGCTGCCAAGTGGTTTACCTATTGAAACGACCAACCTTCTAAGAAGTCAAAGCACTGCTCAAACTCTCTACTACAATCTTGAATGATGTACATATAGAGGTCAAGAATCATCCAAGCAATCACACTCCCTTCAACTTGATTGGTGCAAACAAAGTAAAACCATGACCTATCAACCTTTTAGGTCAATACTCCAACTAGATATGAGCTTCAGAAATTGATTTCACCTATGGTCAATCAAATTGAATATCATACTATGATAGAGCATGTGATATCAAGCACTAGATAATTTGACCTTACTGATGATCAATCATCAAGCTATCGACCTTTTCCCATGTTTCTTAGGCTCTAAGAAAAGGATATCAACCTTCAACATGGCATAAATTCAAACATTGATACCTAGGTATGGAGGCCTATAAATACCCATCATACACCTATAAAGAATTAATGTCAGACCTCTTTCCAATCAAGTTGTACTAGTGTTCTCCATGAAAGCATAAGAGGACTGATAGCACAAGATTCTTGAGTTATTGACCTAGTTTCTTGTCTTTAATAACCAACCTTTCCAATGATAGTAGTCAACCTCTAATAAGAGAGATTTGATTGATCACTAGAAACTATACAACAATCAACCTCCAAGTGATAGACCCCTCCATGATTGACCAAGGTGATCTACCTCTACAAGTCAAGGGAAATCAACCTCCCTCCCAAGGGTGATTGACCTCTTCACCGAGCTACTCACTATCCACCTATTCTAGGCGTAAGTCAGGGTGAATACCCAGAAGAAAGTAGAAAGGAAGTATACAAGTTGCACACCATGACATGCTACTTCCTATGTAGCATGACCATGTCTATGTCTTCTTATTCTTTTGGTTGTATTAATCTCGTTGTTTTGAGGGAGAAGTCCTTTCACTTGGGTGTCATTACTAGCTCCATTACTCATACTATTCCATTTATTACAATGTTCCATTTCTCTCATGAACCTCATTTAATTCATTTCTTATCATTTAATACACATTTTATGGATTGATCACCCGCTTTCTGTAATTTATTATAATCCCAGGCTAAAATAACATAATATGGGAACCTCATTATTGATCACCCGCACATTTTATGGATTGATCACCCTCATTTAATATGGGAAGTCTCAATAGTGAATAAGGGATCTATAAGTAATGAGACATCAATCTTAACAATATATACACTTATGCACATCTCTCATGCTAAAAGGATGGGATTTTAATAACTCCAATTGAATGTTCATACAATATGACATGAGATAGATGTGCAGATGCAATAGTGGCATTAAAACTCGATTCCACCCCAGTGTTTTCTATCATTGATCTAGACTCAATTGCATTTTGAACTATTACCTTTCTTCAACCTAATCAAATTTTCATTTGATTATTAGTCTTAGTTATACTATACAAAAACTATAAATGCTCTTAAAAAGGTTGTCCCTTGGGATCCAATCCTAAACTATATTATGATAAGACATGTTCGCTTGCTGATGATGATGATTGCATGTGGTTTTGGCAAAAATCTAGGGATTCTTCCCTAGGTGAATTTGTTTAGTGCCATAAACTACCACATCACCCCCATAGTGGATATAACCCATTGATTGGAGGAGTTTTTAAGAAGATACAAAACCAACAAGGAAAAGTATATAGCCACATGCCATCTTGATCTCTCATAATCAACGATCCAACAAGGAAAAACTAAATAATTGAAGGTCATATAAAATAACACATT
The DNA here is from genome assembly GCA_963693085.1 of Alisma plantago-aquatica. Taxonomy (NCBI): domain Eukaryota; kingdom Viridiplantae; phylum Streptophyta; class Magnoliopsida; order Alismatales; family Alismataceae; genus Alisma; species Alisma plantago-aquatica. The sequence goes on along the minus strand of OY856409.1, from coordinate 1,333,943,354 downwards.
TAAGATAACATGACTCAAACAAAGTATTCTAGACAAGAGTTATAAAATATTTGTGTACCTAGTAAGTCTATTGATGCCCTTTAGAGTTTTTAGGCACATCGGGTGGCCTAAATATTATCATATTAGTTTGATTCACATGATTACCTTTATGTTCATTTTAGTGAAATGATATTATAAATTGTACTTATAGACAAAGAATAGTACATGTAAAACCTATGTAAGGATGTTCTACATAGTTACACTAATATATAATATAACAAAAATCACATACACTCAGTTTATACAAGTATCTATCCAAAAATATCTAAATTATTCATAAAAAATTATCTTCCAAAAATCCTTTAATTTTAACAGTAATATTAGTTTTTCATTCAGGAACTAAAATTTAATCAATATGAAAGCATATGAATACAAAATTATCATCAACATTTTAATCAATATATTGATTGGATTCATTGTAGGTAAATATAGAAGTAAAATAGTGATATCAAATATATCATTATACTTATTAGATGGATGTCCATTTATTTATCTAACATATATGCATGGTTTCTGCTCTTATCCAGGGACTAGAGATATCTCACATTGATCCATATAGATATGTTTCACATGGTAACCATTGATAAAAGTTGCATTAGGATCCATTTGATGCATTTTAAGATTGCAGATTACAACCAAGGTGAGAATGGCATGTATTTGGAACTCTTGGATATAGGAGCATAACTCTTAAGTAATCGAAGTTGATTGTATCTTTTGGTTACCAACCTAGATTTAGATTCTTCAGATAAAGTAAATGTCCACATGTTCTTATTGAAGACCCCTTTACATTAGACAATTTTTTGTCAGTAAGTATCCATGTATACTTGTCCATTATGGAATCAATTCCATTACAAAATTGATTCCTTCCAACACTACATATATATATTTTCTTGTTATTATCATATGGTTCAAGGTCTTCTCTACTAAGAAAGAATAGAAATGAGAACATTAGTTATTTTTCATTTCCCTTTTTACCACAAATAAGATGATTAGGGGGATCAATAATCTCGAGGTTTAAGACCTTAATAACTATGAGTATTGATGAGGATTCCTGAGTTGATATCAATGGTTTACAGATTGAACATTCTTCACCAACTTGTCTACAAAATTATAATTAACAAGGAAGATTTCTATCTTGGAATACTTCATCCAAAAGTTTAATTTCTAGTACATATTTTAAGATAATTTAAGGATCATTGAATATTATGATGAGATATATGTTTGCATTCTATTTTCAACATCACATATCAAAAGAAAACCTAAGGATTTTGGACTATGTTTCATTGTGTTGTTTCAAATATTTGAATTTTGATAACTTTTCCCATAATTTAAAAAGGCACTTAAAAATAGATTCCATGATAAATAAATGTTAATAAGTAGAATTTTCCTTTGTGCTTCAATGGAATATAATTCATCATATAGTTGGTAGTTCAGATACCCCTTCCACAACATCTAGTCTACATTATATTCAACTATATAATTGACCTTATCCATCAATATTCCATTCTTTCTTTCAATTACACAATGTAATTGAGGGTTGTACCAGAAGTGACTTCATGTATAGAAGTAATTAAGTTCTTTTAAACTATACACACCCCCTCTATCAAATATCACTGTTATTACTCACTTATTGAATTGGGCTTCTACTTGCACCTTATATACTTTTTTCTTTCCATTTCTTCAAAATTTTATCTTAGCAAATTAAAATAAGAATACTTCAAAAAGGTCTTCAATAGTATTTATAAAGTTATACATATCATCTTGAGTAAGAAAAGTTTTCAGACCATATACATAAATGTAAGATAATATGAAAGCCAATTTATTTCTATTTATTTTAATGTTTCTTAGGTAACATAGATTAAAAAAAGAATTCTACATCTAATATTATTTCCAATATTATTCTAAGTACACAAGTCCATGTGAATTACATGTCTTATTATATTTATATTCACATCTCCCAAATGTACATGCTAAATACATGAGATCTATGTGTAGAAATTGAATTATCTTTAATATGCAGAGTATCATTACATGACTCAATACTAGCTAATTGAATTTTGAAATGTGTACCCTTCCCCTATTAATAAACAAAATTTGTAGATTACTCATTTGTGATGCTATTCAACAAAGAGTGACCAGGTGACTAAAATTTCAATAAGTATATTCTATTAGATAATAGGAACATATAAATTATCTCATATCCTTAGTACTTTGTCTGGATGAGCTTCAAGTCAAAATATCCATACCTTGTCATTTTTTATATAAAAAACACCATTACCCAAGAGATCATACTACCGATGCCAGTCTGATGAGTGAAAGGAGAAACAAAACTCTAGATTTGATGACTAACTATTATATGATGAAGTTCTAACACTAATAACAAGATAATTGGTGTCCAACCTTTTAGAAGAAGTGTTATACCCCACAATGATCACATCATTTTGGTGAGTTTTTGTTTGTTTTCCATTATGATTCTTATAAACATTAGCCAAGTGGGAAGGCTTGTCACACACAAAGAAGATGTGTTCACTCCCAAGATAATTTATTAATTATTCATGATTGACTAACCTTTCTTAAAAGATTTTTCAAATGGGGTACAAGTTTTATAGGTTCCTTCTTGGGTTATATATCACTAACAAGGAGAATGGAAGCATTAGTTTCCTTCTCATTGTAAGAATTTATGATTGTTATTTGTAGGTATTTCACATGACTAGACATTTTAAACCTCTCTTGTCAATAACAAATGTATTTGAAATTTTTCAAGATGAATGGATATTTCACGTGAGGGTTGATGCTTTCTTTTTTTCCATCACTTCAAAGTCCAAAATAAGAGACTTAGAAAAAATTTTAAGCATTATATATTTTGATTTGAAACTAACTTGTCCTCACATTAAGTTTGAAGCAATCGAATGAATTCATAGTGTACAACTAGAACATTTTGCATGCCACACTCTTCATCCAGATCCTAGTAGAGGTTAAGTATAGTAGAATACTTTTGGAACGTATCACACAAATCATTAGATGGAGAGGTTAAGGTCCCAATATGAATTAGAAAGTCTTTTTTTTTGTTATTTTGTCACCAAATACTATAGAATACTGATCAATATAGATTTCTATAAGGTGATCTACTTTTTTCAAGATAGACTGAGAGTGTTCTCTCTATCATTGGGTGGTATAATCAAAGCAAGGGACACAACACAAAGAGGTAAAATAAAATTTCTTTTATGTTGTCATATACTATAATACCCCAACCAACAAACACCACACAAAGAAAGAAAACTTGAAGCAAGACATTAGAAAACCATAATTATGATCTCTAATCAAGAAGGCATGGAAAGGTAAAAGAAAATTTCAACATTTATCACATGTATAATCACCTGCAAGGTCCATTTTGGTCATTCATCTACTGGTAACTGCGTGAGCATATTGTGAGAACCCATTACACAATGAGATTACTCAAAACACATAATATGATTACTCATTAATTAAACATAAACCCAAAAAAAGGGTAAATTAAAACCAATTTCAACATTTCCCAACTGCTCAGGAACATTTACATAATGCTCCATATCCTTTACAACTGCCATGTAGCCTCAAATACAACATAAACTTTACAAAGGAACACTATCCATGTATTTCACATATACAAACATCAACATGCTATAAAAATCTCGATTAAATCAAAACATCATATACAAACTTTTCATCCGGACCTGCGAGTATAGGGACGACTCTAGGACATACTAGATAACTAAACAACCATCTCTAGGGTTCATCACCTCAGATTCTCTTGTTATCACGGTTCTACTGCTATTTTTGTAGATCACCTAAAAAGATGTGGTGACCCACGATGTGAGATCCAATCCCAGTGAGAGATATAAATATCTCCAATAGATATTGATACATTAGATTAGACAGTAAATAACTAAGCAATTGGAGTATTTAATTGTGAGTTGAGCAGATTGAACAGTTCAAGTATGCTAAATAGATTAAGCAAATAATCTTAGCAACAAGTATGATTATCAATGGATATACAAGTATCACATAAATACTTTTCTTCTATCAAATATGTACTCATATTTAATAAGATTTCATCTAATAAAAATCATTATCATTAATCGAATTATCATCATATGCCTTAATAACAAGACAAGAAATTTAGTAGCATAAGCATATCTAACATCATGAATATGTCTTGTAGCATAACATGGCTAACAATATTGGCATGTTTAATAAAGTGAAATAGTCTACATCATAAGTAGAGATAACATCATATCACAACTAACTACATAAGCATGATCAACAGTTTAAGCATTTCTAATTACAAAGGCATGGCTAGAAATATTAAGCATAGTTAGAAGCATCATCTTAACTATCAATGTCAGTATATGTGATAACATAAGCATGTTTACAACATAAGCATATCTATCATCTCTTATTATAGTATACATCATCTCTATGTAAGGAAAGAAAACAAGGGTTATCATCCAATATGAAGCATTACGTATAACCTTAAATAGATATGCGACATATCCATATTACATCTTTTATAACTACCCTGAGGGTTTGAGTTGTACCACCCAAATCCAATTGACCACTACTAAGTTGAAATTAGTGCCATACAAGATCTATGGAAGATCCAGACTCCATGATCTCACCAACAACTCCCGGTTAGTACGGGAGACAACATAGAGACATATTAGACAATTGCCAACAGTGACATATAGTCAACTAAAAACAACTAGCCCGCCTTGGTATAGGTCGCGATGCTATAGAACAACTCACGCATGGTCATTCTATAAGAGGCATCCTGTAGTTAAATTGTTGCCTTTCACACATCACAATATCACAATATTTGAGGCATGACTGCAGCCATCCTCAATTGCTTGATATTAGGACATCAAGCTATCCCCTCATACTCATCATGTTATATGTGTGGTCCAAGTTTCCTGTAGGAGTTACTCATTTCACCACCCAGCAAGTTCTAATACTGGAATGGATCTATGGCATGTGGCACTACATAATTAAGGTTTCACTTGATTAGTTATCTCCAACTGGGTGAATTAAGGCTGCATTAAATAAGTGGACATACAAACCCTAATTCATATCTAGCAAACATTACTATATAACAACTTTAGAAGATACAAAACATATGAGACATAATTTCTCATATCAACATCAGAGCGCACTATTCACCTTCCAATCAAGAGACTATACTTGTCATAACATCACCATCACCTGGTACTATTCATTGCCATTCATGAGTCTACACTTGTCATCACACTATCATATGATATAAATCCTTCACAACATCACATGGTATCAATCATTGTTAACATAAGAGGATTATACCTCATTCAGGATTCAACCATGCCCAAAGGTCATTAAGACCATCATATAATTTCCTGTAAGTTCATCATTATCTTTCTATGCCTTATTACAAGGATGAACAAATATCACCACACATGTGGTAAACAAGCTCATCATAATTTGTAATAAAAAACTAAAAGATGTTCACATGATAACATTGCAGGATTCTCTTAGCATTTAAGAGCATTCCTTTATTATATCAACATATAAGGAAGCCATGTATGATTGGTCATCATCACACTTATAGTGTACAAGTTTAACATAAGAAATAATAGATCATAAAGCTAAGATGACCACTAGTTAACACATTAGAGTTTCAATCAATCATTAGGAAGGATATTCTATCATTATATTAATCATTCAAGAAAGGATAACATGATTATCCACCATTATCTACTTGCATTAGGGTTAGGTTTAGCAAGGTAGGTTACATTGAAGTTATAGTTCAATATTCATTCACAAACCATCATCCATAGCATCCCCATATATAATATTGGATGCATAATACAAAGCATATTCATCACATTCCATACCATTCCCAAGTATGGATCGATGCATAACTCAAGATTTTACCCTTAAATTATAGTATGTTAGTGTTCCAAAACAAGAAGAGAGTACTTACATTGCTCTATTATTCCACTAAGGAAGGTTGATCATAGTTAATCATTATTGCATGAGTTCATTAGGATTAAATGTAACAAACTATAACCCATTAGGGTTACATATCAACACAATATGTTCATTATTCATTATATTCATATTAGGGAAAAGATAAGACTACCTTGTTAAGGGCAAACCTCCATCAGTTCCAACATCATGAAACCATATCAACATACCGCAAGCACCAACTTATAATCATTAGATTGTTGAGAATGTAAAACCATTGGTTGCTTACATAAGTAAATGTCTAAAACAAACCACATATAAAGTCATTGAGTTGTGACTAATAAGATTCATCATCTAACTATAGACATACCTCGATTAATTACATGAAGGGTACCATCAATTGTAGGGATAAGCCCCATCATTGAATGTGATTGTAAAGCCCTCCACCAGTTGCATGTTTAAAGCAAACCATCAATGGTCAACAAAAGACTCCTTAAATTGATCACATGGGGAAAACCATCAAATTCAGATTATTAGAACTCACATATAATACTATGATATTCATTCTAATCCATTTTATGTTTAAGAATTCATTCACAACTATTGGATCAGGTTATACATTTCAAAACTATTGGTTGATATGTAGGTTTAACCCTTGGATTATATAACCAAAGAAACCATCGGTTTAAGGCTTAATTGAAGCAACTCATGATACCTAGTTACACCATCGTGTGGCAACCTAAACCACCATCAGTTGTGACACATCATGCCACCATTCATTGATGAGGTCAATACTACCATCAATGAACACCATCAAATGTTTAGCTAAAATCACCATTGGATCATATCATCTTTAGGGCACTAAACCATCAATCATTGAGATTACAAAAGAGTTTAGAACTGAACTAAGGTGTGACCAAAGATTAACATTATTAGCTTTCAGAATGGTTCATCGCCATCAATTGCGACAAAGGCATATCCATCGGTTCTAATATTAGGTCATGCATCGGTTCATGTATAATATTGAAAATCAGCCTGAAACACTAAGTATATGCCACGGTTTGATAGGTAGTTATCACCATTGGTTGGTATATATGCAAGGACCAAGGTTTACAATACCTTAGGAAGGTCATGCACCTGATTCCAGGTTCATATATAATTGGAAACTAATCAAGGAGCACCATAAAATTCGAAATCCTAAGCAAGAATAGCTTTTATATGCATAGATCTTCATTTTAGAGCAAGAACATGAGTAATCAAGTGTGTAGTAAGAAATAAAAGTGAAGAGGGTTATAAAAATCACCTCTACAAAGAAGAAGAGACTTCTTGCAGCAAAAAAATTGAGCAAAGAAGGTAGGGAAACTCTTAAACAAGCTGTGAGCTCGGCCATCTAGCACCTTTCTTCATTCTAGAAGCAAACCCTAGATAGGAGAAGCAAGAAAGGTAGGGTCTTGAGCTCTAGAGCAACTTTTACCATGGAACAGTAGAGTTTTGACCTGGAGGAAGGTCTTACGAAGAATAATAGAGAATGAAATGAAGGAAAGAAGGAGATAGTTACTCATTTAGGTCAAGATCACCAAAAAGGAAGCTTTAGAAACCCTAAAGGAAGCAAAACAAAACCCTAGGTTCTTCCACCAAGTAGATCAACACCTTCTACTTCCTTGGGTAGATCCTCCACCTATCACAAGGGAAAGAAGAATTCTGGAGAGATAAGAACAGATAGGAGTCCAAAGATTTCATTTGGGTGCTTAAGATTATGTATATAGAACTTTTAGGATAAAGAAAAAGAAAAACTTGAGGTGTCCTAGTAGCTCTCCATGTGTCCATGGCCTTAAACTATTATGGATATACAAGCAGCCACACAAGAAGCTTCTCCACCATTCATGGATACATGCTTTTCTACCATTTTTTGGTTTTACAAGCCAAACAAATAAACTATTAGTTGATAGCTCCTAAAGGTAGCTCATCCATAAAGGGGTAAACCCTAAAATACCCTTGAAGAAAACACCTCCAAACCAAGGTTCAACTAGGAGCCCCATGGCTCAAAAAGCTCAAGAATAATATGAACATTCAAGGAACATAATGCAAGTGGCAAATTACAAGTAAAACATCTCAATTTGGTAAATTGCATAAAAGTCCAAAATGTGCATAAAATTGTATAACTTGCACAATGTCCAAATTGGGCCAAATTTGAAACTTAAGCTTGTCACATGATACCAAAACATATCACAAGGTTATATTATGGTTATAAGCATTAAATTGTGGTAATTAAGCATGTTTAACCATTTAAGCAAGTTTAGGTGTCTCACAACCATAATTCCCTAATCGGGATTTCACCTCCAAAATCCAAGGTATACATATAGATGGATACTTCTCATGCACGTCATCCTCAATATTACACATGGTTACTTTCATAACATGTTGATGTCACATCATTCTCATAGAATACATATTCTTCTCCCTAAACTCTTTCATGTGTCAACCTTAGTTCAACATAAGAATTATTGTGCCACCTGTACAGGTCTGGTAGTACCTTTCAACTTGGGACTCTAACTGTCATCCTGGACTATAATATTTGTTGTACCACACATCAAAGGCCATACTTTCAGGCTCTTACCAAACATAGAACATCATGTATCTCTTATCATATGTAACTTTACAAGGTTTCATCTCTATGCTCCTTTAATGATTGTTGTAATTAGCAACTCAATCAATCAGGTGGGTATCCCTAATTTTCAAGAACTATAAGGCATATATGTTCTTAGAAGATTCTTCAATCATCTTAATGATGGATTGGACATCATTCTAGTTGAAGAATCACACGCTTGTCTGCAACCTTTAACAAATACAACTTCCTGGTTGACCTTGTTAGTGGTAGGGTAATAACACTGTCTTAATCTTCCCAAGATTCACACAACACACTTAGTAGATGTATCACAACTTCCAATAGGATACTCTAGTTAACCCCCAACTCAGTCTTGTTGAACTCGTCACACATATGTATAGTTGCTTCAACATTTTTAAGGTTTGGCAAATATGTTGACCTTGCTACTGACCATATCTGAAATACTTTGAGATGTCATCATTCAAAGCTTGTCACACTTATGAGACATGAACAAAGAACTATGTTCCTCTTATTTATGAATGTTATTAATACATTGGTTAGTCTAAATGACATAACCCTAAACTCATCTTGGTCATGTAACTTATGTCATCCACTCTAACTCTTATCCATTAATATTCTGATGCTAGGTTTATCTTAAAGGATCACTGTAACACATGTCTGCTGATCAACAAACCATCTATACTTGATAGTGGTCTCACCCAACTATCAGCAGACCAGACAAAACATCACAGAATCACTCTTCTTTTCCCAAACAACACTTGTAGGATAATATCAACTCCTCTATATCTCTAATGGAGAGGAACACAGGACAATTCATATAATAGATATCTTTAACTATATATAATTGATACACTTTGGATACTAGGATTCATTACCTTGGCATCCACCACATGTGTTATAAAGAACCCAAAACTGGTTTCATCCACTTCCTTAACATCATAACCGGATAATAATATGCAGGAGGATCCCCCTAACTCTTGGAAGGCTAAAAAAGCATGCTCATTACAAAATATAAAGATTTTGGAACTATAATCCAATAAAATCACACATCATATCAAGATATCCATCTCAGGATTACAATGAATCCACATGTACCAAGTGGTATGAGATCCACTTGGAGTCTATGCCTTAAAAAAGAAAGAATGCAAAGGGAAACACACTTCCCACATCAAAGAAACATTATCCAGGGGTCACTAGAAAAAGGGTAACCAATTCTATTTTTCCCATGAAGGTTACACTTTTTATGTATCATTTTACCTCTTACAACTTGGGTTCCTTGCTATTAGCATAGGAATTATTAAGATTATAACTTCTCATTTCTCTTTTCTCATTATATCTTCATCATTCATATGTATGTCCTTTCATATTATCATGTTTCTCAACCACTTATCAATGAATAGATCATCATATTCCACATTTTATTCATTAGACATGGATCATCTCCCTTAGTTTCTTTCATATGTCATGAAGATTGTACATTAGCACTTCTTACACACATAGGTTGGTCTAAGATTAACTCAAGTTCCACTTTATTCATTTGCCATTATTCTCATTCATCTTCTCATATTATCTTATCACAGGAGTCCTCTCCATCTTATGTGAATTTTAGCACAAAATTATCTATCTTTTACTTTATTATCTTTTTGAACTACAGCATTAAGAACTCCTCTTTATCTTATCTATATTCATATTTAGGTTTCATGGTGTTGTATGTTTCTCTTATACTTACCAAAATATTCAAGTTTTGATAGGTTATGATGTAATTCTCATTTTCTTTAGGGTAAGATTTAGATATTTGCACCATAGTTTCTGATTTTTTATGCTCTTTAGATTGTCTCAAAATGACTACTTGATCATAGTAATCAGAAAGATAACAATCTAAGAGTTCCATACTTACCTTTTCTTCAATACCTAAATACCTGGCCAGGAAATCCAAGTACTGAGATTAGGTGGTATGCACCATGTTTTTATGTCATGTTCCTAACTTAGACATCATCCTAGTCCTAGTGTCCCTATAGACTCAAAACCTAAAGCTCTAATACCAACATGTGAGAACCCATTACACTAAATGATATTACACGAAACCTAAAACATGATTACTCGTTAGTTAAACAAAAAACCAAAAAATAGGGTAAATTAAATGGATTTTAACATTTCCCAATTGCTCAGGAACATTTACATAATGCTCAATATCCTTTACAACTACCATGTAGCCTCAACTACAACATAAACTTTACAAAAGAACACTATCCACATATTTCACATATACAAGCATCAACATGCTATCGAAAGATAATTAAATCAAAACATTGTATACAAACTTTTTGCCCAAACTTGAGAGTACATGGACAACGCTAGGACATACTAAATAACTAAACAACCATCTCTAGGGATTATCACCTTAGATTCTCCTTATTGTCACAGTTCTACTATTGTTGCTATCGATCACCTAAAAAGATGTGGTGACCCATGAGGTGAGACCCAATCCCACCGATAGATATAACTCTCCCCAATAGATATTGATCACATCATATTAAATAGTAAATATTTGAGCAGTTGGAGTGTTTAATAGTCAGTTGAGAAAATTCAACAATACAAGTATACTAAATAGGTTAAGCAAATAATCTTAGCAACCAGTATGATTATCAATGGATATACAAGGGATAGATAAATCCTTTTCTTCTATCAGATATCTACTCAGATTTCATAAGATTTCTCTAATAACAATCGTTATCATTAATCTGCCTATCATCGTATGCCTTACTAACAAAACATGCAATCTAGTAGCATAAGCATCTCTAACATCATGAATATGTCTAGTAGCATAACATGGTTATCAATATTGGCATGTTTAATAAAGTGAACCCGTATACATCATAAGTAGAGCTAACATCATAGCACAACTAACTACAAAAATGTAATTAACAGTTTAAGCAATTCTAATTACAAAGGCATGGCTAGAAATATTAAACATAGTTAGTAGCATCATCTTACCTATCAATGTCAGTATATCTGTAAACATAAGCATGTTTGCAACATGAGCATAACTACAACATAAGCATATCTATCATCTCTTATTATACTATACATCATCTCTATGTAAGGAAAGCAAACAAGGGCTATCATCCAATATGAAGTGTTGTGTATAGCCCTAAATAGATATGCGACACCATCGTATTATATATTTTATTACTACACTGAGGATTTGAGTCGTACCACCCAAATTCAATAGACCACTGCTAATTAAGTTGAAATAAGTTCCATAAAAGATCTATGGAAGAGCTAGACTCCATGATCTCACCAACAACTCTCAGTCAGTACAAGAGACAATGTAGAGACATATCAGTAAACTACCAATAGTGACATATAGTCAACTAAAAACAAATAGCCTACCTTGGTACAAGTCATAATGCTAGAGAACAACTCACACATGGCCATTCTATAAGAGGCATCCTGTTGTTATACTGCTGGCTCTCACACATCACAATATCACAATATCTGAGGCATGACCGCATCCATCCCCAATTGCTTGATATTAGGATACCAAGATATCCCCACATACTCAACATGTTATGTATTCACTCTGAGTTTCCCATAGGAGTTACTCATTTCACCACCCAAAAAGTTCTGACATGAGAATGGATCTATGGCACATGGCACTACATGATTAAGGTTTCACTTGATTAGTTATCTCCAATTGGGTGAATTAAGGCTGCATCAAACAAGTGGACATACAAACCCCAATTCATCTCTAGCAAACATTGCTATATAACAATTAAGGAAGATATAAAACATATGAAACATAATTTCTCATCTCAACATCACATGACACTATTCACCTGCCAATCAAGAGACTATACTTGTCATCACATCGTCATCACATGGTACTATTCATTGCCATTCATGAGTCTACACTTGTCATCACACTATTATATGATATAAATCCTTCAAAACATCACAGGGTATCAACCCTTATCAACATAAGAGGATTATACCTCATTCATGGCTCAACCATGCCCAAAGGTCACATAGACCATCATATAATTTCCTACAAGTTCATCATTATCTTTATATTCCTTGTCACAAGGCTCAACAAATATCACAACACATGTGATACACAAGCTCAACATAATTTGTATTAAAGAACTAAAAGATGTTCACATGATAACATTGCAGGATTATCTTAGCATTTAAGAGAATTCCTTTATTATATCAACATATAAGGAAGCCAGGTGATAACCTCCAATTTTGTGATGTTATCTTAGTGCTTTTGTTCAATTTTCCACACTCTTTCTTAGATAAATTAGATAGAATCCCTAGTTATCCTCTTTTATTGCAAATATACTGTTAGATTAACTTTTCTCCTTTTTACTTACAGAAAAAGACACAAAAAATCCCAAAAGACTCAAACGCTCCCAAGACCGCATGGACTCACACGGTCCTAAGACCGCATGAAGCCAACCGGTCTCAAGACCGCATGAAGCCAACCGGTCTCAAGACCGCATGGACTCACACGGTCCCAAGACCGCATGAAGCCAACTGGTCCCAAGACCACACAAAGCTAACCGGTCCCAAGACGGCATGGAGTCAAACGATCTCAAGACCGCATGAGTCCAAACGATCTCAAGACCGCATGAGTCCAAACAATCTCAAGACCGCATGAGTCCAAATGGTCTCAGAGCCCAAATGGTCTCAGAGTTCAAATGGTCTCAGAGTCCAAACGGTCTCAAAGTCCAAACGGTCTCGGAGCCCAAACGATCTCAGAGTCCAAACGGTCTCGGGGTCCAAACGGTCTCAGGACCCAAACGGTCAAGACCGTTTGAACCCAAAACTGACCAAACCATTTGGACTTCACTTAAGGCCTATAAATAAGACCCAAGGGGTCCTCTCAAAAGATATCAAGTTTCAGACGCCCAGAGGCTGCCTCTACTACTCCAGAGCTTTTCCAACTTCCATCCTCCGCCCAAAGGCTGTCGGTCTGAGATCCACGCTCCATCCTGAAGATGCTTTCTCTCTCTTCGTCAAAGAAGGTGGGAAGAGGAGACCTCATCATTGAGCAACCTGTGAAGTTTGAAGATCGTCACTCTCTCTCTTTCTAAGGGGTTGACTTTCATCTCTCCTTTGTGGGAATGATTCTCTCTCTCTCTTCTCGCCTCCTTCTTTGTCCTAGCTATGAGCGAGTAGTCTCTTTCACTAGGGTGCGGGGAGTAGCCCCGCTACCCATGTTTTCATTTCATGTAATGTAATCCATAGTTTGCAATATAGAGATGCTTTCTTTTCAGTTCAACATCAATCATTTAATGAATGCTTGTTGCTTGATTACCAACTTGTGTTATCTTTTATCTTTTAGTATGAATTGTCTATGTTTGTACTATTAGATTCGAATCTCGATTGAATGTTGGTTCTTGATGCATGTATCCACCATGCATCTATTTCGGTATCTAGGAGTGTTGTTCAAGAAGTGGAGTAAACTCACTTCCATCGTTGTACTTTCATACTATGGAATGGAATCAGTTGGCGTATGAAAGTACAACCTTGATAAAGTCGAGGAACACACTTTGCGAAGGGAATGATGCAAAGTAGGTGACCATTCATTCGGGGATGGCTGGCGTTGCAACATTCCTACACTTCTCGTAGTTAGTTCTCCGAAAGGAAACTAAATCTACAAAGATACTAACTATTTAGACTCTTGTTGCAGGTTATGTTTTATATTGCATGTTTTGATCCATGTGTAGTGGCGGTGAAAGCCGATCACATCCTAGTGGTCCCTTATCATTGTTGACACCCTTAAATTTACTTATTTGCTTTACTTTACTTGCTCTTAGTTTAAAAACAACCAAACCAACCTTTTGATCTAAGTACCTACCATTAAGATATTAAGTGAAATTCTAACGTTTTTCATCTTGTTGCTCCCAACAAGATCGTTGTCCCGTGGATTCGACCCTTAACTATACTACGATAAGACTTCCACGTATCGTAGCATACGTGGCTAGAGTTCTCGGTCTAGTATAAGCAAGGCTAAACTTAAAGACTTACCATCTTTATGATTTTTAGTGGTTCACACAATTCCACATGAGTGGTAGCTCCATCAAAAAAATGGCGCCATTACCGGGGACAACGAAACGTTTTTATTTCATTTAATATCTTTCTAGTTGGTTAGGGTTTTACACTTTCCTTTAATCATTAGTCCACATCTTCTTAAGTTCATCATATCTTTGGCATCATCTAAAAGGTGTGTTCTTTTCTCTACTCAGGTAGAAGACGTGTATGCAATCATCGCATAACCTCGGATTCTCCCCTAATCCAGAGTATGACTCTGAGGTAGAGAGAAGCTTCCACCACCGCATCAGACTTAACTGCCAAAGAGCCAAACAAATGGCTGAAGATCAACGCCAAGCTGCACTAGTAATGGAAAGGGTCAATGCCACCATAGCCGCTCAAAGAGCACAACTCATCACTGACACCTGTGCTCAGATTCAAGCGGAGATCCGAGCAGAAGAATAGGCCTGCATCCGAGCTGAAAACGAAGCATCTAACCAAGCTGCCCAGCTAGAGCTAAGAAACAAGCAATTAAGGGATTATGCTATCCCTAAGAACTACGAAGACAATCATCCAGTTCGGCCTCCGATCATCAACATACCCAACTTCGAGATCTGGACACAATGGATTCAGATTATGCAGGGCATCTCATTCTCTGGAGGTTCTGGAGATGACTGTATGGATCACTTGAAGAGGTTCAAGGCACTTTTCCGACTGGTCCCACAGGTCGGAGTTGCTTTCGACGCAATAATGCTACATCTTTTCCACTTCACTCTATCAGGAAGAGCTTTGAGTTGGTACAACTCGCTTGATAGGGAGCCAATAATCACCACATGGGCTCCCTTGGAAGAAAAGTTCCTGGAGAAGTTCTTCCCCCCTTCGTTAACTTACGAAATTAGGGGGCAGATTAACCACTTCACCCAACTTCCTGGAGAATCACTCGTAGAAGCTTGAGAAAGGTTCAAAGATCTTCTAAGAAAGTGTCCTCATCACGGTATCTCCCAAAATCAATTAATAGAAACATTCTATAGGGGAGTGAGTGATGACATCAAGAAATTTCTGGATTCCTCATCTGGAGGAAATTTTTATGAGAAAGAACTACGAGGATGCTTGGAAAATCATCACACTTAGAGCTGAGAATCAATCCAATTGGGGACGATCATCTGGAAAGGGTGTCCTCAAAGTTTATAAAGTTGAGGAATCAATGGAAATGAAGGATATTGCTAAAGCCTTAAAGACCATAGCTCATAAACAGCAGGCTATTGAAACTTCGCTTGGAGAATTTGTTAAGAAGAAAAACTCTCAAATTCAACAGGTTAAAGCTGCCACAGGGACCTGTGAAGCCTGTCATGCATCCGATCACCCAACTCTGTCATGCGGTCTGCTTTACAATGTGATGATGGATATGCACCTACCACAACAGCAGTACGAACCAATCATTGAACAACCTGAAGAGAAAATGCCCGAACAAGTTAATTCCATTCATTCCATACCTGGATAAGTTTACTATAATCCTAATCAACCAAGAAACCACCCAAGTTTTCAATACGGAAACCCTGCAGGGACTGCCAACCCGCAACACCAGACACAAGGCGGATCCTCCAATAGGTTGCCACCTGGATTCCAAACCAACTTTAATCAAAATCAAGGGAACCCCATAAATAACTTCCCAAGATCCAACTATCCTAGAAACCCCTCCGCCTACTATCAATATACCCATCCTCCTCTACACCCACAACTGCACCCTCAGTTGCAACAACCTCAGTTAGCACCGCCTCCGCAGCAACCACATCAAGGACAACAACAACTCGCTCAGAAAAATGCTCCCTCCCAGCCAGCGGACGAGATGACTTTGATAAGGCAGATGCTACAATCCCAACAAACCATGCTCGCTAATCAGCAAGCTCAGCAGAAGGCGGTGTTGGCTCAACTAGCACAAATTGTTGCGCAACTGAAGCCACCAGCAGGCACTTTTGCAGGACAACCTCAGTCGAACCCTAGACATGACCAGAATAGACCTAAACAGTTGAATTCCGTTACTACAAGATCTGGACGTACCCTCCACGAAACTACGAGAATCGCTCTTGATGATGATGATACGCTTGTCCTTATGCCAAATGCAAACCCGAACCTAGGAACTAAGAAGACCGCAGAGAACGCAAGAGGTGAAGAAAAAGAACAAGTTTCCAAAGAGCCAGAAATTCCGCAGTATAAACAAAGGATACCATACCCAGGAAGATTGAGAGAGACTAAAATGGACACTAGGTTCCAAAGATTTAAGGAGGCGATGAAGAAACTCTATATCGACATCCCGCTCCTCGATGCTCTCTCTGAAGTACCAGGTTGGGCTAAATACCTAAAAACTTTGTTATCAAGGAAATACATTACTGAAGAACAAGAAACCGTCAAACTAGCTCAAACCACCTCCGATATCATCCTTAATAAGATGCCAAAGAAAAAGAAGGACCCTGGTTCCTTCGGTATTCAATGTTGTATTGGAAATGCCTCAAGCAAAAAGGGATTAGCTGACTTAGGGGCTAGCATATCAATTATGCCCTATTCCATGTGTAAACGATTAGGTTTCACTGACTTGTTGCCCACAACGATGACAATTCAGTTAGCTGATTCCACTATAACTGCACCTCTAGGAATTATCGAAGATATTGCAGTCAGGATAGGCAAAGATGCCTATGTCCCGTGCGATTTTGTCATTATGGATATCAATGAGGATCTGAGATACCCAATAATATTTGGCAGACCTTTCCTTGCCACAGCCAGGGGCTCTTATTGATGTTGAAGCTGGCACAATCATTCTAAGACTCGGAAAAGAAGCAATTCAATTCTGAGTTCTCAACAGCATGAAAGGTCCCAACATTTAAGAGGAGTCTTTCTCTTAGATGCAATACATCAAATGTCCCAATTAGAAATATCTGAGCCATCTGATGAGTTAGAGAATGTTCTAACCAACCCATAAGTTGAATTTTCTGCAAATGAATTAGTCCAACAATGTTTGCAACATTTAGAGAAAGCTGAAGAAGCGTCGACAACCACCTTCGAGGAGCTCAAATATGTCACCATTTTAGAAGCAACAGAAGAACCGAAGGCCCCCGAGATGAAGACTTTACCATCGGGACTTAAACACATCTTCTTGGATAAAGAAAAATTATGTCCAGTCATCATCAGTTCCACCCTGACAGAAAACCAGGAAGAAAGGCTTCTTGTTGAGCTGAGGAAACACAAGAAAGCCATTGGGTACAAAATAACTAACCTTACAGGTATAAACCCAGCCTTATGCATGCATATACTTCCCATGGTCGAAGAATTCAATCCATCAAGAGAACACCATAGGAAGCTGAACCCCAATCTAAAAGAAGTAGTTCGCCTTGAAGTTCTCAAACTACTGAAAGCTGGCATAATTTACCCAATCTCAGATTCCCAATGGGTCAGCCCCATCCAAGTGGTCCCCAAAAAGGAAGGAACCACCGCCGTGTTAGATGATAAGAATGATTTAGTACCGACAAGGACTGTAACAAGGTGGAGGATGTGTATCGACTATAGGAAACTAAACAAATCAACGCGAAAAGACCACTACCCTCTGCCTTTTCTGGACGAAGTCCTAGAACACTTAGCCCATCAAAAGTTCTTCTGTTATCTAGATGGTTATTCCGGGTTCTACCAAATCCCTATACACCCGGAAGACCAAGAGAAAACTACTTTTACCTGCCCCTTTGGGACCTATGCTTTTAGAAGAATGCCATTTGGGCTGTGTAACACACCTGCTACTTTTCAAAGGTGCATGTCTGCCATTTTTGCAGGATTAACATAATCTATAATGGAGGTATTCATGGATGATTTTTCAGTTTACAGAGACTCCTTTGATAACTATTTACTCAACCGTGGACAAGTCTTACAACGATGCGAGGAAACGAACCTCATCCTAAATTGGGAAAAATGTCATTTTATGGTAACTGAAGGTGTCGTCCTCGGACATAGAGTAAGTGACAGAGGGATTGAGGTCGACAAAGAAAAAATCGATGTTATCTCGAATTTGTCGCCGCCAAAATATGTAAAAGGAGTTTGAGCATTTTTGGGTCATGCTGGGTTTTACAGAAGATTTATTAAAGATTTCTCAAAAATAGCAAAACCCATGACCCAACTTCTGACCAAAGACACCGAGTTCAATTTTAACCAAGAATGCTTACAAAGTTTCTCAACTCTGAAAAATGCTTTAATCACTGCACCCATACTAAGAGCCCCGGATTGGTCACAACCTTTTGAAATCATGTGTGACGCCAGCGATTACGCCATAGGGGTTGTTTTAGGATAGAGAATCGACAAGAAACCTTATGTAATCTACTACGCGTCTAAAACGCTTGATGAAGCATAGAAGAACTACACTACTACAGAGAAGGAGTTCTTAGCTGTCATCTATGCGTTTGAGAAATTCCGCTCCTACTTGATTGGATCCAAGGTCATCGTCTACACTGACCACTCTGCCATACAATATCTAATTCAGAAGCAAGATGCAAAACCCAGACTTATCCGATGGGTGTTTATGCTTCAGGAATTCGATTTGAAAATCAAAGACAAAAGCGGAGTGGAAAACGTCTTCGCCGATCATCTCAGTCGTATTGAAGTCGAGGATGAAGATAAAGCACCTATCTGAGACTCCCTCCTAGATGACCAACTAATGAAAGTTACCAATGGTTTCCCTTGGTATGCCGACATTGTTAATTATCTGGCTACATGAATCATTCACCCTTCCGCCTCTCATCATGACAAAAGGAAATTCCTCCACGATGTAAAGCAATACTATTGGGATGAACCTTATCTCTTTCGCCTATGTGCAGATGGACTTTTCCGTCGCTGCTTACCTGAAGAAGAGATTACCCTTGTTTTAGAGCATTGTCATTCTGGCCCCACTGGGGGACACATGAGTGTGAATAAAACCACTATGAAAGTTCTGCAATCGGGTTTCTTTTGGCCAACCATAGCAAAAGATTCTCATAATTTTGTAAAATCTTGCAACAAATGTCAACTTTCTGGCGGCATATCTAAAAGGAATGAAATGCCCCTCACCATGTGGCAAGAGATTGAACTTTTTGACGTGTGGGGTATAGACTACATGGGCCCCTTTCCTTCTTCCTATGGTTTCTCCTACATTTTGGTTACAATAGACTATGCCTCGAAATGGGTCAAAGCTATGCCCACAGTGTCCAGTGATTCCAAACCAGTCATTAAAATGTTTAAAGATATCATTTTTCCCAGATTTGGAGTCCCCCGAACTGTCATATCCGACGGCAGGACCCATTTTTTTGGAATGAAGCTTTGAAGCCCTCTTAAAGAAATACAGAGTTAACCATAAAGTTGCCACGCCTTACCATCCACAGACCAGTGGTCCCGTTGAGGTTTCAAATAGACAACTGAAGGCAATCTTAGAAAAAACAGTCAATAGACACCGCACTGACTGGTCCACCAAGCTTCCCGATGCCCTTTGGGCTTACCGAACAGCTTATAAAACACCAATCAGAACAACCCCATTCCGTTTGGTATACGGGAAGTCATGTCATCTTCCAGTAGAACTGGAACATAAGGCTTGGTGGGCCATTAAACAACTCAATTTTGATTTCAAAAGTGCCGGAGAAAATAGACAACTCCAATTACAAGAGCTTGAGGAGCTCCGAATGACCGCTTATCAAAGTGTCAGGATTTATAAAGAACAAACCAAGATGTGGCACGACAGTCATCTAAAAAGGAAAGACATCGCCATTGGTGACAAAGTACTCCTTTTCAACTCCAAGCTCAAATTGTTCCCCGGAAAACTCCGCACAAAGTGGTCTGGACCTTTCACCATCAAACATATATACCCGACTGGAGCTGTCATAATTATTGACGACAATGGAGGAGAAAGGACAGTCAATGACCATCGATTGAAAAAATACTACACTCCAGCAGATAAAATGTCGAGACAGACTATTAAGATCAGAGACGCCACAACATCATCATAACAACATCGAAAACTCGTCGAGCCAGTGACGTTAAAACAATGCGCTACTTGGGAGGCAACCCAAGATCTTCTTTTTCCTTTAAGTCACCTTAGGATTATATTCTGAAAATATAAAAATTATATAACCAAAACAAATATAAAAATATAAAAATCAAAATAACCTTAACCCTCCCAAACGGTCTTGAAACCGTATGGGGCCAAACGGTTTTGTCAAACGGTCGCCAAACCGTTTGACCTAGGGATTTTGTAAGGTCAACCCCCGAATCCTATAAATATAACCCCCCTCCTTCTTCTTTCTTTCAATTACTGAATTTCCTTAAATCCTTGGTGCACTGTTCCATCTCTCCTCCCGTTCCCGCACGACCCACGACCCAATTTCTCTCCGCCGTCCTCCTTCCCAACTCCGTGTGTATTCTCGGTGATCACACTTAGTCGCCGCCTCTCCTCGCATCACCATCGTCATCTCCGACTGGTTCTGCAAGGTAGCTCAACACGCAGCTTCAATCAGCGCTTCCGTCTATGCACAACCACCGTCTTTGCTAAACATCGATGCCTACAACCCCGCCTCAGTTCCTTGTTATATCGCACCGCTGTCTTTTCCACCTCCGCAACCATTTTTACCACCATCGACACCCTCGACACCGTCGCGGCACTCCCTTCCTGATCGTCGCCGTTGCTTCTGCTATCGCCGACCGCTCCTCGACGTTTTACCTTCCAAATGGTCTTCGAAACTGTTTGGGACCAAACGGTCTCTGAAACCGTTTGGCCTTTTCAAAACCGCTTGAATTTTGTTAAAATATAAAAACACATAAACATAAATAAAATCCATACTAAACATGTTATTCTGACACATAAATTTTTTTTTAGAAATGGCTTCATCAGCAAAGCAACCCACATGAACCGCCGACGCTCCTTTCTGGACTGAGGAACAACTACTGGAGGACCGTGCCAAGCTCTAGAAAGTGGTGGATACCTTTAAAGCAACCGGAAAAATCCCACCCAAGGTCAACATCGTGGCGGTCATGGGCGAGATTGTCCGCATTAACAAATGCCTAGCTACGGAGCCTGAAGAAGATGTGGAAGAAATCTTTTCCAGTGATGAAGGCTCTGAATACAAGCCACATTCCGAGGAAGAATCCCCAGTTGAAAATTCCAAGAAGCTGCAACCAAACAACCCCCAACAAAGAGGGCAAGAAAACAGGTCTGCCCTGCCACTGCTAGGGAACAAACCCTAGCAAGACATATCCCATCCACCACCACCACCACCACCCCCACCACCACTCCTACAATCACCACCACCCCCATCTTCTCCATACTAACCACCACCGCACCACCACCAGAAAACCATTACATCCATACCCTCCCCTCCATCGACAAAATGCTAAAACCAACAAAGTATGTCTGCTCTAGCGTACTACTAAATATGGGGATATACGATAGAATCCTCACCATACTAGACAACGCTAACCTCTCCAGGATATGCTTTGTCCCCAAATTTTCCTACGCCGAGTCGACTACTGAATTCTTCACATAACTCACTAAAGAAGCGGTGGACATTACGCATCGGACAAGGGACGGAGGTGACCGCAGGCTGGTCACCAAGCTTTTTGGAAGAAATGTCGTTATAACAGAAAATCTTCTGAACGAAATCTTCATAGACAACCCAAAACATCTCAAAATGACCAAAGTTGTAGGCATGGAAAATTCCCAATTCAATAGACACAGCTTCTGGAAAACCTTAACAGGGTTCCCGACCTATGAAGCAAAGACATGCAAAGCCTCCAATATCCATTTTGGATTCGTGCGTACACTTCACAAGATCCTCACTGGTGCGCTCTTTCCCAGAACAGAAGGAGGAAATGTTATAACCACTGACCTTTTTCTTTTATGGTCCATTCTGCATGGAAAGCCAGTCAATATTGGCCAACACATGATACAAAAATTCTCAGCCTACGCCATAGGGAAATAAATCTGCATGGGTGGGCACATTACTTCCATCATCAAATATCTCAAGATGGACAAATTGCTTCCTCTATGCACGAAGATCAAGGGCGACATCCTTACTAACGAACCAACCTTGAAGAACTCCTACATTATCAAGGAGAAGGATGTGAAACTACACTACATATTTTGCCCAATAATTCTGTTACGACCCCACCTCCCAATAACCCCCAATTAAGGGAGACCGAGAGGTCAAAGCCGCACCCATCACTTCCGGATCAAAGGTTCGACAATTAAACAAGAATAATTATCAAATTTTAACAGACTATACTGAAAAGCTGTAAGAAAATAAACTTTTGCATACCTTTTTGAAAACTTGGATCTCTAACTTCTATCCACTTAAGGATTCTACTCTAACTAATCCTCCTTGTACTTTACTTCATGTATTACACAGTATGACGATTTACTGTTTGTCCTTTTGGCTTGTACCTAAAACACCGACAAACAAAACGTCGAACAGCCGAAGCTGGTATGTGGGGGAAACAATAAACGTGCAACTATGATAACAACATCATCATTCAATTAATCATTTAACAATCAAGATTACATTTTAAGCCATACAACTCAATCCTTACATATTCTCGAACTCTGGGTTGTCCCTGCAATGGACATTGATATCACCTCTCTTTTAGGTAATAGATTCGCATGGCACTACCCGAAGATAGCCCAATATCTAACTCAATGTGACTTGATGGTCCTACCTCAATGGTAGCCATGTACTAAGTCATCCATAGACCTGATGGACCTACCCAATAGGTAGCCATGTACTAGGTCATCCATAGACATGATGGACCTACCCAATAGGTAGACATGTACTAGGTCTTTCTCTAACCTAATGGACCTACCCATAGGCAGCCATGTACTAGGTTAGCTATAATGCCACAGAGAGAACCATGATCTGAATTTGTAGGCATATATCCTTTGTGATAGTCATAGCCACATTATAGTTTGCAATATGAACATCCAAACAGTTTAGTTGCATTCAATGCGATTAAACATCAGGGAATCCATCGGAAAACTAAAGTGGTTATTCATAATTAACCACATACCTAATTTGATGAGTCATGCAGATTATTCAACATATACTTCATGTATATACAATCAAGCCAATCAACAGATCCAAGCAAGTAATTCAATCATCACATAATTCCTGAAAAGAATATGTACTCTATTTATTACACACTTTAACAAGAATCTACTTTATTGACTTGGATTCTCTTTCTAGGGTTTCTAATCCACATTAAGGTTTCATTAATATTCATTAGGGTTTCTTAGATCAATTCCTCCAACTTTATCCATTTTAGGTCAACAAACCCTAAAATACTCTTTTCCATTTATATGAACCTTAATTGCTCAACTATTCATTTTAATAGTCTTTTATATCCAAATTGACTTAGGATCATCACATCCCTATTTATTCATGGATTCAAACAATTAAACCAATTAAAATATGTATTCTCTTAAATTAGGGGTTTCAAGCTCATTAATGCATAATCATGCACGAAACCCTAAATTAATCCAATTATAAAAAGATCATATTTTTATATCCTATTTTCTCTTTTATTAACAACATTTTAATATCGGCTTGAGTAATCCAAATAATATCATTAAGACCATCTATCATCAAATCTAAGGGTTTTTCCTTAATTAAAACACTAAAGATGATAACTTTATGTACTTTTCCAATTTCAAGCATATAAACTCTAAATTAGACTAATCATGTGCAAAGTTCTTTCTTTTTGAACATTGTGTATCTTTTTACATTTAATAGGTTAACATCAACTCTAATAATCCATTAAACCCTATTAAACACATTAATCATATCAAAATAGGGTTTCTTAATCATCATTACACTAAAGTTAATAACCTCTATTACTTTTCGAATTGCAAACATAATCAGGTTCCAATTATATTTTTAATGTATTCCTCTTATTTTTCTGAGCAAAATTCATGTATTATATGTTCTCATCGGAGCTACCAATTAGGAGTTATGATTTTATAAAGAAAATACCTTTCCGGACAATCCGAGGCTGCCACGTCATCTATATCCATGCAACGCGTCTGACTGAGTTTATAACCAATTGTCGATTTTGCCCTTCACTTAAACGATTGGCTCTTCATGACGGGGGGGGGGGTAAAGCGGTCCAAAGTACCTTTTACCCTTCTTCTCCCTCGGGCAGATGGTGCGCAGCCGCCCTAGTCGCCGCCGTGCAGTCTTGCGCGGCTTGTCCTTCACTCCTGGACCCTCCACAGCCTTCAGGGATGGGTCCCAGACCTCCGCCGGACATCCCCGCACATCAGGGTGTCGTTGGCTTGAGTCCAAAGGGAGCATATCACGCTGGTCGTGTCCGCGACCGTCTGTAGGTCTTGCAGCCAAGCTGCGATGGCTACGCCTTGGTTTGGGCATGGTGACGTCGGTGGAGCTTTTTCCTTGTACCACGGATCGTCGAGATATCATTGCAACTCCCTTTAGCTGCCTCGTGAAAGCCTATTCTCGTTGTTTCTCTTAGTTAGGGTTTTGACGAAGAATATGAAGTAGAAGAAGGAGAAGAGATAGGTGGCTGCGTGAAACTCCCTCTGAACTAGACCCTGAACTCTACCCCCTTATATGTGGAAGAGAAACGAAGCCATATGGGGTCTTATACACGACTCTAAGAGTCCCTTCCTAAAAAGGATTAGTTTTCCTTCAAGGAGAAGCAATCCTTCTCGCTCTCTTTGTTCTTTGGATTTCCTCAATTATTTTTATAAATAGGAATTCGCAAATCCTTGCCATTATTCTCTTTATTTCTTGCTTTTCAATCCTTAGGCACAAAATTCTATTTCCTTTAATCAAATTTACTTTCTTATTAACAATACCTCATAATTCATTAATAATGCAACACATTATCCTCTTATTTTACCTTTTTAGTATTTTCTCTTTCTTTCCTTTTTATTGGGACTCCTTGGATCCCAAGGAACTCCATTATTTTTCTTTCTTTTTATTGGATACTTATTATCCTTCTAGATGCATCTTTATGCATTATTTCACATTATGTTGTTTATTTCTCATTTAAAATATCTCTTTTGAGTATTTATCTTTATTTCTCTTTTATTTTCCTCATTGGCATTCCTTTTATCATTAGAAAACTCATGGATACGAAATTTCCCCAAGAAAACTCTTTTATGCCTCTTTCCACTCATTTTCCATATTGTATCATTATTTTCAATTTATTTCTTAATAAAGAAATACTTAATTAATCTTTTCTTTTCTTATTGCTTCCTTTTTGCAATCCTTGGACTCCTTGGTACCCAAGGAACCCAAGAGGCACGAAATCCTCTTTGGTTTTTCCTTCTAGAGGTTTGTACATATTTCTTTTCTTAAAAACTCAATTATCCATTTACTAATTGAATTTCCTTATTATTTGGGCCCAATAGCCAATAGAGCCCACCACACAATCATCAAGTCTATTGTAAACGAAAACCATTTATTTGAAGCACATTATATCATCATTTGTTCAATTATCTATAATATGAGAAATTTCATTTCTCACCAAATGAACCCAAAATTTGGGGTTGTAACATCCTTCCCCTCTTATAGGAATTTTGTCCCCAAAATTCTACCAAGCAAGCAAACAATTCAGGATAAGACTTTTCCATGTCCATCATTGGCCCCTGTGTGGCTTTACCGTACTCATGGCACATCCAAAGAAACTTTATCATCCCATATTCTTTTCTCTGAGTTCTTTCATCCTAGCGTTTATAAACTACACAGGTGACTCAGGCCATTTCAGCCTCCCTTGGGGCTCACTAGGTTCATTGCTCAGCACATGGTCGGGGTACCTCACATAGTGCTCTAAATTGGACACATGGAAAACATCTCCCATTACTCTATCCTGAGGGGTAGGGTCAAACCTAACCATCTCCACCCATCCATCTCTGATGGACCCATGTATTGGGGACTCAGCTTTCTCAGCTACAGCTCAGAGGGTCGGATTCTCACATTATATTCTCCCACAGTGCACTGCATGTTAGTCTACTTTGCATCTGCTCACAACTCTCATCGTCTCTAGGCTCCTTTCAGCCATTGCATGATTAAAGTGACTTTCGTCTTCATGCATTGTGGTCCTTTTCTACTCATCATGTGGTCCTTTCACCAACATCACCTTACTGAAGTGGTGACCGACACAACCTCCTTTACAGAGCTTCTTAGACTCCCGATACTAGCTATGGTGGTCATCATCACATCTTTCATAGGACAAGAACTGTCTCTAGATATCACCCTATACAAGCACACATGCTCTCATCAGACCCTTTAGTCTGGATCATACTAACCATTAGTTAGGGGTGATAAACTGTACTATCATCGAGTTCTTCATGTACCTACTTTCACCTTATGGAAGTGAACATTTAAGTCATACTCATGAACTTTTGAACTCACATCATGGTGTAAATGAACCATCTCTCTCATGGGTAGTTCAACTAGATTTGTCCCTTAATATAACTCTTTCTTTCTTATGTCAGTTAGGTAAGGCGACTGACCATAACCCATATTGCATCTCGACCTTCCTTGGCCTAGGGAAGACCTATCACAACATCCATAGTGTTGAGCTCCCATTCCCTCTCAGGGACTCTTTTGTCCTCTATATCGATACACTGGGTTACTGGGGTTCGTCCTTTACCTCCTAGCTTGCATGACCATAACCAAATGCAACTTCATCTTAAGCATCCAAAGTGCTATTGCCATTTTCCACAGTGTATGGTGATCTTCAATCATGATTTCATGTATGTCATGATTCCTCAAGATCGATTCCTCCGAAACCCTAAACCACTCTAGTCGGGGTTTCATCACCTTCTTTTCCAAAGAAGTGCATATGCGGTTCTACCACCATCCTTTCATTGCATCAAGACTAGACTGGCTAACCAAACAACCATTAACTTTTCAATGTATCTTGTTACATCTGAGTGTTATCCAAACACCTCTCCTTTTCGAACTTAGGGTTAGCCAAACAACCTCTTCTAGCTTCTAGTCCAACAAGTCAGATGTATCTCAACCAGAGCATCCATTACCACTTCACATCCTTAGGTATTAGGTAACGTTGAAGCCATACACTTCCATGTATTTCACTTACCATTTCACATCAAATTCTATGTCTATTTTCATTAAGAACACTCTCTGATTTCATCATCATGGTGATCAAACTCAACCTGGTATAACTTGTAAGTTCCACATAGCTCATGATAAAAACATCCTCATAAGGTGACTACCTCATTCCTCTTAGTGTTTGCAAACCATCCATGTATCATTCACTTTACCAGGGTAGGTTATCTTCTCTATCCCCATTTCTCGTGGCAACGTTCCAACCTACATCACCTCTTATCCTTGGTGTGTGGCATGCGTAATGTCCTATCTCTCACCCCCATAACAAGAGGAAATAAGCATTTGGCTGCAGTCCAAATACAAAGTTCTTCCTGTTCCAAGAGTAGAGATGGTACATCCCACCTTGCCAATACACCTTTACATCTAAGTTGCAACATGCCACATATGTCTCTATGTCACAGACATCATGATATCAAACTAATCTTAAACCTACTGAGATTTATATCCTTGGTCATCTCCTCTAGGTCTATAGGGTACCGGCTCTTTTGGGGTCATCCCTCTTCCCTCATGCATCAAGAGAGTGCCCTACTCATCTGCCCTTTGGGTCCCATGAGTTCATGAAGGTGATCAATCTCCTAACCCATGGCCCTCAGACAATGATAGTTGTTACCTCCCAACCCTATGGTCATGTGCAACTGGGGAATTAGGCAACTCCTACTTTCATCGGTCTTATCCCTACCTGACCCTAGGATAGACTTAGGATTCTTCATCATAGTACATGTTCACTTAGAACCTTACACAAGTCTTCATCATCTCTCTCTTTCTGCATTCATGGGCCGACTTTCATCCTTTCATAGGGATCATGGCAACCTGCCTACCTTGGTCAAGCCCCATACTGGTTACCTCCATGGTAACACATCCATATGCACTTAGAGATGGATATTTATTGGTCTATAGGTTCATTCTCATACCATGTACTTTTCTCTTAGCTTCTCAAAATCCTATGAGACCTCTTTTAGGTTTTCACAAAAACTGGTGTACACCCTTCAAAAGGGTCCCTCTCCCAGGATGGGAGGAAACTAGAACTCTTGACCTCAAGGTCACAAACATCCTTAGGTATAGGGTTTACATCCACGTGAGCCTACTTGACCCTAGCAAGCTATGAAGGAACAAGCAGATCACCTACTGAACCATGCTAGGTCATCTGGGTTCTCCTTTGTTAACATTATATCAAGGTCATACCTTCCCATGTCATCATTGAGCTGTGAGATATTCATCAAACATACCTTTAATCTTAAGGTACTTCCCTTTTCCTCTATATATGAGGAGTACCATGTTCGAAACTATAGCCACTTAATTCTCGTCATAAACATTAGGTACTCCACTCCCCCTCTTAGGCCTAGGAACCCTAGGTTCACTTTTAGGTATCCAACTGCATGCTCTATCTCTTAACCATGAATCAAGCTTGCAAAAGGCATATCGTGCACATCCTGTCATCCTTCAACTCGAGCAACACTCAGAGTTGGATCCTCCTCAAGGACAAACCATAAGGTATAAGGCCTCATAACCTATTACAAATCCACTTCAGGGTATAAGAACATCTTCTTCCTTTCTCAGAAGGTAAACACTTATACCATAGGCACATAGGTGCCAGAAACCTCATCCTCCCTCTAGGTTTTGGTCCTCCCATGGCAACCAAGACATAAAAAAAAACCTCTAGGGATCATGTGTGTGGTGACAACTATCATCCATTTAGGTCGCATCATCCTCAACTCCCGACTTCTCCTCATATCTCGAAGTCTAGGATTCCAACCTTCTTGCTGGGTTTCCTGCTCTCTCTCTAGAGTTAACCCTAACCTCACCATTATAGGTCCTATCTTCGTGAAGGGTCAACCTCCAAAGCATGAAGCCTATGTTCAACTTATGTTCGCTCAAGGTTATGCTTATATCATAAGCCTTCCTTTGTACCCTCATGGTCAGGGTTCCAACACTGCTCACACTACTCACGTACCCTGGGTGCATGCAATGCCCTACACCCATAGGCCCATAGGGTTTCTAAGGTCCTCCACTAACCTCATCATCTAAGGAGATATCCTTTACCTTAACATGCACGAACCTTCCCAGGGTTGGGTTGTCAAAGGTGCTAGGTCACCCATGGATCATATGGCATCCTAAAGTCATGTCCCTTCAACCACCTGGTCCAACTCATCTCTCTCTAACCATCACTTAGGGTTAGGGTTAGCATCATCCTTAGAGGATGTGCTAGGTCTCTACTTGCAATGGAGATCTCTATCTCCAAGACTAACTTATCCTCCTGACAAGAAGGTCTAGCCTCAGGTCTCCTCTGAGGACATGACATCTTATGTCATACGACCTAAGCATGTATCTATCCTTTAATTTGCTCTCACTCTATTAAGCTTATGTCCATGACATCTTATTTACATGCATTTCCTTTAATGTGGTGGAGGATCTCTTAAACCTTATCAACCTTACCCATACCTCAAGAGGGTGAGGAGGAGAGAGAAAACCCTAATCCTTTAGGTCCTTATCAGAATTTTTGTGATGAGAAGGGATGAATAAGATGAGAAGTCCTAAAGGTATCTTATTTCGATTCATACCCTAAGACTTTGGCCAGGTAGTCACACAGATCTGGGAGTCCTCGTATTCTGACTAGCGGTGCGGAGGAAAATATTGCCAGCCCCCGGTCGTGATCCTTTTCTAGACACCTCTGTCTTTCGGATAATCCTCTAATAACTCCCTTGGGTTCTATGGAGTTTATAAAATTTAATAATTATTAATGGTTAACTGAGGAACCCAGACTCTGATACCAAATGTTACGACCCCACCTCCCAATAACCCCCAATTAAGGGAGACCAAGAGGTCGAAGCCGCACCCATCACTTCCGGATCAAAGGTTCGACAATTAACCAATAATAATTATCAAATTTTAACAGACTATACTGAAAAGCTGTAAGAAAATAAACTTTTGCATACCTTTTTGAAAACTTGGATCTCTAACTTCTATCCACTTAAGGATTCTACTCTAACTAATCCTCCTTGTACTTTACTTCATGTATTACATAGTATGACGATTTACTGTTTGTCCTTTTGGCTTGTACCTAAAACGTCGACAAACAAAACGTCGGACAGCCGAAGCTGGTATGTGGGGGAAACAATAAACGTGCAACTATGATAACAACATCATCATTCAATTAATCATTTAACAATCAAGATTACATTTTAAGCCATACAACTCAATCCATACATATTCTCGAACTCTGGGTTGTCCCTGCAATGGACATGGATATCACCTCTCTTTTAGGTAATAGAGTCGCATGGCACTACCCGAAGATAGCCCAATATCTAAATCAATGTGACTTGATGGTCCTACCTCAATGGTAGCCATGTACTAAGTCATCCATAGACCTGATGGACCTACCCAATAGGTAGCCATGTACTAGGTCATCCATAGACCTGATGGACCTACCCAATATGTAGCCATGTACTAGGTCTTTCTCTAACATGATGGACCTACCCATAGGCAGCCATGTACTAGGTTAGCTATAATGCCACAGAGAGAACCAGGATCTGAATTTGTAGGCATATATCCTTTGTGATAGTCATAGCCACATTATAGTTTGCAATATGAACATCCAAACAGTTTAGTTGCATTCAATGCGATTAAACATCCAGGAATCCATCGGAAAACTAAAGCAATTATTCATAATTAACCACATACCTAATTTGATGAGTCATGCAGATTATTCAACATATACTTCATGTATATACAATCAAGCCAATCAACAGATCCAAGCAAGTAATTCAATCGTCACATAATTCCTGAAAAGAATATGTACTCTATTTATTACACACTTTAACAAGAATCTACTTTATTGACTTGGATTCTCTTTCTAGGGTTTCTAATCCGCATTAAGGTTTCATTAATATTCATTAGGGTTTCTTAGATCAATTCCTCCAACTTTATCCATTTTAGGTCAACAAACCCTAAAATACTCTTTTCCATTTATATGAACCTTAATTGCTCAACTATTCATTTTAATAGTCTTTTATATCCAAATTGACTTAGGATCATCACATCCCTATTTATTCATGGATTCGAACAATTAAACCAATTAAAAGATGTATTCTCTTAAATTAGGGTTTTCAAGCTCATTAATGCATAATCATGCACGAAACCCTAAATTAAGCCAATTATAAAAAGATCATATTTTTAGATCCTATTTTCTTTTTTATTAACAACAGGTTAATATCGGCTTGAGTAATCCAAATAATATCATTAAGACCATCTATCATCAAATCTAAGGGTTTTTCCTTAATTAAAACACTAAAGATGATAACTTTATGTACTTTTCCAATTTCAAGCATATAAACTCTAAATTAGACTAATCATGTGCAAAGTTCTTCCTTTTTGAACATTATGTACCTTTTTACATTTAACAGGTTAACATCAACTCTAATAATCCATTAAACCCTATTAAACACATTAATCATATCAAAATAGAGTTTCTTAATCATCATTACACTAAAGTTAATAACCTCTATTACTTTTCGAATTGCAAACATAATCAGGTTCCAATTATATTTTTAATGGATTCCTCTTGTTTTTTTGAGCAAAATTCATGTATTATATGTTCTCATCGGAGCTACCAATTAGGAGTTATGATTTTATAAAGAAAATACCTTTCCGGACAATCCGAGGCTGCCACGTCATCTATATCCATGCAACGCGCCCGACTGAGTTTATAAACAATTGTCGATTTTGCCCTTCACTTAAACGATTGTCTCTTCATGACAGGGGGGGTAAAACAGTCCAAAGTACCTTTTACCCTTCTTCTTCCTTGGGCAGATGGTGCGCAGCCGCCCTAGCCGCCGCCGTGCAGTCTTGCGCGGCTTGTCCTTCACTCCTGGACCCTCCACGGCCTTCGGGGATGGGTCCCAGACCTCCGCCGGACATCCCCGCACATCAGGGTACCGTTGCCTTGAGTCCAAAGGGAGCAGATCACGCTGGCCATTTCCGCGACCGTCTGTAGGTCTTGCAGCCAAGCTGTGATGGCTACGCCTTGGTTTGGGCATGGTGACGTCGGTGGAGCTTCTTCCTTGTACCACAGATCGTCGAGCTATCATTGCAACTCCCTTTAGCTACCTCGTGAAAGCCTATTCTCACTGTTTCTCTTAGTTAGGGTTTTGACGAAGAATATGAAGTAGAAGAAGGAGAAGAGACGGATGGTTGCGTGAAACTCCCTCTGAACTAGACCCTGAACTCTACCCCCTTATATGGGGAAGAGAAACGAAGCCATATGGGGTCTTATACACGACTCTAAGAGTTCCTTCCTAAAAAGGATTAGTTTTCCTTCAAGGAGAAGCAATCCTTCTCTCTCTCTCTTTGTTCTTTGGATTTCCTCAATTATTTTTATAAATAGGAATTTGCAAATCCTTGCCATTATTCTCTTTATTTCTTACTTTTCAATCCTTAGGCACAAAATTCTATTTCCTTTAATCGAATTTACTTTCTTTTTAACAATACCTCATAATTCATTAATAATGCAACACATTATCCTCTTATTTTACCTTTTTAGTATTTTCTCTTTCTTTCCTTTTTATTGGGACTCCTTGGATCCCAAGGAACTCCATTATTTTTCTTTCTTTTTATTGGATACTTATTATCCTTCTAGATGCATCTTTATGCATTATTTCACATTATGTTGTTTATTTCTCATTTAAAATATTTCTTTTGAGGATTTATATTTATTTCTCTTTTATTTTCCTCATTGGCATTCCTTTTATCATTAGAAAACTCATGGATACGAAATTTCTCCAAGAAACCTCTTTTATGCCTCTTTCCACTCATTTTCCATATTTATCAATATTTTCAATTTATTTCTTAATAAAGAAATACTTAATTAATCTTTTCTTTTCTTATTGCTTCCTTTTTGCAATCCTTGGACTCCTTGGTACCCAAGGAACCCAAGAGGCATGAAATCCTCTTTGGTTTTGCCTTCTAGAGGTTTTTACATATTTCTTTTCTTAAAAACTCAATTATGCATTTACTAATTGAATTTCCTTGTTATTTGGGCCCAATAGCCAATAGAGCCCACCACACAATCATCAAGGCTATTGTAAACAAAAACCATTTATTTGAAGCACATTATATCATCATTTGTTCAAATATCTATAATATGAGAAATTTCATTTTTCACCAAATGAACCCAAAATTTGGGGTTGTAACAAGTTCGATCTTCCAGAACCCTGTTACCGCTCTCGGAGCTAGCAGACTACGACAAAGACCAATTTATCTTTACTGACGAAGAGATTACCAAACTCCTAGCTCCGATCAAAGTACAAGCTAAGACAACCCAAGCGGGACAAACATAGCTCAGCATAACCACCCCGACAACTAAGTTAACAAAAATACCAGTAAAACATCCATCCAAGGTACGTTTACAACCGCCACAGCTGTCGGGGATGCCAACATCAAAGCTACAACCGGGGACGAAACGCCCCCATCTGGAGGAACCAATCACTACCTCCTCTATAGACTCTTTCATCATGAGCCTACATGAGGAGCTCACCACCACCCCCACCCCCACCACACTCCCATCCACCACCCTCCCATCATCTACCACCACCCCACCTTCCTCCACAGCAATCCCTCCACCCACATTTTCCACTTCCCCATTTTCTTCACCAAGCACTACCTTTTTCGCTCCAACATCCAGCTTCACTTTCTCAACTCCCATCTCCACCTTCTTTTCCTCAACCTTTTCACCCCCTCATATCTCACCCAATCATCTACCATTCCCTTCATCCGCCACCACCCCGACACCACTGGTGACTCCATCGACAGTCACCACGCAGTTTGCGGGACCATCACCAATGTCTCCTTCGCAAGGCACTACCACCCTCCCGCCCCAACCCCATCCATACCACCCTTCCGCTTCTGGGGTCCCTTTTTCAAATATCGGTGAGGAATTCAGACGTCAATTTGACGCCATCCGATACCTCCTCACCGATCCCTCTAACATTATGCATTCTATTTTTTCTTGTGTGCAAGGAATTTCTCAACAGGTCGCCAAGATCAACGAGCAGCACAACTCCTTGCCAAGCATTCTCCAAAGCATTCAACAACGACATGATGTAGTAGCCAAGCAAGTTGATCATATCGATGACCACTACAAACACTTGCTCGAGCTGGTCCTTGGAGTAAAATGCCAGCATGAAGCGCTGGCTCAGCACGTTGACAGGATCTCTACATAGACTCAACCTCTGCCTGTGACCCTGCACGAGCTTAAGCAGCAACAAACTGCTTTAAGCACGCGCTTGGATGACATCACCAACACCCTTACACAACTCCACAGCCACCAGGAGGAGTCAACAAACACCGAGCTTCACCAACTACGCGCTCAAGTAATAGATCTTACATCACGCCTCCTCTCTGCCAAGGGAAGATACTCAGATTTAAAGGAAACACACGATGCACTACTCGAATCCCACGAGCATGTGCAAGTGGCGTTTGATGAGCTACAAGCAACCCATCGGCAGTGCAAGAAGCCTCCACAATAGAATCTGACAGATAAGACGGAAGATGATGACAATGATGAAGATGACAATGATGAAGATTCTGACTCCTCGGCTAACTCCAATAAAAGCACCTCCTCAGATGACCAATCTGATGACCCATGCAATGTTGGGGAGGGCACAAGCCGAGGAGCTGCATCACAACAAAAAGATCACCATGACGGTGATAAAGATCCCAAATCCCCGACTCACATTGACAATGTTAATATGTCTTACGGGGATCAATTCCTTGACTACTCTGCAATGGGATCTCTGGGGGAATCTGCTAAAGAAGCAGCCTTCGCTGAGTTCCAACAATGTCTATTCGGAACCAGCACATGTCCACAACAAGAAACATTATCTCACAATCTTTCCGCACCAGATCAACCGATACACTTTCCCCCAGAACAAGAAGATTTAGAAAGAGTCAGCTTGGATACAAACGAAGATCTGGAATCAGCTTCTGAATCAGACAAAGACGAAGATCTGCAGCAATACATCGACAATCTAGAGCAGACTTCCCCCCTCCCTCTACAAGAGCTACCCCAGTCGCCACCTCTACCACACAAAATGCATGATCTTGATATGATGGCCATCTCTACTCTCGATGCTCAAGACATCTTCATCCTCAACACTATAGTAATTGATGCCAAAGATGGGGGTGACATTATCTACCAAAACATAAAGACTCAGCGAAAGCTGACGCGCGAGGACTTCCACTCCATCCTTCGACCATAATCAACGGTGAAGATGGCAGTCTTCCACGTCCTCCTCGCCAATTCTACCAAAACATATAGAAGCTCACGGTGGCAGCAACCCGTTCTAAACGCATCACCAGATCTAGCAATGAGCCTTATTTACAAAAAATTACAAAGCAAATCAATCGAACGGTTGCAAAGGGGAATTGTAAGGAAGGAACGCTACATTACCGTTCCCTTTCAAGTCTCTAGTCACTGCCTGCTTATGATTGTGGACACCGCGGCCCGAGATGCTAATGTGTACAACTTTTGTGCCACTGAACTATGAGCAGGAATAATCAACTTCGCTGGAACAGAAGCCAGGGAGGCCAGATGCATCCCTTTCCGGCTCCTGAAGTTGGTCTGGGCTGCTTTCCCGTCACTCTGCAATAATTGGAACCAACCTTGGTTCCAAATCATCAACCCCCAAGCTCAAACTCAAGAAGGTTCTAGGGATTGCGCTTTCTACATAATACGACATATCCAAGCGCTTAATCAACAAATCCCTTTTACCGACCTGGCCACAGAATACTTTCATTCTCTGCGAGGTCGCTACGCCATGGAGTTGATATGTGATAGATGGTTCTTTAAGGACCCAACTATGGCACCTACCGACGTTCCTTGCTATCTCTTCTCAGCCATCCAACGTCCTCCAAAACAACCATTCAGACAAATAATAAAGGAGTTGGAGAAACAACTGCCTGCCAAGGCTCCCGAGAAGAAGAAATGGGACCCTTACTCTTTCGATTTGGAGGATGATGAAGGGGTCACTGAGTTGCTAACCAGGGCACCCATTAACAGATCATCTTCACAAATAGACCCCCTGTCTGCCATTTCACCTACTTTCCCCAATTTTGACCTCAGTGCTTGCAAATGTCTCTCCGACAATGAACTTCGTCTCATCATGTCAAGGCTTTATGCTGAGAAGGATGACCTCATTTTCATGTCCGGTGACATTCTTGTCATGGCAGACGCACTTCGAGAAACTATACAGTTCAAAGGGGCTCTCTCTGTAAGTTTAATGGCCGCCTATCAATTTCTTCTCGGACAGAATCACCCTACAACCTATATGGCATCTCCCTACATGAAGGATGATTTATTAAAGCTAAAGAACTTCGGCACAACTGAGGCACTCATCTCCTTCTTACAACACATGACCCCAAAGTTCATCATGCTCCCCTTCCTTCATTCTGAACACTGGATGTTGTTGGCAACAAACCTCCATGAAGGAACAATAATCATATACAACAGTTCCGACAGCCAGTACAATCCAGATCAACAACATTATGCTACAACACCAAGAACGCCGATGAAAGAGATGGCAAAGGAGTGCTCCAATCAACTTCATGACCTCCTCAACAAGCACACAAGGGCATACAACAAAGAACACTTCCATAGCCCCGCCTTCAGCCACAAGTGCCCTCAGCAGATATGTGAGTCGAACGATTGTGGTTTCCACGTCCTCTACTGGATATACACCATCATAGCACTTGGAAAACCAGTAGAAGACATGACAGAAGTAGATTATCACGCATTACGAGGGAAGTTCGCCGCTAATCTCCTCTACACACATGGCACCAATAAAGGACTAACAGAAGCCTAACGCCCTTGTCCTTGTACTTCTCAAACTATCAATTTGACACTCTGCGGACAGAGTGAGTGATAAGTTGGGGGGGGAGTACACTGACAAGGGTGAGGTATCATTTTCAAAACCCTTCCCTCTCTACATTTTCTTTCAATCCTGTATAATTTTTTTACAATTTTCTTTACACATTTAATTTTTGTTTTAAAAACATTTTCCCTTTTAAAATAAACTTCGCACATAAAGAGGAACATCCCTTTTGGAACATAGTCACCCTCAGCTAACTTTAGAATCATGTTAAGTCCTCAAAAGTAATAACAAGAATAGCACTCAGACATATAATGGCGACTTAATAATGTCTCTCCACTACTGATTTCCATGCTTTTGTTTCACTTCTACATCTGACTCTCCACAGGTCAATATCAAGGAAAAAATAAGCCAAGCTCTCAAGGATGAGAGGGGCATCAGGCGACATCCAAATCAAGAAGTCTCGCAAGCGGACCATTAAAAAAGAAATCAAATAAGTGCATGTTGAAAAACTCTAAGAACAACTTTCCTCTCTTCAAATAAAAGAGGCTTGGCCGCCCAAAATAAATTCCCTAAACACCCCAAATCCTAAGCATGTGAGTCTATGAATAAAAGCCAGAGTGATGAATAAAATTATGAGAGTTGTGCCATAAATAAGGATCTATATAAAGAATCAATGAAGGTCTCACCCGATCGGTACATTCAGTTGCCCTCACGAAGGCAGATGTGTCGTGCCCGGTAGTGAAACCCTAAGGTATCTAAATATATGAAAGGCTTATAAAGGACTCCCCGGCCGGTACATTCAGCTACCCTCACGAATGCAGATGTGTCGTGCCCGTTAGTGAGATCCTAAAAGCATAGACAACCCCTCCCCCACTTGAAGGGGGAGTTACACATCAAGCCTTTAGCCAACCCTCATACCCACTCTAGCTTCCAATAGGTTTTTCAGAGAGGTATAAAGCTGATTAGAGTCAACAACATGCACAGAATAAAAAGTGGTCCCAATGCAAGCTACGAGATACGGAAGAAACCTGAGAGCCAAGCAACTCTCAATACCTGAAAGAGTTAAAGCAAGAAATAAGACCCGATACGACCTTAGGAGAGCTAGGATTTATAATTGAAACAAGAGTACGGAAATCTTAACTAAATAAAATTGCCTCGCCATTGCATGCCTCAACTCTATCTAACTTGAGGACAAGCTAGACTCTAAGTTAGGGGGGGTGATAACCTCCAATTTTGCGATGTTATCTTAGTGCTTTTCTTCAATTTTCCACACTCTTTCTTAAATAAATTAGATAGAATCCCTAGTTATCCTCTTTTATTGCAAATATACTGTTAGATTAACTTTTCTCCTTTTTACTTAAAGAAAAAGACACAAAAAAATCACAAAAGACTCAAACGGTCCCAAGACCGCATGGACTCACACGGTCCCAAGACCGCATGAAGCCAACCGGTCTCAAGACCGCATGGACTCACACAGTCCCAAGACCGCATGAAGCCAACCAGTCTCAAGACTGCATGGACTCACACGGTCCCAAGACCGCACGAAGCCAACCTTGACCGGCCTAAATCGCGCGTCCTAAAATTGGAGGCGGATTTGAGGTAGTCAAGCTTTTACATTTATAAACCTGAATCCTTCTAGGCCCCCACAACTTTGTTTATGGGGTCAAAGTAGATATACGGGGTCGAACACAGGGACAAGGGGGTAGTGTTGAGAACACGGAATCGACACGCTACACTCCGGCAGGTATAAAGAGAAGTAAATTCTCCAATAAAGGAAGCAGTAATATGTCACAAATAAAATGAAGAAAACTATCTCCAACTGGAGCTAATAGAAAGATTTAAGGTTTTAGTCATTTAGCAGTTTTTAGGGGTTTTCATGCAACAGAAACAGAAAGATATTGCTCGAGCTAAAGCGAGGTACGGAGGATAAAACTCCGGTAAAACAAGCGGCGGTAGAACCAGTCCTGCACCCCTCCTCTCGAAGCGGGTACCTCTAACAAGGCATCAGCGCCCCTCTCGAGGTCACTAGACTAAAATTAGAGTGGAAAGGTCACTAAAGCAACTCCGTTCCAGGCACTCTCGTACTCCAGAATCGGACCAAACACTAGAGCCACAACACAACTCTCGAAGTTGTTGCGATGGGAAAACATGATTCGTTAGCTAAGCGAAACGCGATCCAAAACATGCAAGTTAGAGTTCGGATATCAAACATAGCAGTCATCCAACATTGTGCACCAAGCATAGAGCAACAAGTAATTAAGCATCTTCTATTTCCATAGACAAATAAAGGGTCTTAATTACAATGCATAAGTAAGGAATTAAATGACAGAAAGTAAAGATAGGTGTCGCCTCCTTGATGTAGAAGGACGACAAGGTGTTGTAGCTCTCCTGCCCGATATCGGTCAGAGGCCTAGCCTGATACAAAGGTGTTGGGCGGCACACCCTCTCGGGCGACACGCACCGACTGTCGACCGTATCGCTCAAGGACCCTGGCCGATACGCTCATGTCGGGCGGCACGCTCGACAAGCTAAGTGTATCGGTTTGATATCGTGTCGGGCTAAGAGCTACACATTGTTGTTGTCGGCCACTTGTGTCGCTCATCTACGTCGGCCGATATCGGCCCACAGTGTCGCCCGGGACGGTCCTAAGTGAACTGTCCCCTCCCTCTCGGGAAGAGGAGAAGCTCACCTAGTGTCGCCCGAGACAAGCACTGGGGCACGACACGTATGCTCTCGCAGTCTCCTCGGAAGATAGCTCAACTCCCAACTGTCTGAATTCTAAAACTTCAAACTCGCAACTGTGAACTGTCTTTTCGGCTCCTTGTAGCTGCTATTTATAGTCAGCTGGCCGGGAGGAGTTATGGTGCTCGAAGCGCCACGTGGCCCCCTTAAGCGCCGGTCGATGGACGGCCGATACAGTTATAGCTCGGCGCGGAGGTGTCTGCTATCGGTCACGTGATGGGCGGTGCGTCTACCGGTGGGTGGCTGTGTCGCCCGACAAGCTGGGTTGTCGGGGCGAGCCGGGCTCCCTGTCGGGTAGAAGGCATGTCGTCCGTCAGCTTCTTCTCGCGTGGCACCTCTTTGTCGAGCGTCTTTGTGTCGCCCAGCCCCTGTCGGGTAGGGGTTGTATCGGGCGTCAGGGAGGCCGAGACAGGCTTGGACTTATTCATGGGCCGGAGCGGCCTTATTGCCCAAAAATGAGGAAAACTCTGCAAAAGATAGGAAAATTGGATTAAGAGCATTGCTTGGCCAATTATTGCGAAAATGATAATAAAATAGAGGAAAATAGCAGAAAAGGGCAGTTTTGATAACAAAATAACAGTCTAAAATATCACAAAATTTGGTGTTATCAACTCCCCCAAACTTAGCGTTTTGATTGTCCTCAATCAATATTAAAACTATATTTTTGTGATGCTTCATTTTGCTCGGATAACTTTCAGGCCAAAAGGTAAAACAAGTATAGTAATGTCTTTAGAGATAATGCTGCTTCACTGCAAACAAAAGACTATGCGTTTCCTTGCCTTATTATTTCAGTAAAGATTTTCTCTACAGCTTCAGCGAGACTTTGTTGTAT
Organism: Alisma plantago-aquatica; assembly: GCA_963693085.1. Lineage (NCBI taxonomy): Eukaryota > Viridiplantae > Streptophyta > Magnoliopsida > Alismatales > Alismataceae > Alisma > Alisma plantago-aquatica. The sequence goes on along the minus strand of OY856409.1, from coordinate 1,333,902,092 downwards.
AATTCCGAAGTTAGCTTACGCACCAAACAGCTTTATTTTCGGGGCAGAAAGTTGTGTATAGGGTAGGCTAAGGCTTTTTGGGTTTTTCATTCTTATCTCCCATCAGTCCATCCAGGTAAGGGTCCGTTAACGGGAAAGTGGTCCCTGCAGTCCAAGCCAGTTGGCTTTAGAGCAGTGATTTCACATCCTACGTACCACTGCCCCGGATCTACCATGCCTAAAGATGGGTACTTTTGGAAAACAAGTGGTGTATATATACTTTTTTCTTTTTCTTTTATTGGGCACAACTCTCATACTTTTATTCACTCTCTTTAGGCTTCTCTCTCTTTTTGGTATTTTTGTTGGGTAAGGGGGGGCAAAGAGATTCCTGCTGTTTGGGTAGCTTTTTCCTTCTCCATACTCGTCTCTTTACTGTTTTCGAGATTATTGTATTTTTCAAAATTTTTGACATGGCAAAACATATTCTTTTGATCGTTTGAAACAACATTATCAAAAAGATATAACAGGACTTGCGTCACATTCAGCACAAAGAAAATAAACTTTGCAAGCAGTTTGCATCAGGTTTTTACTAATATAGCGACTTTGTACATGTGCATGGGAACAAAATAAGCAAAGGAAAGATTTTTTTGAAATTTATTATTATTATTATTATTATTTTATATATGGCATACATGCGTACATCAGATATACAATAAGCCATAAGAACATACATAAGCACATCAGATATAAAGTAAGCCAGAAAGCGTGAAGAGCTTGAAGCGGAAAAGAATTTTATACCTCCCTCACTGGAACATGGGTACCCCCCCCCAAACTTACTCCACACTCTGTCCCAGAGTGGTGAAGAAGACAGGGTAAGGTAATGTTTAGCCAGTGAGGGTTAGCTCGCTGATGTGCTGCAATATGCTCCTACGAAGTTGCAGCATGCCATTGGGAGGTTGCCGGTCGAGAAGCTTCAATATGCTTCTTTGCTGCAGCCTCCTTCTTTCTCATTTGGAAACAGCTTCAGCAAGTGCGGACACTTGTGGCTGCTTCCTCTTTATTAAGTAGCTGGAACCGGGATGCCCAGGTTCCATCCGGAGGTCACCGACAAGGTACTCGTGCTGTTTCTGTAGGATGTTTTAATCACCACAAAAAATAGACTATGATAAAGAAATGACCCTCCTCTTGAGCTACCAAATCAAGAAAAATCTCCCCGCATTCTATCTGCGGTAGTCGACGGCTCGCTTCCTTGGGATTTCTACGTTTCTGCCCGACAGTTGTTGCTTCATCTGCGGCCGCCATTTTTCCTGTTATCAAGTTTATTGACCGTTTATATGTTAGATAGGAAAAGTAAAAGAAACTCGATAAGACTTATTACAAACTCCGACATCGTCCATCAAAAGAAAACTCGAGTCGATGCAAAACTGGGTGATACGAAGAGTGCCGCACGGTAAGACATACCGCCCGATATGGGTATATCGGCCGATAAGACCGCCAAAAAGCAACTGCCTGATAGGATGTCACAAAAGAAAAACGTGTCACCCGACATGGCGTGTCGGGCAGACACCATCGGCCGTTATGTCGCGCTTAACTGCGTCGGGCGATACAAAATTTGCAAGGCACGTAAACCCGATAAGCAGCGTGCGCTAAGAAAACTCGTGTCGTGCGACAAGGTTATCGGTCGATAAGCGTGTCGGTCTATAAATATGTCGGTCGATAATCATGTCGGGCGACAAACATGTCGGGCGACAATCATGTCGGGCTATACCTTTACTCATTGGAGCCATCGTCCGGTACCACGGTGAAGGCAACTGGCCGACACAGGAGCAAAAGGGTGGACTACTACATGCGTTATAGGTGGCTAAAAGTAGCAAAGTGTGACAGCCCGACACTGTAAAACCACCGTTCTTATTTATAGCAAGCTCGGCCGGGGGCTAAACAGACATCTCTGAGGCGTGTGTCGGCCAACGGGTCAGGCGGTTCCCGAGACGATGGTCACATCAGTCTCATTAAGGGCTTTTATTCTCATGCACGATAGGGTGCACGCCGCCCAGGAATGCCAACCGTCACGACCATTGTGATGCCCGAGAGACCAAAGCCCAGTACGGGCGGTCCTGTGCGCTAGCTGAGCAGCTGACCGACACGGTCTAAAACAGGCGTCTGAAAAACTTAAAACAAAGCTGGAAAAAGCATTTGACGGGCAAAACATCATTGGTCAGGGCAGAGCCCTCCGCCCTCAGACAGAAATGCTCGTCAAAGCTTCGAAAAATTCAGCGATGACCCATAAAACAGAAGAGTCGGCACGCTCGACATGTGCTCTGACTCGGGCCTTATTACAATCCATAAAGTTTGTTTTTACTTGTTATAATAAAAATGCAACCTATTCTAAGAAAAAAAGAAGGAAGAACTCGGGCTGCCTCCCGAGGAGCGCTGGGGTTTGCATCGCCAGCTCGACCGGTGTAGGATCATCTTGTTCAGCCCTCAACTGTACCCATATCTTGCAGAATGATCTGTGTGCTCCTGACAAATGATTTGTCTTCATAGAACCTTTTCACCCTGTGCCCATTTACCTGAAAGGCCTTGGTCAGATCGCCTTTGTTGTAGAGCTCCATCATTCCTGATGGATATATCTTTGACACTGTAAATGGTCCAGACCACCTTGTTTGCAACTTCCCAAGGAAAAGACGAATAGAGGACTTGAATAACAAGACCTTGTCTCCTTCGCTTACATCCTTTCTCCTGAGATGGGCATCATGCCACAACTTTGTCCTCTGTTTGTAGATTTTTGCGTTTTCATAGGCGGTCATCCTCAGCTCTTCAAGCTCTTGGAGTTGCAAAAATCTCTTTTCTCCAGCTTTGTCGAGGTCCATATTTAGGAACTTGATTGCCCAAAGGGCCTTGTGTTCCAATTCCAAAGGCAGGTGGCAGGATTTTCCGTAGATGAGTCGGTAGGGGGTGGTTCTAATGGGTGTTTTGTAAGGAGTACGGTAGGCCCAAAGTGCGTCGTCAAGCTTCATGGACCAGTCTTTCCTCGTTTGGTTGATAGTTTTCTCCAAGATTTGCTTGATTTTCCTGTTGGAAACCTCTACCTGCCCTAAAGTCTGTGGGTGGTAGGGTGTAGCGATCTTGTGCCTCACTCCGTACTTGCGCAGAAGTGCTTCAAACTGTCTTTCTCCAAAGTGCGACCCTCCGTCGCTTATCACAGTACGCGGTACACCGAAACGAGGGAAGATGGTCTTCTCGAAGAGCTTGATAACTGACTTGGCGTCGCAGGTTTGGGTGGCTACCGCTTCCACCCACTTCGATTCATAATCTACTGCCACTAGTATGTATTGATACCCCCGAGGTGGGGGAAACGGTCCCATGTAGTCGATCCCCCACACGTCAAATATTTCTACTTCGATCCAACTTGCCATTGGCATTTCATTCCTCCGCCCTATGTTTCCTGTAAACTGGCACTCCTTGCAAACCTTCACAAATTGTGCAGCGTCTTTAAACAAGGTGGGCCAGTAGAAACTTGACTGTAACACTTTTGCAGTTGTCTTCTCGCTACCCAGGTGTCCACCGTAGGGGGAGGTGTGGCATTCTTTCAGGATTTCTGCGGTTTCTTCCTCTGGGATGCACCGCCTGTATAAGTTGTCAGCACATCTTCTGAACAGGAGAGGATCATCCCAGTAGTTGTTTTTGACATCTGCAAATAGCTTCTTTTTCTGATTGTATGTGATGTCAGGAGGCAGTTCTTCACAGGCAAGATAATTGCAGATGTCTGCAAACCAGGGTAAACTTTCTTCTTGAGCTTCTGCCAACATCAGAGCCTCGTCGGCGTAGTCGTCATTGATTTGAGGCCCTCTCTCTCTCTCAGTCACGATTCTTGATAGGTGGTCTGCGACCACATTCTCTGTGCCCTTCTTGTCGATAATTTCGTGGTCAAACTCTTGGAGCAGTAAGGCCCACCTCAACAGTATGGGCTTAGCATCTTTCTTTTGCATTAAATATTTTATAGCCCCGTGATCTGTGTATACCTTGACCTTGGCTCCAACGAGATACGACCTGAATTTATCAAATGCGAAGACGATCACGAGCATCTCCTTCTCAGTTGTTGTGTAGTTTACTTGAGCCTCGTCCAACGTGCGACTAGCGTAGCAAATCACATGGTGCTTTTTGCCTTTCTCTTGCCCCAGGACCGCTCCAACCGCGTAGTCGCTAGCGTCACACATCAGCTCAAAAGGTAAACCCCATTCCGGTGCTTGAAGGATAGGTGGTGATATCAAAGCGTTTTTCAGGGCCTGAAAAGCACTCAGACAATCGTTAGAGAAAACAAATTCAGCGTCTTTTACCAGAAGATTGGACAGCAGTTTGAAAATCTTTGAGAAGTCCTTGATGAATCTTCGGTAATATCCCGTGTGCCCGAGGTAGCTACTCATCCCCGTCACGGATCTCGGTGGAGGAAGCTTGGATATTGCTTCAACCTTGCTTGCATCCACCTCGATCCCACGCTTCGAGATCTTATGCCCGAGAACGATGCCCTCCCGCACCATAAAATGGCACTTCTCCCAGTTTAGAACTAGCCTGTCCTCCTCGCACCTTTGAAGGACCAATGATAGATTCTTCAGACAGCTATCGAATTCCTTCCCATAGACGGAAAAGTTTTCCATGAAAACTTCTATGATGTCTTCTAGAAAATCTGAGAACATCAATATCATGCATCGTTGAAAGGTGGTGGGGGCGTTGTAGAGTCCGAAGGGCATCCTTCGGAAGGCATAAGTGCCGTAAAGGCAGGTGAATGTTGTTTTCTCTTGATCGTCGGGCAAGATGGGTACCTGGTAAAAACTTGAAAAGCCATCAAGAAAACAAAAGAAATCGTGATGCACTAACCTTTCGAGAACTTGGTCAATAAAAGGTAGCGGAAAATGATCCTTTTTTGTAGCCTGATTTAGCTTTCGGTAATCTATGCACATCCGCCAGCCGGTGACGGTCCTTACCGCCACCTCATCGCCCTTCTCACCCTTAACCACCGTCATTCTGGCCTTTTTGGGCACTACGTGGATCAGACTTACCCAATTGCTATCGCTGATTGGGTAAATGATCCCCGCATCCCTAAGCTTTATTACCTCTTTCTTGACGACCTCCTTGAGCATCTGGTTCAGCTTCCTCTGGGGTTGAGCCAGAGGCTTGGCAGATTCATCCAAGTTGATGTGATGCATGCACAGGGCGGGGCAAAGGCCTTTGATATCATCTACTGAATATCCTATAGCCCTCCTGTGGAGCCTTAACTCCTCAAGGAGTCGGTCCAGCTGGTTGCTTGAAAGATCGGCGTTTACGATGACGGGGTTTCTGTGCTCTTCATCTAAGAACTCGTACTTCAGGCCTTCGGGCAATGCTTTTAACTCTGGCTTTGGTCTGGGTGCCTTCTCCTGAGGCTCCTCCTCGAGAGAGGCATACTTCATAGACTCCACCTCTGTATCCTCTTCTTGCAAATATTCGTCAGAAAGGTTGAGAAGGTTGAGGTGCTTCGCGACCTCAGGATCTTTGAGGTCGGTTTCTTGACAGTTTATAGCCCTCAAGAGGGGGTCTACTGTCCGGATATCTTCCTCTACTTCCTCGCAGAATTTATTGTAGCTATCTGCGAAACATGCTGATTCAGATAGGGATGGGCTCTTCATGATCTCTTTTAGCTTGAAGTCGATATGGTCGTTTCCGACCCTTAAGGTGATCATCCCTTCAGAAACATCAATCAGCACTCTCCCTGTCGCCAAGAAGGGGCGACCAAAGATGATCGGGCAATGGGGGTCTTCAGCTGTGTCGATGACGACTATATCGCAAGGGATGAAGAAGTCACCAACCCTGATCGGCACATCTTCGACAATGCCAACGGGTCTCTTAAAGGTGTGATCCGCCAGTTCAATCCGCATGTTGGTTCGAACCATTTCGGTCAAACCCACCCTTTGTGCGAAGCTTAGGGGCATGGGGCTTATGCTAGCCCCCAAGTCTGCTAGACCCTTACGCTCGACGTTGTCTCCGATGGCGAACAGGATTGTGAAGGCTCCGGGATCCCTTCTCTTATTTGGCGTGTCGGGCTTCAAGAAGGTGGAGGAGGCGGAAGCTAGATACACTGTCTCTGTCCTTCCTCCCCTTCTCTTCTTTTTGATAAGGTCCTTGAGGAACTTGGCATACATAGGCATCTCTTCCAATGCGTCAAGGAAGGGGACTTCAAGACGCAGTTTCCTGATCAAGTCCATGAACCTTTCGTGACGCCTTTTCAGATTTGCCTTGATCAGCTTATGCGGGAACGACAGCCTTGGAGCATAAGAATTCCTCCCACCAGGTAGCTCATCGGAAGGCTTCCGTGCAGGCTCTTGAGCTTCTGCTTGACCACCTTCGCCCTCTGCTGGAATGATACTCTCCGACCTCGGTTCAAGCTCTGGTTCGGCATCAGCTGTGCGCTCCACCGTCTTTCCAGACCTTAGTACCGCCATTCTGGCAGTTTCCGGATATGAGAGTGTCTTTCCCGCATGGTTCTTTATCAGAGCACCATTTGGGCCAATCGTTGATCGACTTCCCATTGGCGCATCCGCAGACTTGCCATCTGGTGTTGCATGGAATTCTGAGCTCCAGCGTTGGGAAGTGCACCCTGCACCAGCTGGTTGATGATAGAGTCTTGTCTTTTTATGAAAGCATGCAACTGGCCAACCAGGATGGGTTGGTGTGAAATCTCATCTTGGCCTTGACATTCACCTTCAAATGGAGATTTCTCACAACGAGACATGGCGTCAGATCTCGAAGGAATAGGTCACCGTTCTTTAGGATTCCTGAGATGGCACGAGAAATCAAGGTTAGAAGATAGATTTATTAATTTCAAGCAAAGAATAATAGTAAGGAAAAAGGAGAAAAAGAAAAAGAGTGATGTCAAGCTCATTGCTAAACTTGACAAGAGTGTAGTTAGTGGATTCAGATTCGTCAACAGTGCCATTTTTGCCTTGTCCCCAGCAACGGCGCCAAAAAGTTGACCGGCCTAAATTGCGCGTCCTAAAATTGGAGGTGGATTTTAGGTAGTCGAGCTTTTACATTTATAAACCCGAATCCTTCTAGGCCCCCACAACTTTGTTTACGGGGTCGAAGTAGATATACAGGGTCAAACACAGGGACAAGGGGGGTAGTGTTGAGAACACAGAATCGACACGCTACACTCCGGTAGGTATAAAGAGAAGTAAATTCCCGAAAAGGGAAGCAGTAAGATGTCACAAATAAAACGAAGAAAACTATCTCTAACTGGAGCTACTAGAAAGATTTAAGGTTTTAGTCATTTAGCAATTTTTAGGGGTTTTCATGCAACAGAAACATAAAGATATTGCTCGAGCTAAAGCGAGGTACGGAGGATAAAACTCCGGTAAAACAAGCGGCGGTGAACCAGTCCTGCATCCCTCCTTTCAAAGCGGGTACCTCTAACAAGGCATCAACGCCCCTCTTGAGGTCACTGGACTAAAATTAGAGTGGAAAGGTCACTAAAGCAACTCCGTTCCAGGCACTCTCGTACTCCAGAATCGGACCAAACACTAGAGCCACAACACAACTCTCGAAGTTGTTGCGACGGGAAAACACGATTCTTTAGCTAAGCGAAACGCGATCCAAAACATGCAAGCTAGAGTTCAGATATCAAACATAGCAGTCATCCAACATTGTGTACCAAGCATAGACCAACAAGTAATTAAGCATCTTCTATTTCCATAGACAAATAAAGGGTCTTAATTACAATGCATAAGTAAGGAATTAAATGACAGAAAGTAAAGATAGGTGTCGCCTCCTTGATGTAGAAGGTCGACAGGGTGCTGTAGCTCTCCTGCCCGATATCGGTCAGAGGCCTAGCCCGATACAGAGGTGTCGGGCGGCACACCCTCTCGGACGACACGCACCGACTGTCGACCGTATCGCTCAACTATGTCGGGTGGCACGCTCGACAAGCTAAGCGTATCAGTTTGATATCTTGTCGGGCTAAGAGCTACGCATTGTTGTTGTCGGGCACTTGTGTCGCTCATCTATGTCGGCCGATATCGGCCCACAGTGTCGCCCGAGACGGTCCTAAGTGAACTGTCCCCTCCCTCTCGGGAAGATGAGAAGCTCACCTAATGTCGCCTGAGACAAGCACTGGGGCACAAAACGTATGCTCTCACAGTCTCCTCGGAAGATAGCTCAACTCCCAACTGTCCGAATTCTAAAACTCTAAACTCCCAACTGTGAACTGTCTTTTCGGCTCCCTGTAGCTGCTATTTATAGTCAGCTGGCCGGGAGGAGTTATGGTGCTCGAAGCGCCACGTGGCCCCCTTAAGCGCCGGTCGATGGACGGCCGATACAGTTATAGCTCGGCGCGGAGGTGTCTGCTATCGGTCACGTGACGGGCGGCACGTCTGCCGGTGGGTGGCTGTATCACCCGACAAGCTGGGTTGTCAGGGCGAGCCGGACTCCCTGTCGGGTAGAAGGTGTGTCATCCGTTAGCTTCTTCTCACGCGGCACATCTTTGTCGAGCGTCTTTGTGTCGCTCAGCCCCTGTCGGGCAGGGGTTGTATCGGGCGTCAGGGAGGTCGAGACAGGCTTGGACTTATTCATGGGCCGGAGCGACCTTATTGCCCAAAAACGAGGAAAACTCTGCAAAAGATAGGAAAATTGTATTAAGAGCATTGCTTGGCCAATTATTGCGAAAATTCTAATAAAATAGAGGAAAATAGCAGAAAAGGGCAGTTTTGATAACAAAATAATAGTCTAAAATATCACAAAATTTGGTGTTATCACCGGTCCCAAGACCGCACGAAGCTAACCGGCCCCAAGACTACATGGAGTCAAATGATCTCAAGACCGCATAAAGCCAACCGGTCCCAAGACCGCATGGAGTCAAACGATCTCAAGACCGCATGAGTCCAAACAGCCTCAGAGCCCAAACAGTCTCAGAGTCCAAACGGTCTTAGAGTCCAAACGGTCTTAGAGTCCAAACGGTCTCGGGGTCCAAACGGTCTCAGGACCCAAACCGTCTTCAAGACCGTTTGGACCCAAAACTGACCAAACCGTTTGGACTTCACTTAAGGCCTATAAATAAGACCCAAGGGGTCCTCCCAAAAGATATCAAGTTTCAGATGCCCAGAGGCTGCCTCTACTACTCTAGAGCTTTTCCAACTTCCATCCTCTGCCCAAAGGCTGCCGGTCTGAGATCCACGCTCCATCCTGAAGATGCTTTCTCTCTCTTCATCAAAGAAGGTGGGAAGAGGAGACCTCATCGTCGATAAACCTGTGAAGTTTGAAGATCGTCACTCTCTCTCTTTCCAAGGGGTTGACTTTCCTCTCTCCTTTATGGGGATGACGCTCTCTCTCTCTCTTTTCTCGCCTCCTTCTTTGTCCTAGCTATGAGCGAGTAGTCTCTTTCACTAGGGTGCAGGGAGTAGGTCCGCTACCCATGTTTTCATTTCATGTAATGTAATGTAATCCATAGTTTGCAATATAGAGATGCTTTCTTTTCAGTTCAACATCAATCGTTTAATGAATGCTTGTTGCTTGATCACCAACTTGTGCTATCTTTTATCTTTTAGTATGAATTGTCTATGTTTGTACTATTAGATTCGAATCTCAATTGAATGTTGGTTCATGATGCATGTATCCACCATGCATCTATTTCAGTATCTAGGAGTGTTGTTGAAGAAGTGGAATAAACTCACTTCCATCGTTGTACTTTCATACTATGAAATGGAATCAGTTGACGTATGAAAGTACAACCTTGATAAAGTCGAGGAACACACTTTGCGAAGGGAATGATGCAAAGTAGGTGACCATTCGTTTGGGGATGGCTGGCGTTGCAACATTCCCACACTTCTCGTAGTTAGTTCTCTGAAAGGAAACTAAATCTACAAAGATACTAACTGTTTATACTCTTGTTGCAGGTTATGTTTTATATTGCATGTTTTGATCCATGTGTAGTGGCTGTGAAAGCCGATCACATCCTAGTGGTCCCTTATCATTGTTGACACCCTTAAATTTACTTATTTGCTTTACTTTACTTGCTCTTAGTTTAAAAACAACCAAACCAACCTTTTGATCTAAGTACCTACTATTAAGAGATTAAGTGAAATTCTAACATTTTTCATCTTGTTGCTCCCAACAAGACCGTTGTCCCGTGGATTCGACCCTTAACTATACTATGATAAGACTTCCACGTATCTTAGCATACGTGGGTGGAGTTCTCGATCTAGTATAAGCAAGGCTAAACTTAAAGACTTACCATCTTTAGGATTTTTAGTGGTGCACGCAATTCCACGTGAGTGGAAGCTCCATCAAACAGGTATGATTGGTCATCATCACACTTATAGGGTAAAAGTTTAACATAAGAAATCATAGATCATCAAGCTAAGATGACCACCAGTGAACACATTAGAGTTTCAATCAATCATTAGGAAGGATATTCCATCATTATATTAATCATTAAAGAAAGAATAACATGATTAGCCACCATTCTCTACTTGCATTAGGGTTAGGTTCAACAAGGTATATTACATTGAAGTTATAGTTCAACATTCATTCACAAACCATTACCCATAGCATCCCATATATAATATTGGATGCATAAGATAGAGCATATTTATCACATTCCATACCATTCTCAAATATGGATCCATGCATAACTCATGATTTTAACCTTAGATTATAGTATATTAGTGTTCCACAACAATAAAATAGTACTCCATTGATCTATTATTCCACTAAGGAAGGTTGATCATAGTTAATCATTATCACCTGAGTTCATTAGGATTAAGTGTAACAAACTATAACCCATTAGGGTTACATATCAACAGAATATGTTCATTATTCATTCTATTCATATGAGGAAAAAGGTAAGACTACCTTATTAAGGGCAAATCTCCATCAGTTCCAACATCATGAAACCATACCAACATACCACAAGCACCAACTTAGAATCATTGGATTGTTAAGAATGTAAAACCATTGGTTGCTTACATAAGTAAAAACCTAAAACAAACCACCTATAAAGTCATTGAGTTGTTACTAGAAAGAGTAGTCATATAACTATAGAAATCCCTTGATTAATAACATGAAGGGTACCATCAACCGTAGGGATAAACCCCATCATTGAATGTGAGGGTAAAGCACACCACCAGTTGTGTGTTTAAAACAAACCATCAATGGTCAACAAATGGCTCCTTAAATTGATCACATGGGGAAAAACATCAAATCCATATTATTAGAACTCACAAATAATACTATGAGATTTATTCTAATCCATTGGATGTTGAAGCATGCATTCAAAACTATTGGGTTAGGTTTAACATTTCAAAACTATCAGTTGATATGTAGGTTTAACCCTTGGATCATATAACCAAAGAAACCATCAGTTTAAGGCTTAATTGAAGCAACTAATTATACCTAGTTACACCATCGTGCAACAAACTGAACCACTATCGGTTGTGACACATCATGCCACCATCTGTTGATAAGGTCAATACTGCCATCAATGAACACCATCTGATGTTCAACTAAAATCATCATTGGATCATATCATATTTAGGGCACTAAACCATCGATCATTGAGCTTCCAAAAGAGTCTAGAACTGAACTATGGTGTAAAAAATGTTAACATTATCATCTGTCAGCATGGGTCGTCACCATCAGTTTCCACAAATGCATCTCCATCGGTTCTAAAATAAGGTCATGCATCAATTCATGTATAAAATTGAAATCAGCTTAAAACACTAAGTATATGCCATGTTTTGACAACTAGTTAGCACCATTGGTTGGTATGTAAGCAAGGAAAAACTCTTCCTCTACCTTAGGAAGGTTGTGCACATGATTTCAGATTCATATATAACTGGAAACTAATCAAGGAACACTATAAAATTCGAAATCCTAAGCAAGAATAGCTTTTATATGCATAGATCTTCATTTTAGAGCAAGAACATGAGTAATCAAGCTTGTAGTAAGCAATAAAAGTGAAGAGGGTTATAAAACTCACCTCTATAGATAATAACAAACTTTTTGCAGCAATAAGCTCGAGAAAAGAAGGTAGGAAAACCCTAGAACAAGTTGTGAGCTCGGCCATCTAGCACCTTTCTCCATACAAGAAGCAAACCCTAGATAGGCGAAGCAAGAAAGGTAGGGTCTTGAGCTCTAGAACAAATTTTACCATGGAAGAATAGAGTTTTGACCTGGAGGAAGGTCTAAGGAAGAAGAATAGAGAAATAAATTGAGGAAAGAAGGAGATACTTACTCATTTAGGTCAAGATCACCAAAAAGGAAGCTTTAGAAACCCTAAAGGAAGCAAAACAAAACCCTAGGTTCTTCCACCAAGTAGATCAACACCTTCTTCTTCCCTGGGAAGATCCTCCACCTACTAGTAGGGGAAAGACATGTTTTTGAGAGATAAGAATTGATAGGGGACCTAAGGTTTCGTTTGGGTGCTTAAGGATATGTATATAAAACTTTAGGATAAAGAAAAAGAAAACTTGAGGTGTCCTAGTAGCTTTCCATGTGTCCATGGCCTTAAATTATTGAGGGTATACAAGAAAATAACCCATTGTTCAGGGAGACCTTCTTAGCCACCGTTTTTTGGTTTTCCAACTCAAACAAATAAACCATTGGTTGATAGCTCCTAAAGGTAGCTCATCCATAAAGGAGTATACCCTAAAATACCCTTGAAGAAAACACCTCCAAGCCAAGGTTCAACTAGGCACCTCATGGCTCAAAAAGATCAAGAATGATAAGATAACACTCAAGGACCATAGTTCAAGTTACAAATTGCAAAGAAAACCTCTCAATTGGATAAATTGCATAGAAGTCCAAAATGTGCATGAAGTTGCATAACTTGCACAAACAATGTCCAAATTGGACAAAATTTGAAAGTTGAGCTTTTCACATTATACCAAAAAATATAGCAAGGTTAGATTATGGTTCTAAGCATTCAATTATGAGAATTAAGCATTTTCAACCATTTAAGCAAGGTTAGGGTTCTCACACATATCATAAGTGACAAAGGTCACACCTTTTTATACAAAAGATCCTCATGTTTCATATTTATAACATAAGAAACATTTACAAGAAATGCATTCCAAAAGTGGAGTTGAAGATACATCATCATAAGAAAAGACCCTTCCAAGACCTGGGTAGAAATGGAATTTATAGACACCTAAAAATGCAAACGCCCACCTACTTTTACGGTGTCATGGAGAAGGAGGAACCTCACTTCTAAAAGCTTAAGATGGGTATTAAGAACCTAAAAAAGTAGAGAAAATATGAGAGTGAGACCAATGTACCAACGATATATAAATAATTTAAATAACATTCTAAGTAGGAAAAATCTATTTCATAAGCCAAATTAAGTAGTTATATATTAAACTACAACTTCCACAAATCATATTTGAACAAGAGAAGTAGTATAACGTAAATGCATGCAACATGTATATGAAAAAAAAGACAGTAAAAGGAATATAACATGAAAGCATAACATAATTACATAGGTAAGACCTACTCATATTGATAGTATTTTTTAATTTATAATCCTTATGTAGCTAGGATATACCATCCATACCAGTGAATAGTGACTGCAAAGTCCCCTATGCCTCCATAGAAGATCTTAAGGTTATCTGTTATCCATTAAATTTCCTCATATCATGGTCTATGAGAGACTGAATCTGAGTAGGGGCTCATTAGCCAAGTTTACCCAACAACAATTGACTCATCCTAGGTATTCATTTTAGATACTCTATCATATATCATGGATGAGGCTACCTACATTATCATCATATCACATTACTTTTATCATCCACATTGATACCTTCATACTTACTAGGGATACGACCTTAACAACACTCATATAAATAGGTGATTTTAGGTGTTGAGAAGAGCATATGGAATCTTAAAAACTCATTTGTATACTCAACATATAAGGTCTTGAGTAATTTCTCATAACACTTGGATTGCTACAAGAATACCCATTTCAGTATCCCACCTTCAAAATACAAGGTTAGTTTGTGTGGTCACATACCACTATATGAATCACAGTTTCACTTGATTAATTAATACTTTTACCATCTTTCATATAGTAAAAAAGGGTATAACTCAGATTGCAGGACTAGGAAGCTTAAGTAAGGCAACAAAGAAATAAAAACATAATCCAAAAACAACACACATAGTTTTATAGCATAATATTCATCATCATGGAGATGCACATGCCATACCATCACAAGCCTCCAAAAGTCAAGTTCAAAGGATGGAATCTCTCCTTACAACAACAAGGAACCACTATACTTCTTTTATCCAATTATACCATTGCATGAGAATGATACGGAAAAAGTAGTACAAATTTCAAAGAAGGCCAATTAGGGCTAGATGACATAAGATTCAAATTTTCAGCAACATGGAACTAATAAGCCTCACCATTTTTGCTTTGGAAAAACATGAAACACTAAGAAGGGTGAAGATCCAAAAGTCTCCAAGACATTGACCAAAAGCCCCATGGAAATCATATTTTAGCCTTGATAACTTGCATTTAAGTGCTATTAGGTACTTATGGGAAGAAATTACATGTAAAGAAAACTAAATAAATGCTAAACCACACACCTTTTATGAAAACAAGAACCCCATCAAGAAAGCACAAAAACTAGCTCAGAGCTCCTCCTTCTAGCTCCAAAACATCCAACCAAGCTATCTCTAGATTCAACTAGGTTAAATAAGGTGAAAAAAAGATATGTTTACTTAGAGAGATGGATTTCCACCATGAAAAGAAAAGAACAATGACCAATGGGGTAGATGAGAGAAGAACAAAAAAAATGAGAAGAAGATGAAAAACTTACATGATTTTGTGCAAAAGTTGATTTGAAAGATGATCTAATGATGTGGTCTTCATGAATCAAGGTAAAAACATGAATCACATGCATAAGGTACATCCTTGCAATCATCCTCCTCTTACTCTAATAGTGCTCTAGAAAATCAAAATGATGTAGATGAGCTCTTAAAATGATGAGATACATATTCATAGGTAGATGTATGTAAAACATGCAAAATATACCTAAATAGTGCCCAATAAACTCATGGAAAGGCCAAAACCATGCACGACCCCACATTGGGCACCTGGCACCCACATTGGGATAAATTGATACACATTAGGCACCAAGGCCTCTAGCCACAACGCCCGCACAAGGTTTTCCATGACACACATCAAGAAACTCCACAGCATGCATCATACTCCAAGGTCCTACCTAATTTAGATACCACAAGCCAATCTCCAAGACTACTTGCCCATTGCAACCACAATAGTCAATCTGCTTGCATCGGTCGATCCATTAGTCAATGCAACCACAATATAAGGTACATGTTTGTCTGAAAACATCAAAATTTCAAATAAGTAAAATTTGATCATACATCATGTTATCATTTATAACTTATGTACATAATATGAAAGAAAGCACAATTTTAACATTGTATACTTAAAAATATATATCCATATTAATTGAATAAATCATGAAATAAAGGGAAGCAAGAAATATTAAGGTAAATCTAGGATGGACTCTTACATCTACATAAGTGCAAATCCATAAACTTCTTAGACCCAAGGGAGGTGTTATCCTACGTATTTATCATAGTTGTAGAATTCATATGAATCATATATTATAAGATAATAAAAAAAATGTATTTCTCGCAATAACTAACAACTACTAATTTGACTATACAAATGTTAGACAATAGACAATATTATTTGTTGTTTACTCAAACTTGTAGTACATAAACTAATAGGAAGATATATGCTATGATATAAAAAGCAAGAAGCACTACGAATTTCAACTTTAAGAGGTTCTTGTGGGTTAAAGTTCATTAGCGATGAATATTTTCATCTAAAAAAATAACGTTGTTCATGTGCTCGAGTTAGTAGTTGGTTTAACTCTAAGTTAGCGACCTGAGTAGGTAACTAACTTTTGTTACCCGTAGATTTGTTTTATAAAAAGAAGGCACATAATTGTCATGAGACAAAAGAATTGTAATAAAAGACTCATTTTGTAAATACATCATGATATTTATTATCCTCTGAAAATAATAAAAATGATATTTATGACAAAATATAAATAATTTACATTATATTACAAATGACTCTTTTTATTATAATTTTGGTCAACTCATTACAATTTTGATTATTTCACTAGAAATATGTATCTTCCTATGACAAAATAGATATACGGATAAGTAACTTTAGTTACCGGACGGGTAGTGAACAAATGGCCATATATATAATATATATTACATATAATATATATACATATATATATTATATGTAATATTATATATATATATATATATATATTATATACATATATCACTAAAAAGAACTAAATTCATTCACAACATATGAGAATATTAATGTTGCAGGATGTAATGGAGGTTCCATATGTATCTCAAAAAGAAGCAAACCGAGTCCGTCACTATGAAAGGACGGTCAATCAAAAGGGTCATTCATGTTTAGCCACATATATCCTATTATATATATTAACTAGCTTTAGGTTCAAAGAACCATTTATATCGACTCGACCATACAATTGTAGGAACTTATTAATACAACTAATATAGCTATATATAATTATAGGGGTACATTGGGTTGGATATGAGATCTTCTCATTGAGTACAAAGATAGTCAAATGTGCAAGGAAAGGTATTTGATCAAGTACAAACACAGTGAGTTTAAAAATTTATCATGTCAAATTTGTACAGACAATAAAAAACCGTAGACATGTATCAAATTTGGATAATGACCATATCCCAGAGTATGGTGTATACTTGTCAGTTCAACAGTGGTAGTCAAGTGGTAGTAAAACATACTGGGTTATATAGCTTCCGTATCCAATTCTAGATGAGGTACTCAACTCGTACATAAAGAAATAGTCGATGAATTGTTTTAACCTACTCAAGGTAATTTAGGTTTATAAAAATGATAATATGATAGTGAAGGATATCAATAAATGACTATATGTAAGAATATGTTGGACATCATTGAATTTCCAAATGAAAAATCAAAATAACGATAAACTAAAATAATTTATTTGGTTTAATAAAGAAAAACACACACCAACCAGTCACGAAATCAAGATTTTAGATCCGAAAGGGGCGCGATATAATTAATAGCTCCGAACTAAATATAAACCACTTGATATAGAATCTAAAAAGATATTATATTTTTAAACAAAAAATATATTGACATGTTGTTTATGTGTCTAAAAATAAAATATTTATAGTATGATGGCAAAGAATATTGTACTTGTTGTATTGTTTGTATAAATTATTTGATAAGCGAGCTATTAATAATTTCATAAAAGTTTTACTCTTATGACAGAGTTGATATTTTTTACAGTTTGCATGAAGGAACGGTTGAGCCGTAACTCCTTGATATTAATACACAACAATGTTAATAATAACAAAACGCTCTTTCAGTTGTAGTTTACATAATATAAAGGTATTACTAGATATTAAATTGTTGATGTTGCCAATAGATCATTTCCTTTGAATACATATTATCACTCAAGTCGTACTTGTAAAATTGTAGTTTCTTATTGTTACTACAGTTTTGTCTGAAATATATTCTTTGATGCCATTAAAATCTTATATATATATTTCTAGCATGTATTATTCTTACTATTTGTTTTATATAGGCCAAGGTTGTTTCAAAGAAAAAAATATGTGCAACACTAATAACCGAAAACAATGTCACCATTATTTCGCTGACAAGAACAACAGATTTGCGCACGTACACCTTCATTCTATGTTGGTCAATGTGTTATTTTCTCAAACCATTCAGCGAGTTCTATATTTCATCCGTTTGAATCATGATGACCAAAATGAAAACATTTGAAAGAAAGAACAACGCCGGGGAAGTTGTATGGCTTCATTGGATTTATTGTAACTATAATGGATGCTTCAATTTTTTGAAAACGGTAGTAATGAAAAATGTGGCTTTGTCTCATCTATTTGTTATAGAAACATTAATCTGCATCATAAAATCTGCTATTGCGATTTGCGACTCCAATCATGTTTAATGTCTATTAGTGATTTTTCATATTGTTACTAACTGCGGTTATGATGAACTACAAAATAAAGCGGCATTGAGACCAAGTCGGACACTGGGACCGTACGACTTCTGTCTATACCTATTTTCCTTGAGTAAACAGAGGCATTGCATCATTTTTCGTCAGTCGGATACCTCGATAGGACTCGTGCAAGGTTATAAATGGACATGGATATACCCACATACCCTCAAACCCATACCATCTAAACCCCTAACGAGTATAAATTTTTATAACCACATAAGCATTTACGCTTATATCCATATATCTGCCTCTAAGGTTATGATTATGTATGTACCCATACCATGTTTATCCATATATCTATTTAAATATATTTTTATATGAAAATTATATTAGAATATAATTGTGCATATTTAGCACTCAAATTTGTAAGTATAAGTATATTAAAATAGTCAAATTTTATATTAAAATGGAATGATCGAAATTCATCAATGTGAAGGCAAGATAACATGATGTCTAAGATAAATCGTTGACTTTACTCTTCTATTAATATTGTAGTCAAACTCTGTAATATTCACCAATATAGTCAACGATCATCATTCTTTATTTTAAATTCTGATATGATTGTATCAACATGTTACTCTTTATTTTCCTTTATAAGATGACATATTATTTACTTATCAGTTGTTATATTCACACAAAATAGAATGCATTTGATGTCATACTAGTATCAATATCACCTTATTAGTCTGGTGTTTTTCGTACACAAAGTTTATGTTGTAGAAGGTCTATTCATAACCATATACCCAGTTACCCACCTAATACCCAATGGTTATGTGGGTATGGGTATGGTGCGGGTATAACTTTTAAAAAGTGAGTATATACCCATACTCATATTCGCTTAACTAGATGGTTACAGTTATGGATACGACCATAACCGCACCATACCCTACCCATTTACAGCCCTAGGCTCGTGCCCTCCTTTGACTCAACGTGGCTACACACCACTCACACCAACCCAGTCCGACCAGGAGCAACAAGTGTGTCTCTATATACTTATTATTTGTTTTATATAGGCCAAGGTTGTTTCAAAGGAAATAATTTACAACACTAATAACCGAAAACAATGCCACCATTATTTTGTACAAAACAATAAATTTGCACACGTAATACCTCCAATCTATCTTGGTCAATGTGTTATTTTCTCATATCATTCGGTGAGTTCTATATTCTATCCATGCGAATCACATGATGACCAAAATGAAAAGATTTAAAAGAAAGAACAACATCCGGGGAAGTTGTGTGGCTTCATTTGATTATTGTAACCATAACAGATACTTCAATTTCTTTGAAAACGTAGTAATGAGAATGTGGCTTTGTCTCATCTATTTGTTGTAGAAATACTAATCTGCATCATAACATCTGTTAGTGCGACGCCAATCATGTTAAATGTCTATTAGGCCTAGTTTGGGACAAAAATTTCTAAATGCGGCATTCTTATATAGAAACAGCTGTATTATATTTATTAGGTGGTGTTAACAAATACTGCATTGTTCCCATTTAGCAACTAAAAATGGTATTTGCGAAAGACGTCAAAATTGGCAGACTTCTTGATCACCACGTTGCTGTCGCTCCGGGCTTGCTTTCTGGCTCACTGGACAAGCTCACGAACTGATATACGCTGCAGCGTGAGCTGTTAAGCAGGGAACTCAAACAACACCGGTTCTAAACTTACGTATTAAATACCGGTAGTTGAAAAAGTGGAAGGCAAACGGCCTGGTTTTTCACTTGTTACTAGCTGCGGTTATGGAGAACGGACTAAACATTACAAGTAATTAAAGCGGCCCCGAGACCAAGTCAGGCATTGGGACCGTACAACTTCTATTTATACCTATTTTTCCTAGAACAAATAGATGCATTACATCATTTTTTGACAGTTGAATACTTGGATGGGGCCCACGCCGTCCTTTGTCTGAACGTGGCTACACCACTGACACCAACCCAATCCAACCAGGAGCCACAAGTGCGTCTCTATATACTTATGGTTAAGCCATGCTACATGACAGCTCATTTAATCTTGAATTATCATTCACTCTTAAGTAGATCCCTTTTACTTTTCAAATAAATAAGGGGATCGAAACTGATCAAAAGGTTTTGAAAATAACTCAAAAGGTAGAAAGGTATACAATAGTCATATAGATCCACGATTTGCATCTATTTTGTGGGCACGTTTCCTCGAGATCTTTTGGTTGTGCGTTCATTTCCTTCATAAGTGAAGTTGTCATCGTACTCCAAGACAAAGAGATAAGATGTCTTTCAACTCGAGACATGTAGTATATATAACGAATACAACTACAAACTTAATTCATCCTTTACTTTTTTTTTTTTGAATACGTTTTCATCAAAGAAGTCAGACCACTACTTTTTTACTAAATAATTTATCCTTCACTGGCCTTGGCAGTTCTCTTGATTGCATCATGGTTCCACATATTATGTCTTCTATGCCTTTAAATTTGTTTTATGAGTTGCTGTTCCAATTAGTGTCCCAGAAATTTTAACCATACATCTACTCAGAAATCAACATTTAAAAAAATTAATGAAGTGTGAATATGACAAAGATTGAAAGGAACACGTCTAAAATAGCAACTCAAAACAGCAAATTTGGACCGCACCCTTCAGTCACAGGCATAGCTCTCAAACAACTGCATAGTGTATATGCATTCATGATAGTAGTGCGCAGGCAGCTGTAGTGAGAACTCGATCCCTTTGCCAACACCCCTTTTGCGAACTTGTCTTCCTATTTAATATGGGCGGACGATAAAATCACCCACCATGTCGATGACGCAAAAGTAGACTCGAGGTTTGCACAACGACTGGGTCATGAAGACAAGAGCATTGCGCCAAAATAGATATTTTCAATAAGCTTACAATTGACCAGCTGTTTACACGGCCAATTAAATCAGTACACAGCCTTGTGAGCTGTAGAGAGGATGTATATATTTAATTGTGACAAATCAGTATTTCTTGGAAGGTTTCCTTAAGTTACTACGACGTATAGTTCTTGGCTTTTGATGTTTCTTGGAAGGTTTCGTTAGGTAATTACTACGACGTATATACGTCCTCCTGGTTGTTACTTGGCCACGAGGTCCACGACAAGCATACAGATATCTTTGCGGCTACCACTACATCCGCCATGCATTCAGCTGATTGGTCTGTCAAGCATATTGATATGCAAACAAGTACTTTTTTCTCACCATCCAGTGTCAAAACTGTCACTCTCTCCTTTGTCTGTTGTTGCTTATTCTACATATTAGGTTTCTTTCCGGAAACATTTGCCTCATTCGGACTTCGTCCACTTCTACCTTCTTTAATCAAGACGGTCCTTTGACTTCAGCGCCTAACAGCTTATTAATGCCCTTCGTTTCACTACACCATCAAGTTCATTTGGTCAGCGGAGCTTGAGGTGAATTGTTCAGCTCCTTGGTACTTCGTTGTGGCACACTCGTCAACCCGCCGTGACATTGATCAGGCTTTTTGACTTGATACATGGCGCGAGCTGGGGATCAAAATGCACAGCGCATTGGATCCTTTTCTCTCCCCTTTCTGTTCCCTTACAAGGCCAACAAAAGCCTTGCTAACCGCCACGTGTGACATATCTTGAGGTTTAATGGCTCGCAACCATGCTCCAAAGGTCCGCTGAATGGGTTAACAAAGAATGTTGCTCGTATTTCAATAGCTGTCCAATCACTAACGTCCCACGGTCTCATCAAATGAGGGAATGTCTAGACTCTAGCTATGGACAACTAGGGGTCAGCAATGTTCAATTAGTATTGATTGACCAAATTGGTGATCAGTTTTTGTCAATCGATTTTTGCCAATTTGGTTCAGTTGAAAGTTTGACTAAATTTATTGTTAGTTAGCATCACTAGACCCAAGCCTAGATGAAGGGTGGGCGATAGTTGATGCAAGACTTGTCAACTTGTATCAAATGCATGCATCTTAGTTAAAAAAATGTAGAAATAATGAAGTTAATTTGTTTATTTTGTACACGATGGACTGATTTGAAGTAGTTTTTTCTATGCCTATTAATTCTATCACCGTATTCAAATATGTAAAATATATTAGGCTAGTAAATAATATGGATCCTATTAGTCTTTTGTGAAGTTCCGTCATTCTATCATGCAAATGTTAAATTTGATAGAATTTTTGCCAATCTAGTTGTTTTTTTCTCAATCCTCTCCATTATGGTTTATCCCTTATTAGGGTACATTGTAACACCACTGAAAATGTATATTTAACTAATACTTGTTCCTTTTATCATTTTTACAGTGAGGTGATCAAAATGGAGAACATGATGAAGAAAGCCAAAATGGTTTGTAAGGACTAAAATCTAAGTACTTTTTTCTTTCTTTCATAAAATTGCATCAAATGAGATAATGTCTTATTTGCAAATACTATATATGATGATTAAAGAAAAGTGATTTTTCAAATTACTTTAGCTGAACAAACTCCTATATGATTTCGTCTATTCTACAACTGAAAGTGCTCATCATGACGATCAATGCATTGTTATACACATTTTCCTTTAGATTAATTAATGTAGACAATTAGAAACTTGGGCTAATTTTGGGCTTGTTACATTTCAATTTCAAGTCAAATATAGTAATTATGATATTTGGTTTGTTTCAAATTTCTATTATAATCATTATATCATGTTATATTGTTTGATATCAATATGAAACATCGATAGTTTATATTACAATTTTAATTCAAAATAAAATTTTATGAGCGATTTGAATAAATTTGAAAGACATGCACTGCCTTGAATATTTTAGCCTGACATTCTAGATCTAAGGGATGCAATAAAAAGGGTAGTGTTTCATGCATAAAAACTCATCCTTTCCCATTTCACTCATGCCTACTTGGAGGCGGAGAAAGACCAATCAGTCATTGAGTGGTTTTTTGGTAATCCAATCGTTCTTTCAATCTAGCATGCTCATACACATTATATCTCCCTTAAACATCGATGCCTTGACTAAGCCTAATGACTATGCATAAATTTGATCCACTGCATCCTTGATCGATAAAAAAGATAATGACATGATGCCTAATCATCTAGACATCTCTATGAATCTGTGTGTTATCAAAGACAAACCTAGGCAATGGAAACACACTCTAATACTATTGAGTTCTTCTCAAGGCTCCAAGACACTCTCCTACCTACAACTATATTACTAGAAAATATTAAAATTGACCATTAACAACCATTCTTTGATTCTTCTAAGTGTCTAAACACCTTTTTATGATATATGGGGATGTTGTTGACTCCTTTTTGTGTATCTCACCATCTACCTTCCCTAAAACGTCTTTTATCTGAAGTTAAAACCAAGTTAGGTACTATAGGTGCTTAGAGATTCATCTTCCCTTCCCTTTATATGAATTAGTTCAATTAGTAACTGTGTCTCAAATTGAGTTTCTTTGTATATGGTAATTAGGATTTAGTGTGTGATCAATTATATCAAATTTGGGTGTGCCACAACCTTGTGGCAACAAGAAAGGTATACCAGTTGGTATGCATGCCCAGAGAGCTAATCATACGATGATTATAATGGGGCATTAGATACCTGATTTTATAATGATAAAGGTAATGTTGTCTATTATATTTGTCTTAATCATGAGATGATGACACTGCATAGTATATGTATAAAGAATGATGTTACTCAGTGACATATGTTTCTAGGTTGAAGACTTGAACATTGAGATCATATGTATGAAAAGAGTACATACATTCTTGCTATGTACCTAGTTGGGTATTACTGTGAAAATAAAGTAGACAAAAATAATACATAAGATGACAATGTGTGTTGGTTGATGGTAAAATCTCATTAGTTATGATATATGATATCAAACCAAACACATAGGTACTTATTAGAGAACAGTGTATCAGACAAGCCCACCTTGATATTGATACATGGATACCATAGAATGGTAGTAAGAAACAACTCTAATAGTGATATTGGTGATTGCGGTTCTTAAATCTGAAGTCACTATACTCATCACGTGTCATTCGACGTATTTTAACATTATCCAACTTGATCTTCAATAAGGGTTGCCATAAAGGTGGTGCTCGGGTACGTTGTGATACATGCAGATTAAGTATGAGTGATGTAGATGGATTTATCCCTCCTATAGGATATTAATATCCAGACCACTTGATAAGCAAGATTGAGAAACACATGTCCATACTCGTGTGACTCAATAAGTGATATGTGAGCTCACATGCATCTCATGCAGTCTGCTCTAGTTCAAGGAACATGGACTGAATGTTGAAGAGTATGAAAATGTCATGTCTTGAGTTCAATCTGGATATCAATGACAAAGGAATTGTACAATCACTGTAACACTAATCACTGATTGTAGATTGAAGTTGTTCTCCAAATTTTCAATTATTTAGGTAGAAGTGATGTATTACTAGATACCTCTCATTGTTTGTGATGTCATAAGTTGGTTATGGAATTCACAACCAACGTAACGTGGGACCTATAGGGTCACATGCATAGGATGCACTTGGAATAGGAGTTTACTCATGAATATGGTTTAATTTGAATACTAAAGTATTTAGGTATTCAATTTAAAAACATTAATTATATATTGGTTGAACTGGAATTTGAACGGCCAGGTTCAGAAATGAACTGACCGTTTGAAAGTGTAAAATGACCATTTCAGATGTGAAATGGCCGCTTAAATGATCAATATGACTGGATCAATTATTGATTCTGCCATCAACTTGTTCATTAATCGAATATTAAATGCCAATATAATTGTGAATAGGAAACATAGTGAAATGACTTGTTCAAGTGTTTAACATATCATCTCATGTGTGAACCGACCATTTCATGGTTCACATGTTCTAGAAAATTCATGAAATTCTATCTCTTTGACTCCCGCTCAGACTAGGAATCCTAACCCTGACCCTCCTATAAATAGAGGATTAGTTAAGGCTTTCTAGAGACACAAAAATTCTCTCTGACAAGTGTTGTCCTCTTTAGTTGTGGTAACTAGAGAGCCCGATTAAGTCTTACCCTTAAAAGGAGGGACAACAAGGGAGAGACAACACATGAGAGTGAATCAACCCTAAAAGGTTGACATTCAAAGGGATAACTCCTTCCTATTGGCTCTAGTAGCCAACATGGAGTTCCCACAACGTAGAGGCAAAGAGGTCTTTGCCACCTACTAGGAGGATTCCGTCAACCGCCTTCCACGGTGTTGTACCATGAGGCTGTTGCTGACGACTTCTCCAGTGCTACTTGAAGAAAAAGCATGCTATTACAAGTGTAAGTCATTGGACTTGTTCCAGGACCAAGTATATTGCTTGAAACTCTCTTTCAAAATTCATAGTTGTTGACATGATCTGATGTTTAAGGGGAATATGGTGGTAATTGTTTTGTCTCTGCTACCATATCTGATGTCATATTTCCCAATAGTGGTGTCAGAGCCACGTTAACTTACTATGTTTAGGAATTTAATCGATATGATTGGATTTTGATTTCATCATTTATATATTACACGTGATGCAAGTATTTAAATAATTAATATGCATATTCAATTAAATACCACATATGATACTAATATATATATATATATATATATATATATATATATTATATATATATATATGCAATTTATATGTGTCGCCCTAAAATTGGTTTTGATCATGGATGTTAATATGGTTATGGACAATAATCCTAGATCGACGTGCTAGGTTGGATGGTTGTTTTTCATATTTATATCCTGGTTTGCATACCGAGCCTCTATCTCCTTTTCTATATGTAAAAGTATTAATTCTTTCCTTCCTATGCTTCCCTCAAATGCAACTCAAGGTTTCTATATTACAATGTAATGTGTTAAATGGATTAGGATAGTTATAATTCATGTTATGGCAAAGAAAACTTTTTGTACCAGACCAACCGACCATTTTCAAAGGAGAACCGATTGACTGGTGGACTAAGGAGGGTAGATGACAAGAGGAGATGGTCGATCGCCTAGTGGCCCAACCAATTGACTGGAGGTGTCTAGAAGTTGCTTGGACTGGAGACTAGATGAACGATCCGAGCGACCAACCGATCGGTCATGATGTGAACTGATTGGTTCAAGAGTTAAATTGATTGACCCGGATTGATTCGAGTATAGATATTCACCAACAACATGTCGCTACATATGATATAGACCTTGGGAAGTATTAATTCCTTGTGGCTCCAAGGAATTACAATAATATGGCCATAACCATCACTTGTGTTTTAGAATTGAGTGTTTCATTTGTGGATATAGTATGTATATGGTACATATTAGTATGTGGTGATTGGATATGTATATGTATTTACATAAATATAAAAATCCCTCAATCAAGTATTAAGTATTAGATGCTTTGCATAAGAAACAAATGTGAAAAGCTTGATCGACTAAGTGTGGCCACACCAAGTGAGGTGCACTTTCCATCTCATGGAAGTGTGATGGTAGTTATGTTGTCATGCCAAACAGGGTGCATTACTATTGTGTTGGCTTTTGGGGTGAAACTTCACTAGGTGACCTTAATTAGATTAAGCACCTAGAAGCATGCAAATGACTATGGCAAAGTGTTGCATATATAATCTATCCAAGAATTGTATGATATGCAATTGGTAAAAATGGCCTACCTTAATAATTGGTTATGGATGCTCACGTTGGTCAGGTAATAACCCAATTGCTTTGGGTTTTGACTCACTAGAAGATTGTACATTGCAATCTTCCAAATTTGTGGTGAGGGATATCAATTTAAACAAACTAATGGGAGTGATAATTAATTAAAGGCCTAATTAATATCCTCAATATTATCAAATCAAGTCAAATGTTTTTGACAAAATTGCAAAATTTCTTTTGTAGAATCTAATGGTAAACACAAACATATTTTATTTGTGATCAATCCTTGAGAAGGACAAGCTGAATGGGAACAAATTCTATGACCGATTCTGAACACTGAGAATCATTCTCACTCAAGAGCGCAAGATGTATGTCCTGGAGACACCAGAGTCAGATAAATTTGCTCCCACCGTGCCTAAAGATGACATAGATGCTTACAAGAAGAACTTTGAAGATGTTGTGGATGTCAAGTTCCTAATGTTGTGCTTCATGAACTATGAGTTATAGAAACATCATGAGAACATCAACGTTGTTAAGAGGTTTACACATTTTAAGAACATGTACCAAGATCAGGAAGGACAAGAGAGATATGACGTCTCAAATGCCTTGTTCAAGTGCAATATGGCTGAAGGAGATCCAATATGTCCCCACACTCTCAAGTAGATTGGGTATGTAGAAAACCTTGCTAGACTGTGATTTCCCTAAGGCCAAGAGTTTCCCACATATGTGATTCTACAATCACTGCTAGAATCATGCAACCAATTTTTCATGAACTACAACATGAATGATTTTGACAAACCATTGCTAGAAATACTTGACATGTTAAGGACAGCTAAAGCACAAATGAAGAAGGACAAACCCAAATTTGCAATGATGATTAGTATAGGGAAGTCCAAGGGAAAGGCCAAAGATAAGAAAAGTTCTAAAACTAGCCAAAAATCAAAGTCTTCTGCACCAAAAGCTAAGGGAGGATTAAATAAAGAAGGGAAGTGCCACCACCTTCACGAGGCAGGACACTGGAAAAGGAACTATCCTCTTTACATAAAGGATCTCAGGAATAAGAAAGAGATAGCGATCTCCACTTCAGAACCTAAGAAGAAGTAAGCTAGAATTGTACAAAGCAAGAATTTCTACCACTACAATTAAAACCTGACATTCATCCTGATGGGCATGTAATAGAATTAGTGAGTTGCTATTATGTACCTGTCATTAATGAAAACATCATGTATCTTGTATAGAAAAGAATATTATGAATGATTGATGTTTCATTTTATAAGATAAGATATTGTATGGAATTGACCCATATCTCATAATCTATACTCAATAGTTTTAGAGACAAATATGGTGAATGACTCAATAACTCAAACAATGAATTCCTATAGCATTGTCAACTTGAGCACTTAAATGAGAAATGCAATTCTAGAATCCATAATGATTGTTGTCTAGACTCTTTTGGTTAATGAAAGACATGTGAGTCTTATATATTGGGTAATGTGACAAAAGCGCCTTTCACTAGATGTAGTGGGAGAGTGAGTATTCTATTAGGCCTCGTACATATTGACATATGTAGACCTTTTAGAATAAATGATAGAGGTAATTACTAGTACCTCATCATGTTTACTGATGATCTAAATAGATATGTCAATTTGTATTTAAAGGGATGAAAAATATGAATCTCTTGAAATGTTCAAGGAGATCATGGATGAAGTACATAACCAACTTGGTAAAAGTATTAAGACACTTCGAAATGATTGATGTTGAAATATTTTAAACCAAGAATTTGAGGACTATCTGGAGAGACTGTGATAGTATATCACAATGAATTCCACTTGAAACACAATGATGTAAAAGAAAGAAGGAATCACACCTCGTTAAGCCATCGTGAGATTATCAATAAATCTAGCTAATCTTACAATTTCCTTTTAGGCACATGCTTTACACTAAAACAATGTACTGTTCAAATTGGTTCAAAAGACACAATATGAGATATGGCATGGGAGGTATCCCGATATGTCTTTTATAGAGATTAGGGATGAAAGCATATATAAGAAAAAAGTTTCTTGAAAAGCTTTGTCTATGAATCACATAAATGTTTTTTTGTTGATTACTTTTATATTCCAATCTGACCACAAAAGTGTTTGTTGCAATGATGGTTGAATTCCTTTTGAGAAATTTAGTATCAAAGGAATCAGTGGGAGTAAAGTAAAATTCGAAAAGTTTGAGACCAACAAGAAAACATTGAACCTAAAGCGGTATAATATTTACCTAATTTTTCCAAAAGAAGAATAAAGAGGAACAATAGGAACAAGTAGAGTCAGAAATTGTTGTGGAATCTGAAGTTCCTTATGTAACACAAAACTCATAGATCTAGTATAACACACCTTGAGCTTGAATGATTTGGATATCTTATGGCTCAAAAGGCAGTGAGTTGGTAATAGACGATGAGTCAACAACATATCTAGAAGCTAGCTATTGAGGAAGTAGAATCTAAGAAATGGCTTGAGGCCATGGGATCAAAGATGAACTCCATGTACACCAATAAGGTATGACCCTTGGTGGATCCACTTGAAGGGATAAAACCCATAGGGTGCAATTGGGTCTTCAAGAAGAAGACCGACATGGATGGCAATGTACAAACCTATAAAGAAAATTTCTTGCTAAGGGTTTTAAGCAAGTTCAAGGTGTTGAGCATGATAAAATCTTTTCACCAGTTGCCATGGTTAAATCCATCATGATCATGCTTGCAATTGCAGCTTAATAAGACTATGAAATTGGGCATATGGATGTTATAACTACATTTCTTAATGAGAATAATTATGAGGATGTGTATGTGACATATCTTGAAGGTTTTATAAGTCCATTAATAAAAATAAGTTTGTAAGCTACAAAGGTCAATCTGTGGATTGAAGCAAGCATCTTAGAGCTAAAATCTTTAATTTGATAAGATAGTCAAAGAGTTTGACTTTAGTTGAAATGAATATAAATTTATGATTACAAAAAAAATAGTGGAAGCATATTTATATTCAACGTAATGATGGGGAATAACATCCTTATACTATAAATATTGAAACTTGGCAAAGAAAATACCTTCTCTATGAAGGATTTAGGCAAAACATACTATGTGATAGGAAATTGAGATTTATAGAGATAGATCTGGAAAGATTCTTAACCTAATAAAGAACACATACATTAGCAAGATGTTGAAGGGGTTCATCATGCATGACTCAATGAGAGAAAATCTATCCATGTTCCATGAAATTAGTCTCTTAAGAGCCCAGTGCCCTAGTTCTTGTAAAGAATGGGAAAAGATAAGTAAGATGCCATATGCATTTACAATTGGATCTATCATGTATGCCATATTATGTACTCATCCTGTTGTCTCTATGTATTGGACATGACAAAAGGATATGTATCAGATCCTAGTGAAGGTTACTAGACTACCATAAATAACATCCTCAAGTACTTGAGAACCACTAAAGGGATCCATTCACTGGTTATGGTAATAAGGAAAAGTTGGGTGTAAAGGGTTACACTAATGCAAGCTTCCAAAATGACAAAGAAAATAACAATTGCAACCGAAATATGTGTTTGACCTTAAGATAGAACTATAAGCTGGAAAAGTTCTGAGCAAGAGACGATTGTTTAAATCTACAATAGAAGACGGGTATCTTGGTGTCATGAACACAGCAGAAGATACTGTATGGATCAAGAAGTTCATGTAGATAAACTTGTGGGAGGTTCCAACCATTGATGGCACAGTAGAAATACCATGACAACAATGGAGCTACTAGATAGTCAAGGAATCCCATATAGCATACTATGACAATTCCATCTCATATGAGAGATCATACACCAAGGAAATGTGAGTACTTGCAATATACCGACTAGAAGCAAATGTTGTTAACCCGCTACATAAGCACTCACATAGAAGAAACATGATGGACATGTTAAGATCACTTGGAATAAGATTTGTGGGTGATTGGCTCTTAGAGAAAGTGGGAGTTTATTGGTATATATGTCCAGAGAGATAATCATAAGATGATTGTAATGGGGCATTAGATACCTAGTTTGATAATGATAAAGGTAATTTCATCTACTATGTTTGTCTCATTCATGAGATGATGACACATACATAGTAAATGTCTAAAGAGTGATGTTACTCAATGACATATGTCTTTAGGTTGAGGACATGAATAATGAGATCATGTGTATGATAAGATTACATAAATTCTTGTTATGTCCCTAGTGGGATATTACTGTGGAAACAAAGTATACAATACTAATACATAAGACTAGAGTTTGTGTTGGTTGATGAAAGAATGTCATCAGTCATGATCTTTGATATCAAACCAAACACATAGGTACTTGTTAGAGAATAGTGTATCAGACAGACCCACTTTGAGAGTGATACATGGATACTATGGAATGGTAGTCAGAATAAACTCTCATGGTTATAGTGGTGATTGTAGTTCTTAGACCTGAAGTCACTATGCTCATCACATATTGTTCGATCGATATCATCCACGTGACCTTGAATAAAGATTGCCATAAAGGTGGGGCTCAAGTATGTTGGGACACATGGGATTGAGTATGAATTATGTAGATGGGATTCGTCCCTCCTACAAAAGATTGATATCTAGGCCACTTGCTAATCGAGATTGAGAAACATATGGCCATACTTGTGTGACTCAATATGTGATATGTGAGCTCACATGCATCTCATACAATCTGCTCTAGTTCAAGGAAGATGGATGGAACATTGAAGAGGATGACAATTACATGCCTCAAGTTCAATCCAGACATCAGCAACAAAGGAACTATACTATCATTGTAACACTAATCATGGACTGTAGGTTGAATTTTTTCTGCAACTTTCCAAATACTTGGCCAGTAATGATGTATAACTAGATGCCGCTCATTGCTTGTGATGTCATAAATTGGTTATGGACATTCATTTCAAACATAATTTGGAACCTATAGGGTCATGCACATAGGATGCACTTAAAATAGGAGTTTACTCATGAATATGATTTAACATGAGTATCAAAGTGTTTAGGTATTCAAGTTAAATAAGATTGGTTGTATATTGGCTGAACTGGATTTTGAACTGTGAAGTTCTGAAATGAACCACTCAGTTCAGATCATTAACCGCCCGATTTAGAAGTGAACTGACTGTTTCAAAGTGTGAAATGACAGTTTCACATGTGAAATGACTATTCCAGTGATCAATATGGCTTG
The DNA here is from genome assembly GCA_963693085.1 of Alisma plantago-aquatica. Taxonomy (NCBI): domain Eukaryota; kingdom Viridiplantae; phylum Streptophyta; class Magnoliopsida; order Alismatales; family Alismataceae; genus Alisma; species Alisma plantago-aquatica. Next base: position 1,333,870,146 of record OY856409.1, on the reverse strand, counting down.
ATCAAGGATTGATGCCGGTGTCGTATTGTAAATTTATTGAATATTAAATGCCAATACAATTGTAAATAAGAAACATAGTGAAATGAACAGTTCAAGTGTTAAATTGATTGTCTCATGTTTGAACCGACCGGTTCACTGGTGAACTGATCGGTTCATGGTCTACAAGTTTAGGAAAATTCATGAAATTCCATCTCTTTGACTCCCACTTAGACTAGGAATCTTGACCCTGGCCCTCATGTAAATAGAGGGTTAGTCGAGACTTTCTAGAGACACAACAATTCTCTATGACAAGAGTTGTCCTATGTAGTTGTGATACCTAGTGAGCCTGAGCAAGTACTACCCATAAAGGGGAGGGACAACAAGGGAGAGACAATACAGGAGAGTGAATCAACCCTAGTAGGTTGACGTTCAAAGGGACAACTCCTTCCCATTGGCTCTAATAGCACAGAGTAGTTTTCGGTGGCACGTGTGGACTACATAGAGGTGAGGAGGCCTTTGCCACGTGCTAGGAGGACACCGTCAACTGTCGTCCATGGTGTTGTACTAGGAGGCCGTTGTAGGTGACTGCTCAAGTGCTTCTTAAATAATAAGTACGCTGCTACAAGGATAAGTCTCTAGACTTGCTCCAAAACCAAGTATATCCTTTGCAACCCTCTTTTGTAATTTATAATTATTGACATGATCTATTGTTTAAGGAGAATGTGACAGTAAAATTTTTGTTTCACTGTCATATTTGATGCCATATTTCCCAACAATACTGTGATCTTATCAAGTAGTGTTGTGCTTCTATGTGTTTATTGAGGTATTTTGAAATCTATTTTGATTATTTAACGTCTCGTGTTACTTAGTTGTAAGGTGAGTGGGATTTGTCTAAGCATAATTGGATACCCAATCCCATTTGGACCTTGTGTGACATGGAAATTTCAAGTTTGATTGTCTTCCCTTGTTGTCTTTGACTTTGCTTTTAAAATACATACATGCACATGCATATGAATGTCTCACCCACTTGTCTTGAGTTATTTTGCTAAGCCCAAAATGGCTTGGTATAGACCTACCATTGAGTTCCAGTCTTGTTATTGTGCATAATAATGAGATGTGGATGCATGTGCGAATGTACAAATATCACCTTCACCTCTGAATGCCCCCATCTCCCTTTTTTGCATATTCAATGAGACATGATGGAAGTGGTTGTAAAAGAGTGATATAGACCATTTACTAAAAATTTGAAGAATAAATATCTATCTCAAACATACTCAAAAGGTATTCGGTAACATGTGTAAAATTTTCAAATCTTTATATAATAGTATACAAAAATCAAAGGGTATAGCAGTGGAATAAAATCATGACTATATTCAATTTTCATAAAAGATTACAAAAGTACATCAAAATTTCCCATTAAGGGTTTACATGTAAGATACATCAACAGATCTAAGATAGAGGGAAGTCTAAACTACACCAATTTTGTCTCCAAGCAACAACTCCAAGAGATAGGTCTGTATCTTTATGTCATGTCCTCCTTGTCCTTCACCTAGGGTTGGAAGCATACCCCAACAAGAAAAGAAAAATAGATAACATTAGCAAAGGCTGGTATGTGCATACAAAATAGGATATGGAGAAATTTAATGAAATAAAGGACATCAAAATAAAAGGCTTCCCATAGAAAATTAAAAGGCTACCCAATCAGGCATAAAAAAAGAATCTCAATAAAAGGGACAGATAAGGGTAATTTATAAAAATAAAGCACCCATGCGTTACACATGTGACAATACTAGACAATAAAAACATGTAGGTAGGAAATAACACATCTACCAAAAATAATATGGGGTGAGTAGGGTCTTATATACATCTTCTCTAAAATATAGGGTGGTAGGGTCTGTCAACATCTGCCTGGGCACGTCTGCCCTAAATATTTTCATATGTAGGAATTTTCACATCTACATGCGTATGTGAGAATTTTCACATCCACATACAATAACATGTAACATTATAATAGTAGTCACCAAAATATACATAATAAAGAAGAAACAAGAATGAACTAAATAAGAAAGATGAGAACATCCAACAAATAAATAAAGTGGGATCACATGATCCTAATCAACATCCGCCTTAAAAGTGGGCAAAGAGAATATATCACTAAAGAATGTTCCACATGAGTAATGTATGAAGAAGAGTCCAAAAGAATGTCCAAATAGGATAATATGATCACAAGATCAGTAACAAATAAAATAATTCGCATGAACCATAATTTACAAATAAAAAGAGATAATGTGTAGGCTAGTGTCCATAGGACCAAGAGAAAAAAGAAAATAGGTTAATTGCTCAAAGGAATAATAGGGGATACAAACATACCTCACTTAAAAATCTATACTAGTCCAAGTTAGATCTAGATCCAAATCTAGGTCTCTAAAGCACCTATTCATCATGTATGTGAAATTAGGGTTAGATTTACATTGATTTTATAAATCCTAAAAATCACCTTTTTCCTTATATGTGAATTAGGTTATCAAAACCATGCCATGTTTTAGATTATCATTTTTTGAGTTCAAAACATATTTTATTATATTTTTTGACTTATAGATTATTAGTTATAAATTTTTGCAAATTATTATCTATTTAGGAAAATCCATTAAAGTCTCCTTTTTATAACATTAGATTTTGGTAACAAAACCAATACCATTAGGAAGTATGATTTTTTTTTTATTTTGGAACATATTTTATTTTAATTTTTGAACAACTACAACAAAAGTTACGATTTTTGCAAAATGAGCCAATAAAAAAATTTCACATAAGCAAAATGCTTGAGAAAGAGGAAGAGAGAGAGGGAGAGGACCGCACATCTGGGTTGGCCCAATCAAGAGTGGCCAAATCGGCTGGCCACTTAGCCAAGTTATCACATTGTAGGCGTAAAAGCAAGGGAAACAAATGGGCAAAAAGACTAAATACCCTCAGTGGAAAATTAAAATGAAAGAGGAAAACGGAGGGGCAAGGGCGTAAATCAACACATCGGATTCCCCTCCCCTCCTTCAACCCACCGCCATGGAAGTAGCAACAAAGCTTCTACTCTGTTGATTTTGGATGAAATAACAGTACTTGATTATTTGACAAAACGAGAACATCGAAGGAAAGTAGAGGGTGCTACAGACTTATTGCTAAAGATGATTGGATGGAGGTGGCAAGGAGGAGAAGAATGGACCGCCGCAAAGCTGAGCGCAACTAGGTTCTTTGATGATAAAACTTTCAAGAAATAGAGAAATTGGTGCTAGAGGAGAACTGTACTGGTGCTTGCAGAGGTAGGGATACCAAATTTATAGGTGTGGGTTGTGTAGGTTGGAGAAAAGGAGGGTGGCTTTGAAGCAACATGCCTAAAATTGGGCGTTTCTTCATTTCTTGATAAAAACTCAGAAGTAAGGCATCAAACTATGTAGAATCCAAAATAGAAGTAGTGGGCAAAGAAATCGTAGCAAAAGGATGAGAATCAGAGGAGAAATCCGAAAAAAAACCAAGTATGGTGGTCTGTTTCTAGTTTTGTGCGTGAGCTAGGTGACGCCGCCAGAGCCGTCCGATCCCAGAAGTGGGTGAATTCCAACCGTTTGTTAGTGTGAAAATGAAAAATAAAAAGGAAAATGACGTGTGACATTTGATGTGATTTCCATATCCAAATAAGACAAAAGTGTATTGTTTAATTATTTAATGTTTTCTCTCTCTTCAATTGAGGGTGCAAACAAACTCCAGATTAAATGAAATTTGGCAACTAGCCTATTTTAGACATGAGGAATCTAAATATGTACTCAAATTTACCTTTTGAAAATTTTATGTGTTAAATAAATCAAATCTTATTTTCTCTTTCTTCCAACATGAATGGTTATTAGATTCTCCAAATTTGATGAAACTTCACCCACAAGTCACATTAAGTATATTGGACACAAATTGGACATTAATTTTATCCTTTGGAATTATTTTTCTCATTATTTAATGTTTTGCACTTTCTTTCTCCTAATCTACACATATATAATAAAGATTATCCAAATTACATGAAAATTCACACATAGCCTTATTTTAACATGTAGATTTTGAATCTAAAGTTATTTTCCTCTTTTGGAGTCAATTATATTTCATTTGACATTTTAGGGTGAAATTCATATCTTACTTTCCAAATTGAATTAAATTATTTATTATTAAGTATCTAAAACTTGACTCCCAAGGCAATCATGACCCAAGGAGTCTGAATTTCACATTAGATATCACTTTTGAAATCTCTTTCTCTAAATTAACATTTTTGGCTTGACATCATTGTATTTATTTCATCATCCTTATTATTTGTTTAATTGTGTCACCTTACCTTCACTCTTTTTTGACCAAAAGGGTTGTATTTCATTATTATTGTAACATATTGAATCTCAGATTCAATTTGCAATTTCACCCATTTTCTATCCTTTCATTTCCTTCTTATCCTTTTGGACTTTTCCCTAAATTTGCCTAGATTTTTCTATCCTCTTTGGCCTCAATGTTGAATTTGAGCTATAGTTGATGGCTTGAACTACATTTACCCACATTCATGACAATGAATGGGTGTTTGCACAAATATCTCAAATTGTGTGTTAATTAACGTCTAATAATGAAAAATAGACAATTATGAGAGATAATGAGTAGATTATGCTGATCTAGAGTATTTGTTGCTTTTTGGGATACAAAATAAGAATTAATTTGAAATTGAGTTTAATTAATGAGATAATGACCCTCTCCTCCTAAATTTTATTAAAGCATTAAAAAGGAGAATAAGAGGTGGGACATTTCTATTGAATGAATTTATAATATCCATCTCGAATTTTATTAAAGGAATTGCTAAGAAAATATCTTTGTATTAATTCACCCTTTTAAAATACATTATTATAAACATTAATGGACAATATCGTGGTCAATAGACATATCTCTTGAAAAATGAAAATCGAATTACATTGCATTAGTCTAGCATTAATATTAGCATATGGTTCAAATTTGAGGTCATTTGTCCATGTTTGACCCTCCAAATCGATTTTATAAGATTTAATTAAAGTATAACTTTGGTTTTAATCTGATATGCATTCAATGCATTGATTTCCCTAAAGTGTCGAATTAGTTGATGTCATGCGTGGCAGGTATTTAGATTCCATCGCATGCATGTGATCTGACGACCGATATTGGATCATCTGAATTTTTCCTCGATCTGACGGCCAGAACATTGTCCCCTACCTCTGTTATTGGGCGAGCCAACAACCATTTCACGGCCGATTCCTTCGACGAACTCGTTCTGCATCAAACGACCACAATTTTACTTGATTTTTCTTACTTTGAATTCGACTCTCTTTCCCAGATTGAATGAGCCCTAACTCCCCTCTTCTCTCACCTTGTGCATGAAACTCCCAATAGGAAAGCGACAACCCTCTCCATCACTGTTTCACATAGGAGCCATAGGCTCACCTCCCGCCAATATAAGGGCATGTAGACAACCCTCAATCCACACAACATCCTCTTCCTCCTCCAATTTCTCCTCAACTTCCCCTAAAATCCCCGACCTACCCGGTTTCCTCCTCCAATAAGGTGGACCTCGCTCCGACGACTTGCACCACCTCCCTTCAAATTAACAAACTGGTAAGCATCCTTGACCCCCCCTATTCAATTCTGCATGGGTAGTTGGGCATGTTTTGCCTTGAGCCACCGTAACCTATAGCTCAGTCTTGAGATTCCACTGCTGCTACTCGCCATGCTCTTCCAGTGAGCTAGCAAGGTCTGAAATGAGTCATTTCGCATCGCCTTGGTTCCCTGATTATGTGGAATCCTTAGTTGAGGCTTAGACCCTCATGTTCAGTGGTTTTGACCTCTCCTCTATTCCTTACCTACGGTGGATCTTCCTTGAGCTCCCGACCACCACGAGACCCAATCTTGGGCTCGACAGGTTCATAGGATGTATGGGAACTCACTTGCTTCTCAAGATTCCCAGTGTGCATGTCAATCTCTCAAGTTTGATTAGAGTTTCTCTCCTAGTCGACCTGCTCTTGCCATGGCTCAGAAATGAAGAAACCAGGTCAAAAAATAACTCATTTTCCCCCACAAGCTTAATCAATTGATTTAACGTGTAAGGGTGTTTTCAGGACTTCCCAATCACTTTTGATCTAGTAAAGACAAGCCTCATTTTGTGTGAAATGACACTTTTGCCCCTGGTGGCTTAATCAAATAATCGATCATGCATGGGCGTCTTGGGGAGCAATCATATTGGGCCACAAAAGTGGGACTCCGGTCCGGTATCTTCTAGGCAGATAAATGCCACGTGGTTTTTCTCTGAATTTCAATTGGTCAGTTCTTTAATAATTCATAGTAAATCGTGCCTTAATTGAAAAATAAATATAAATAGTTGTTTGAAAGATTTTTTCATGTAGAATCTGATTTTAATGTTTTTAAGTATCGATTTGTATCCCTATTTTAATGTTTATCATAAATACCATGTTAATTATATAAAAAGCCTTAAAACATGTAACTAATTCATTTGAACTCCAAATTTAAGAAATACATATGTTTTCTTAATAAGGAAAATCTAAGTAATCATTTGGTCCTAGTTTTGAGTCCCAATTTGATGGTTTTCATAAAAGGTCCAAAATTAGGGTTTCTCACATGATATGCTTTATAAACCTTAATCCATGTGTATAAACTTGTATCTAGGATAAAAGTGAGATTGGACACATTTAATTGACGAATAGTCTTCTTTAATAATCTCCAGTGAGGTATGTATGTGCAACCGTATTTATTGATGAGTTTGAACACCATCCTTCAGTTGGGCATTTGATATCCAACCCTAATTTCCAATGAGGCATTGCTTAGTGTTTATCCTTGATACAACCCTATTCTAGGGCTGTATCTTGTGTCATTTTGTACCTTTATCACATTCAAATGCATTAGAATTACATGTTATTCTCCCCAATATGATTATCCTTGCAAATATGCTTATGGATGTTCTTTGCACTATTTTTCAGGTACTTGGACCATGCTTAGATGGAAGTGAGAGAGAGAGAGGGAGTTCTAGGGTTCCCCCACTCAAGGAGGGACCCAAAGAAGGCCCCAAAGTCTCCCTCAACCTACCTCTAGTGGCCAAGAATCATCCCCGAGCAAAGACATCCGAAATTGACAAAGTAAGAAGCAAAATCAAGAAGTCAAGCCTCACCACGGCCGTGGCCCCAATGCCACGGTTGTGGGTTTATTGCCAAGTTCCAATAGGTTGCAACAGGAAATTCCTTAGATCGCCCACGACCGTGGCCAGTGAAGACAACACGACCGTGGCCATCAACACGGTCGTGGTAAGGAGAAGAGAACACGGTCGTGGCACCCTGCCACGGTCGTGGGAATTAATTGCGAAAAGTCAGTTGCCAACAAGGAATTTGCCTGGAAAGCCACGACCGTGGCCAAGTCGCCACGACCGTGGCCGAAGCTGATCAAGACGCCCGTGGCCCCTCCCCACGGTCACCTCCAACGCCTCCAAAATGGCCGTGTTACCCAACACGGCCGTGGTGCATGTTACCCACCACGACCGTGGCACTCTGCCACGGCCGTGGCCACCACCACTTCCTTCACACCATGACTGTATTCACCCCCATGGCCGTGCCCCACTACCATCACCACAGCCGTGGCACACCCACCATGACCGTGGTGATCACCTACCCTATACAACTTTTCACTGTTTTTCCTATTTTACCCCCACTTAGCCCTAGATCCTATATAAGCACTAGATGCTTCTAGGGCTCGGGGGAGAGCACTTCCTAGCCGCAACCCAGCTGCTCCCTTGCCTCCATTACTCCCATCCACCTACTTCCTTGCATTTAATCCCATTTCCATGCACTTTCCACTCATTTCCACCATAGAAACATAGTTTCTCTAGGTTTCTATCCATCCATTCCACCATTTCCATGCTCTTGGGCACCATTGGAGGAGGAGGCTCGTGGCTGGTAGCAAGGAGGTGAAGAAGTCAAGCTTCATCAAGTATCCATGGCATTTCCCACTCTCTTTCCCTTCTCCTTTATTTGTATTTTGATCATGTATAGCTAAGCCCCCCTTGGGTGGGCTGTTTGAGATAAAAATGTGACTTTGATACCATGTTGGGGGAATATAATTTGTAATGAACATATTTCACTTCTATGATGATTGCCTTTGCTTGTATCTCATTTCCCATTACTTGTGCATGTGATTGTTGTTTAGTTACATTAATTGCTTGCCTTGTGGTGCTTGAAGACATTTGCCTCTAGGGTGTTGGTTTCTATGTAGCTATCATAGGATTGGCTCCTAGGTACTTAATTCGGATCCCTAGCTAGCCCCCTATCTTCCTACATAATCACCTTCTTCCTACATGCAAATGTGAGTTCTAAGTGACTAGTATAAGTGTGATTAGTGCAATTGCCTAGGATTTCCTAAAGGCTGAGGTGGCTAGTGGCATGAGGTCAAATATCCTCATCTCTACTCCCATCCTTACCCTTGGTCCTCAATTGACTAATACCACTTATCCTAGAGACCTAGACTTAGTGAGTCCTATGAGAATTACACCTAGCCCTAGTTCTCTAACTAGTAGCATAGGGTACATCCCCATAGCACCCACCTTGTTGTTTGGTTTGGTAGTCTAGAATGAAATATGCTAATTGCTTGTTATGGTGACATCCCCCAATTAATGTCAAGGTCACATTCCCAAATGGCCCACCTCCTTCATCTAATTGCTTAAAACCTTAATTGCCTAGTTTGCTTGTTAATGCTAGTATAGTTCAATTGCTTTAGTTAACTTAGTTAATTGCCTAGTTTTGCTAGCTAAGTGTTAATTTAGGTCTTTGATCTTGATTAGTGGTTAACTTAGGCCCTCAATTTCTAGTTGCTTGCTTAGTCTAGTGTAGTTTGTTCTTGCTCTTGTTTGGATAGTTTGTTGACTTAAATTGCTAATTTAGCCTTTTGATAACTTAGTTTCATATTGCTTTTCCTACTTGCTCACTTAGCTTAATAAACAACCAACCAACCTTTAAACCCTAAAAACCCTACTCTCCGCAATAGGAACGTAGCTCACGCCTTCTAACTCTAGCGCCCCCTCTATCTCTGTGGTTCGACCCCGCATCTTGCCCTTGATCTATACTACAACAGTACCCCGTACGCTTGCGGGCGAATTGTTTTAGTTTTAGTGATAGACTCGATCTGGTACCATACAAATTTCAAAAGCACAATCCCATCATCCTGTGCCTCCCGACCTCGTGGATTGCACTCGGCCACCCTAGTTGGCCGGTGTTGTAAGCCTCTAGCAGGAGCGCACCAAGCTTTCTGGCGCCGTTGCCGAGGATAGAGGCGCTCGGCCTAGTTAGATAGTGTAGCTTAGCCTTTCCTTTTGCCCTCACCATTGCTATTATTTATTCTTTGTGTTACTCTTGCATATTGGTTCGCTAACTTGGCTCTTTGTTGTTTGTTTGTGACTTGCGCAGGTGACAGTTGTGCATGTGTAGCACGCGTTCGACTTGCACCGACTTGGTGGTTTACGACCCCGAGATTGGGAGAAGAAGGCGTCAAGCTCGCCGCAACCTACATCGAGAGGTCGAGATGGCTGAGAACAACCCACCACCGGATGTTCCACCTCCACCGTCGCATCACCCACTTCACGAGTACTTCACGTCAGGGAACTACAACTCCCCCATCGCCACTCTAGTTGACCAGATGCCAGGTCAACAGTTCTCCATCCCGTCGGCACTCTTGGGGCTTCTCCCTACATACTTCGGTATGGAGAACGAGAACCCTACCACCACATAGACGCGTTCCTTGAAACGTGCTCTACCTTCCGCACGCCAGCCGCCACCGACGACTCAATCAGGAGGACGCTCTTTCCCTTCTCTCTCAAAGAGAAGGCCAAGGAGTGGTATGTCTCGAGGTCAGAGTTGGTCACTTGGAATGAGGTGAAGAATGAGTTTCTCAAGAAGTTCTTCCCCATCGCCAAGCTATCCTACATGAGAAGGTGCATCACATCATTCACCTAGAAAGAGAACGAGCCCTTCCACGAGGCGTGGGAGAGGTTGCAGAAGTTGCTTCGTGACTGCCCTCATCATGAGGTTCCTCTTTGGCAGCTAGTTCATGCCTTCTACACCGGGCTTGAGGAGCAAAGCCAAAACAACATAGATTCTTCTTGCGGGGGCACGTTCATGGCAAAGCCGCCCAAGGAATCATGGCCGATGTTTGAGCATCTCGCCGAGAATTCACGCCACTGAGCTTCCACTAAAGGGGGACATTGCTGCCGGAACTACACCCCTCCCCCTTCCTCCGTGGCTCCTGCACGTAATGCCACCGACCCCAACATGATGCAAATGATGGCCGATATGATGCGAATGATGAAGAATCAAGTGGGTGGCTCTTCTAGAAAACTCAAAATGGATGTGGATATTGTAGACGAGGAAGTCAACGCTTTACATTCCTTTGGTGGCCGCAACAACCATGGCCCAATGTCCAGCTCCTACACTCCCGAGTGGAGGAACCACCCCAACTTCTCCTGGAAACAACAGAACGAGGATGGGCAAGGACAGGGGCAGCAAAAGCCATGCTACAGCTCCAAATTCGAGGACGAGGTACTAGGAAGGCTAAGGAGCCTAGATGAAGTAAAACAAGATGTCAATGCACATGGGCAGTCTATAAACTGTCTTGAGCAGAGGTTGGATCAAATTTCTCGCTCGCTGGCTAGAAGGGAAGAAGGTAGACTTCCATCTCAACCACTACCAAATCCGAACAATGATGGGGTTTTTCTAGGGAACACTTCGAGTGCTTATGTTCCACCATCTTACCAAGCCCCACCAAACCCCTATGCTCCTCCACCTCCTCAAGCGCCACTCAATTATCAATATGCTCCACCTCCACCTCACACCTACCAAAAACCACCTCCACAATACCACCCCCACCACAACAACAACCGCAACCCCTATTCATCCTTCAAAATCACAACTCTCCTCACCAAAGGCCTCCACTACCCCAACAACCACAACCACCTCCACAAGCTCCCTCTTCTACCACCCATGAGCATGTGAAGGCAGTGACCACATTGAGGAGTGGCAGGACCTTGGAGAGGCCCCATGGTACAGTTGTTGGAAGAGATGACACTGAGGCAGAGCAGGTTGATACTGAGATGTAGATTGATGATACTGTGATAAGAGGCAGTGTTGATACCGTGATGCCGAGCATTGATACTGTGATACCGAGCCGTGATACTATGATTCCAGTGATACTAGTGGATGATACTGTTGATTTGGACCGATTGGGGTCCCAACTCCCGCCATATCCTGATGCACTTGAGGAGCCTTCTGTTACAAAGAAAAAGAAGAAGCATGCGGATGATATTTTGGAGATCTTCAAGCAAGTGAAAATCAATGTACCTCTTATAGATGCAGTCAAGAAAATTCCGTCCTATGCAAAGTTCCTTAAATAATTGTGCACCTTCAAAAGAAAGACAACAGGGAGGACGCCTAAGAAGATCAAGCTCACTGAGCAAGTGAGCTCCATTCTCCAACACACCATTCCCAAGAAAAGAAAATACCACGGTGCTCCCATCATCTCATGCTACATCGGGGCACATCGCATAGACCAGGCTCTTCTTGACTTGGGGTCTAGCGGAAACTTGATGCCATATGATCTGTTTGCTGAGCTCCAAATGGGGGAGTTGAGGCCAGCCCATTGCAATCTATAGTTGGCCGACCAATCTGTGGAGACGCCTAAAGGGCGTGTGGATGATGTGATGGTCCGTCTTGATGAGGATACTTCTACCTTCTTCCCAACCGATTTTATCATTCTTGATATGGAAAAAGAAGCTAGAAAGGTGCCAATCATCTTGGGGAGACCTTTCTTAGCCACAAATGATGTCGTGATCCATGTGAGGACTGGGACCATGTATGTTACATTCATGCACATGAAGATCCGGTTGAACATCTTCAAGTCTTCTACTACAGCTGAAGTGATAGGGGCCACCAAAGAAGATTGTTATTTGGTGGAATGCCTAGATGAGATTGTTGAAGAGTTCCTACCTGTGTGGATTGAGACTGCCACTCAAGGTAGAGGTCTTGAACCAATTGTTGAGTTCCCTGACGATGATGATGAAGAGTGCGAGCTAGCCTTAGTGGCTGCAAGTCAGGACCTCCCTTCTATTTCTGCACCTTTGAAGAACTCCCTTGAAGCACCCCTCGTTCTTGAGTTGAAGAAACTTCCTGAAGGATTGAAGTACACTTTCCTTGGCTCAAATGGCACCCTCCCGGTGATCATTTCCTCCATTCTCTCTCCTGAGCAAGAAGATGCCTTGATGGAAGTCTTGAGGAAGAACATCCAAGCCATTGGATGGTCTATTGCTGACTTGAGAGGGATTGACCCCTCCATTTGTGTGCATCAGATATATTTAGAAGAAGATGCGAGACCGACCCGACAAATGCAAAGAAGGCTAAATCCAAAGTTGAAGGACGTTGTAACTCAAGAGGTTGTTAAGTTGCTTGATGCAGGGATCATCTATCCCATTTCTGACAGTACGTGGGTGAGTCCCATCCAAGTTGTTCCCAAGAAGGGTGGGATTACAGTTGCAGAAAATTCCGATGGTGAGATTATGCCGGTGAGAGAGCAATCGAAGTGGAGAATGTGCATAGATTACCAGAAACTCAATGAAAAGACAAAGAAGGATAACTACCCACTCCCGTTTCTTGATCAGATTTTAGAGAGATTGGCTGGACAGAGCTTCTACTATTTTCTTGATGGGTACTCGGGATACTTTCAGATTGATGTGCATCCTGCGGATCAGGAGAAGACAACATTCACTTGTCCAAGTGGTACATTTTCCTATCGGAGGATGCCATTTGGGTTGTGTAATTCCCTTTATACTTTCCAGAGATGTGTAACCTCAATCTTTACCGACATGCTTGATTCGTCACTTGAAGTTTTCATGGATGATTTTTCAGTTTTTGGGAAAACCTTTGATGAGTGCTTGCTACATCTAGATGTTGTTCTGGAAAGATGTGTGAAAGTTCGCTTAGTTTTATCTTGGGAAAAGAGCCATTTCATGGTACCTGAGGGTATAGTTCTGGGACACTGAGTTTCCAAAGATGGGATTGAAGTTGACAAGGCCAAGGTGGGCCTTATCTCTACACTCGACATTCCTTCGACTGTAAGACATGTTTGATCATTCTTGGGACATGCAGGTTTCTACCGGTGCTTTATCAAGGACTTTAGCAAAATCTCAAGACCACTCTGTCGATTACTTGAGAAAGATGTTGAATTTCAGTTTGATGACAAATGTGTTGAAGCCTTCAATCATTTAAAAGAAAGGTTTATCTCTGCTCCTATCATGCAGCCCCCGGATTTCTCTATGCCATTTGAGATCATGACGGATGCATCCGATATGGCGGTGGGGGCTGTGCTGGGTCAACGCATTGGCCGAATTCCTCATGCTATCTATTATGCAAGCAAAACATTAGACGATGCTCAAAGAAACTATACGACTACCGAGAAGGAGTTGCTTGCATTGATCTTCTCTCTTGACAAGTTCCGGCCGTATCTCTTGCAAAACAAAGTGACAATCTACACGGACCATGTTGTGTTGAAGTATCTCATGTCCAAGAAAGACTCAAAGCCAAGGTTGATCCGATGGATTTTGTTGCTCCAAGAATTTGACATAGAAATTGTGGATAAGAAAGGAGTATAAAATGGTGCTACAGATCATCTCTCCCGCCTTGATGGACCTTTTGATATGACAAGTCCAATCAAAGAGGCAATGCCACATGAACAACTCCTCTTAGTCTCATATGTCCAAAAGCCATGGTACAAGCACATAGTGAATTTCCTAGCTAGTGGGAGGATACCGAGCATGTGGACAAGAGAGGAAAGCAAGAGATTGTTTGCTATGGTCAAGAACTACATTTGGGATGACCCTCACCTCTTTAAGTATTGCCCGGACCAACTCATTAGGAGATGCATTCCAGAGATGGAGCAACAAGAAGTCTTATCTATGTGCCATTTCAGAGTGTGTGAAGGCCATTTTGGAGGGAAACGCACGACCGCCAAAGTTCTTCAATGTGGATTCTACTGGCCGACATTGTTCAAAGATGCTCATGACTTTTGCAAGAGTTGCTTCAAGTGCCAAAAAGTGGGCACCATCTCAAAGAGGGACATGATGCCTCTATCACCTATTCTTGTGATAGAAGTGTTTGATGTTTGGGGGATTGACTTTATGGGTCCTTTCCCTCCTTCTTTTGGGTATGTCTACATCTTGGTCTCCGTAGACTATGTATCAAAATGGATTGAGGATGTGGCAACAAGGACAAATGATCACAAGGTGGTGTGTGATTTCGTGAAATCCAACATCTTTAGCCGTTTTGGTGTTCCAAGGGCTATGATTAGTGATGGCGGGAGTCATTTCATCCACCCCACCTTTGAAGGGCTGCTAAAGAGACATGGAGTGAACCATTGTGTAGCTACTCCGTACCGCCCTCAAACGAGTGGTCAAGTTGAGTTGGCAAATTGGGAGATAAAGCTCATCTTGGAGAAGACGGTGCGACCAGACCGTAAGGATTGGTCACTTCGCCTCAATGAAGCTTTATGGGCATATAGGACTGCATACAAAGCCCCGATTGGCACTACACCGTTCAAGCTTGTCTATGGTAAGAGTTGCCATTTGCCGATTGAGATACAACACAAGGCACTTTGGGCCTTGAAGAAGATGGACTTCAATGAAGAGAAATCCGGAATGAAAAGAAAGTTTCAATTGCATGAGCTAGAAGAAATGCGGCATGAAGCATATGAAATGTCAAAGATCTACAAGGAAAGAACCAAGTTCCTACATGACAAGCTCATAAAAAAGAAAGAGTTTGAGCCCAGAAAATGGGTATGGTTATACAATTCAAGAATGAAGTTCTTTCCCGGAAAGCTTCAGTCTAGATGGGAAGGTCCTTACCTTGTCAAGAAGGTGTACCCATCCGGGGCAGTGGTTATTTGTGCAAAAGAAGGAGCTAAGTAATTTTCCGTCAACGGGCAAAGGCTGAAATCTATTGTTGAAGTCGGCCCGGACAAGGCCAATCAAGACTTTGATATTGTTATGCTTATAGAAGAAGAATCCGAGGAAGAAGAATGCTTGGACGAGGATGAGAAAGGGATTTACTACAAGGATCTTTTGAAGATTTTGAAAAAGTGAAAAAGTCCAACAATCAATAAGCCTGGCTGAAGGCATTAAATTTAGCACTAGTGGGAGGCAACCCACGTGATTTGAGATTCTCGAACCTTCTCCTTTTCTATACTTTAGTTTTCATTTACACCAATACACACACACTTGTGCTTTATAGCTTTTGTTTGAGTTTTGATGATGGCAGGTGATAGACATTAGAGAGAGAGGATCTAGAAGTTAATTGTGGTCATTCAGTCATATTTGTGGCAAAAGAACAAATAAAATCGAAAATTCAAGTTTTAAAGTTTGAAAGCTGAAAGAACAACAACACCACGGCCGTGGAGCTCGACCACGACCATGGTTCATGTGGCCAAACACGACCGTGGCACATGGCCACAGCCGTGGGAATTATTGCACAAAGTTGGCCAAAGTTACAGGTTGTTTTGAAGAACAACCACGACTGTGGTGAAATGCCACGACCGTGGTGAAGGAGACTGCCCACGATCGTGGTCCTCACCACGGCCGTGTTGAAGAAGGCGGGCCACGACCGTGGCGGGACGCCACGACCGTGGCGAGGTCAAATTGGGGAGTTCTTCATCGACAACATGACTGTGGCAACTGCCACGGCCGTGCTACCCAACCCTGGCCACGGCCGTGGCCACCTGCCACAACTGTGGCCACCTACCACGACCGTGGCCGAACCCAGTTCAGGAAAAAAATATACTTTTAAACATCCAAACCCGACCCCCTCCTCATTCTATCATCTTCCACCTCCAGAAAACGACTGTGGCACCGACAACCACCACCGTGCTCCCCCATTCACCACTTCCAACCCCCAAAACCACCTCCGTTTGATCCCCAATCCATTACAAATCGATCCCTAGCCATTCCTCTACCATTTCCACCGTCCAATCTCTCCCAATCGCCTCTCCATCTCCATTTCCATCTCCATTCCGCCCAGCAACTCCCCTACACAAAACCTCCACAAAACCCTTCATTCTCGCCCAAATCCACCACTAATCATATACCCACCATCCATACATTACTATCCTTCCATTCCACCCATAAAACCACATCCACACCACCTTCTCCACCCAAATCCGAAAATCACCACCTTCACCTTCATATCCACCATGAAAAAGATTGGGAAGGATATTACAAAGGGGACGAACATCCTCACCGGAGGGAAACGACATTCTAAAAATGCCTCCTCCGATGTATCCATTCCATCCCACACCCCCTCACCTACCACCTCCGCCCACCATTCCCTCCGCCGGTCGCAATCGGTGAGCGGATCACACTCTCGCTCATCCGACAGCCACCACATCACAGACGCTACCTATGAGGGGGAGGACGAAGAAGATGAGGAGTCCATGGGAGTCGACTTGGACAATCTCATAGATGAAATTGAGCCGACGGACGCAAGAAGAACTCAAAAATCTAAAGCGGCACCGTCATCATCCAGGCTGCCTCCAAAGCCCACACCACCCCGCCACTCGACATCTAGCGCGGCGGCGAGATGTGATGTGCAGCCGCGACCCTCGCGGCAACTGCAGTAAGAAGAGGAACAATCGGCACATTGGTATAACCTCGATACCAGTTCAGAGTCACAATCCTATAGAATGGAGGAGGAAGAAGATAACAACGAGGAAGAGGTGGAGCTTGAGCCGGAAGGGGAAGATGTTTTGGCACATTTGGAGGCTGACAGAGAAAGAACCCTGGGAAAATCACTGGCGGGGATGTCCTATGGTAGAGGACACAGGCAAAGGAAAGTCGAGCTCATTTACCCCGAGTGCATGACAAGGTGAGTCATCGCCTCCAGGTACAGTTGTGAGAAGACAATTGAAGATCTTGGAATCAAAGAGATAGTGGAAATGGGCTTGAAGTGGATTGGGTTGTGGAATATTCTTTTCACACCCCAACCTACATATCCCACTTTGACCCAAGAATTCTTTGCCACTCTGGAGAAGACAAAAGTGAGGGGTTGTGATGCACTCATATTTGCCATGATGGGCAACATGCACACCCTCACTTCCACTGAGTTGAATGCTATCTTTGCCTCTAGTCCTGAAGAAGTTGTGAAATTGGATGACAGCTTGTTAGAGAGAGACAACACTCTGGACTATGCCTATTACTGGAAGAGATTCACAGGCAAAGAGGACTACTACGTGGGTAGATCAAAAACTGCTGCTATATGTAACCCGCTAACACGCTATGTGCAGAAGGTCTTGGCTAACACGATTGTGGGCAGATACGACAACCAAGGCAGCATTTCCCAAAAGGATATGACTGTCTTGATCGGTATGCACTACAAGAGGTACATTGACCTTGGAGTTCTTTTGATCGATCATATAAAGTCCATACCCTACAAGAGCACAAAGCCATTTGTCATGGAGGGATTTGTGACTTCGATTGCACTAGCGTTGGGATATGATCTCTCGGGGGCACAAGATGTGATTGAGGCAGAACGTGTTGACCTCAACTATCTGATGCGCTCGCACACCATAAAAATGAAGGATAAAAGAATGGTTTACTTAACTACAAGTGTGCAAGATTTTGAGCTAGAGCTGCCATATCATGCGGAACCCCTAGTATCCGTGTTGGGACCTGGCAACATGTTAAGGGAAAAATTAATGGCATGGCATCTATACCACCCGAGAGAGATGTATACTAGGGGAGCCGCTTCCGTACAGGAAGACGTTGCCGAATCAAATGTACAAGGGCAGGAGCAAGAACATGCACAACAAAGGCAACCCCAAAGAAAAAGAAGGAGGGATGAGGAGACATCCCTGCTGCAGCCACCCTCAGGGAATGCCTATGACATGGCCGCAATCCAGGAACACCTTGAGAACATTCAGAAGATCCAAAGTGACATGCAACTTGCCCAGCAGAAAATGTGGTATGATCAGCAGCAGATTCACTATCAGATCAACCACTCATATCAATATCACCACGCCCAAGCAGAAAGAAACCCCGAATGGGGCACATATTTTTAGGTGGTTTAGCTGGGTATCCACAGACTTATCCTCCACCCCAGGACAACTATTGGGGACACTATTACCGGCATCCTCCATCAAGCTCAGCTCCAGACTCCGCTCCTCCTCCATATCCTCCGAACATGCCAGACCAGCCACCACAACCATGACACTTCCCCTATCTCCCCTAAGCTATAGTTTTATGCTGAGGACAACATGATTTTTAAGTTTGGGGTGGGTAGGGCGGTACGCATCACCCTATCTCTCTATTTTTTCATTTTGATATCACCTCTGCCATCTAGTTTAGTTTTACTATTTTTTTGTTCTTTTGATTGCATCTTTTCATGACATGTAGTTGATTTCTGCATTTTTGAGTAATTTTTCAAAATTTGTTTGTTTTAGCTAGGATTTACTTGCTTTTTATCTAAAATTGTGTTTGAATGTGATTTAGTGCAATTTGGCACCTTTTTGGCCAATTTTGCCCAGATTTGATGTTTCTTGTCCAAAAAGCATGTTTTGACTCAATCTTTACCATATTGAATGAAATTGCTTATCTTTGACAAATACAAGATGATATGCCATGATGAAGTGCTATGTGGTATCAATGAGTGACTTCTTACATGCTCGTCACCTCCCTTGGGAATGTGTTGGTTTGATTGAATTATGATCCGAGCAAGCATAGAACGTTTAATGTTTGTGGAGTTACTTGATTGATATATGGATTTCATTTGGTTCATTCATGTGATGTGATATCTATGGTGAAGTGTCAGACTAGTTTTCATGCAGGAGACCTTATGTAGAAGATTATGCCAAGTAACCCCTGTTTGACCCGACCACTCTTTCATCATCTTCATACCTCTCCGCCTCATAAAAAGATGCCAAAGTGCACATATTAGCCGTGGCCACCTCCAAAAGTTTGGGGTGGCCACATCTCTATCTCCCCGCTTCACTCTATCCACCATATGCCCTACCTACACCAAGGGCAAAGAAAAAAGAAAAGAGAAGCAAAAATAAAATAAAAGGATGCTCTTGTTTAAGAGCATTCAAATAAAGAAAAGAAGAGTGTGTAATAGCACTCCGAATCTTACCGCAACCCTTTCTTCATTCTTTCACACCCATGGAGCTAGGAAACATTAAACCTAGATCACTTTATCCCTTTTCCGCAGCCATGTGGGTCATTTGGTATAAATTGAAGCATAAGGTTGAACGCATGAAGGTGAAACAACACTCCTAGTCATCGGAGATTAACATCATCATGAAACGGTCTACCCAGAACCTTATGGATGAGATATTGATAACTTGTGCAATCCATGCATTATATGCAAAGTTCATGTGCTTGTGCTCTCTTCATGGTTGGTTTGTGAAAGTAGAAGAGGAGGGAAGTGATTTGCATGTACCTAGTCACCTTTGATCCCATTTAGCATTTGTCGCCCATCATATTACAGTTGTCATATCTTTTGATTGTGGAAAATGGAAAAGAGATTGAGTTGGAGCATACTTGAGGACAAGTATGTTTCAAGTTTGGGGTGGTGATCCAACCCTATTCTAGGGCTGTATCTTGTGTCATTTTGTACCTTTATCACATTCAAATGCATTAGAATTACATGTTATTCTTCCCAATATGATTATCCTTGCAAATATGCTTATGGATGTTCTTTGCACTATTTTTCAGGTACTTGGACCATGCTTAGATGGAAGAGAGAGAGGGAGGGAGTTATAGGGTTCCCCCACTCAAGGAGGGACCCAAAGAAGGCCCCAAAGTCTCCCTCAACCTACCTCCAGTGGCCAAGAATCATCCCCGAGCAAAGACATCCGAAATTGACAAAGTAAGAAGCAAAATCAAGAAGTCAAGCCTCACCACGGTCGTGGCCCCAATGCCACGGTCGTGGGTTTATTGCCAAGTTCCAACAGGTTGCAACAGGGAATTCCTTAGATCACCCACGACCGTGGCCTCCCAGCCACGACCGTGGCCATCAGCACGATCGAGGTTAGGAGAAGAGAACACGGTCGTGGCACCCTACCACGGTCGTGGCACCCTGCCACAGTCGTGGGAATTAATTGCGAAAAGTCAGTTGCCAACAGGGAATTTGCCCGGAAAGCCACGACCGTGGCCAAGTCACCACGACCATGGCCGAAGCTGATCAAGATGCCCATGGCCCCTCCCCACGGTCACCTCCAACGCCTCCAAAATGGCCGTGTTACCCAACACGGCCGTGGTGCATGTTACCCACCACGACCGTGGCACTCTGCCACGGCCGTGGCCACCACCACTTCCTTCACACCACGACCGTATTCACCCCCCCATGGCCGTGCCCCACTACCATCACCACAGCCGTGGAACACCCACCACGACCGTGGTGATCACCTACCCTATACAACTTTTCACTATTTTTCCTATTTTACCCCCACTTAGCCCTAGCTCCTATATAAACACTAGCTAATTCTAGGGCTCGGGGGAGAGCACTTCCTAGCCGCAACTCAGCTGCTCCCTTGCCTCCATTACTCCCATCCACCTACTTCCTTGCATTTAATCCCATTTCCACCCACTTTTCACTCATTTCCACCATAGAAACCTAGTTTCTCTAGGTTTCTATCCATCCATTCCACCATTTCCATGCTCTTGGGCACCATTGGAGGAGGAGGCTCGTGGCTGGCAGCAAGGAGGTGAAGAAGTCAAGCTTCATCAAGCATCCATGGTGTTTCCCACTCTCTTTCCCTTCTCCTTTGTTTCTGTTTTGATCATGTATAGCTAAGCCCCCCTTGGGTGGGCTGTTTGGGATATAAATGTGACTTTGATACCATGTTGGGGGGATATAATTTGTAATGAACATATTTCACTTCTATGATGATTGCCTTTGCTTGTATCTCATTTCCCATTACTTTTGCATGTGATTGTTGTTTAGTTACATTAATTGCTTGCCTTGTGGTGCTTGAAGACATTTGCCTCTAGGGTGTTGGTTTCTATGTAGCTATCATCGGATTGGCTCCTAGGCCCTTAATTCGGATCCCTAGCTAGCCCCCTATCTTCCTACATAATCACCTTCTTCCTACATGCAAATGTGAGTTCTAAGTGATTAGTATAAGTGTGATTAGTGCAATTGCCTAGGATTTCCTAAAGGCTAAGGTGGCTAGTGGCATTAGGTCAAATATCCTCATCTCTACTCCCATCCTTACCCTTGGTCCTCAATTGACTAATACCACTTATCCTAGAGACCTAGACTTGGTGAGTCCTATGAGAATTACACCTAGCCCTAGTTCTCTAACTAGTATCATAGGGTACATCCCCATAGCACCCACCTTGTTTGGTTTGGTAGTTTAGAATGAAATATGCTAATTTCTTGTTATGGTAACATCCCCCAATTAATGTCAAGGTCACATTCCCAAACGGCCCACCTCCTTCATCTAATTGCTTAAAACCTTAATTGCCTAGTTTGCTTGTTAATGCTAGTATAATTCAATTGCTTTAGTTAACTTAGTTAATTGCCTAGTTTTGCTAGCTAAGTGTTAATTTAGGTCTTTGATCTTGATTAGTGGTTAACTTAGGCCCTCAATTGCTAGTTTCTTGCTTAGTCTAGTGTAGTTTGTTCTTGCTATTGTTTAGATAGTTTGTTGGCTTAAATTGCTAATTTAGCCTTTTGATAACTTAGTTTCATATTGCTTTTCCTACTTGCTCACTTAGCTTAATCAACAACCAACCAACCTTTAAACCCTAAAAACCCTACTCTCCACAATAGGAACGTAGCTCACGCCTTCTAACTCTAGCGCCCCCTCTATCTCCGTGGTTCGACCCCGCATCTTTCCCTTGATCTATACTACAACAGTACCCCCATACGCTTGCGGGAGAATTGTTTTAGTTTTAGTGATAGACTCGATCTGGGACCATACAATCTTTGAAAGCACAATCCCATCATCCCATGCCTCCCGACCTCGTGGATTGCACTCAGCCACCCTAGTTGGCTGGTGTTGTAAGCCTCTAGCGGGAGCGCACCAATCCTCTTTATTTCCTTCTTGTGGCACTATTAATTAAATTATTCTAGGGTCTTAGACCCCATTTGCAAAGTCATTTAAATTCATTATATCTACCATTGAAATACTTTAGCATGATGAAGAAAATGACTAATCAACTAATGTAGTGTACATGAGTACAAACCACTCATAGTTTTGGGCATGAACCCAGGGGAATGTGACCACTCTCCCCAGGGGAATGTGATAATTCTCCCCACTTTATATATATTCAGATGTTTGGGAATGTGTTGCTCTCCCTCACCCAGAGGTTGAGGTATGGTAGGTGCCTCAACCCTATATTAGTTTAATGTAGTCACATTTAATCACGCATGTAACTTTATTGTTTAACTTGGCAAAAATTCTTATTTGTTTTACTTGACTCATATTCTTGACCCTCTTAGCACAATGAATCTTTATTATTTCCTGCTTTAGTTTATAATTGTCCTTATTCTTTATTTGACACATACATTTTCTCTCCTCTTGTTGGGTGATCCCAACCACCTAGGTTAGGATCAGAATGCACAATAGGAGCATGGTGAACCAACCTATGACTAGGACAAAGGAGTCCATCCTTCCCTCATGAAATTATTTGTTAAGTTATTTTTATTGGAGACATATTGTTGTAGTTTAGTTTTCCTCTACTTAGATCCTCATTTTATATAAAGCATGTACACCCTTTTGGGAAAATTTATGTACTCTTTGTTAAATTGAATATAGTCAAGAAAATTTTATCTACTGCTGCTATTCGTTGGATTTTTGCATACCATTTTTATTAGTAGAGAGGTGATTGATTTCACTTCTTTACAATTATGCACGAGGCTTTACATGTATTCTTGTTTTATATCATTAAGGTATTAATTACATATTTATTAGAATATTGTAACATTATTCTCTATTATGGACATTTTAGTTCTTATATGCATACTGTTTTTAACATCATACTTTGATCAACATTATCACATGTGACACATTTTTTTGGTCTAAAGATTAATTATGAGAGCATTAGATCATATTTGTTTTCATGTCTACATGTTAGGGTTTCATTTAAGTTAGTGATGTGTATATCTTTATCCTTGCTTGGCTGAGCCCAAAGAACCAAGCTGACTATCATCCAAGACATATAATTAGGGTCAAGAGGCTAGGTTTCGGTTAGTTACATCACTCCACCCCTTAAAATGTTTTCATCCTTAAAATATATTAATCAAACATCAACAACCAACTACTCTCCACCCCTTAAAAGGTTTTACCTATCAAGTCAACATTTAGAGTTACCCACATCTCTTTTAGTTGTGAATGTTTTAGAGATTTTTATTGTTCATGCATCCAACTAACAAGTCATAACCATCTAGGGTTGAGTTTTAGGTCCTTGTGTCTCTAGCCTAACAACCCTACATAAACATCCAAAAAGTCATAAAGTACAAAGGGTAGGTCCAATACACCTTTATATTATCCATATATATCCTAGTCATTTCTTCATAGCCAAAAACTAGGGTTAAGATCCTATTCCAACTAATTCTAGGGTTTCAATATGCATACATCCAAAAAATCTTCATTGTGACTTAGTTGAAGAAAACTTTGATAAAATCCAGAAAACTTTCTTTTGTACATATAATAGTATAATGGAAAATAATTTTTGGTGAAGAAATCTATCCGACATAAAACAAAATGAGCTCAAAATCAATGCAAAAAATCAACTCACAATTTTTCCATAATAACGTATCCTTATCCTACCATTTCTCTGAACTCATATCCTGATTTTCATCCTCAAATCAAACCGTATTGCATCAAAAGTTACATGTCATGACTAACATATATGGTAGGGTAAGATCGTCTAAAACCTCATCACATTATTAACATAGATCAATTCTAGGGTGATCTTTTCACCTAGAGGGTAACAATTTAAGACAAGGGTTGTAATAAGGGATATAAAATTGAAATAGTCAAACTCTGACTACCATGGGCTTTTATACCATGTTGTAAGAGATTAAAATCACCCCTTTACTAAAAATTTGAATAATAAACATCTATCCCAAACATACTCAAAAGGTATGTTGAAACGTGTAAAATTTTGTAATCTTTATATAATAGTATACAAAAGACCAAAGTGTATAACAACAGAATAAAATCATGACAATATTCAATTTTCATAAAAGATTACAAAAGTACATCAAAATCTCCCAATAAGGGTCTACATGTAAGATACATCAATAGATCCAAGATAGAGGGAAGTCTAAACTGCACCAACTTTGTCTCCAAGCACCAAGTCCAAGAGATAGGTCCATATCTTTATGCCATGTCCTCCCTGTCCTTCACCTAGGGTTGGAATCAAACCCCAACAAGAAAAGAAAAATAAATGACATCAACAAAGGCTGGTATGTACATACTAAATATGATATTGAGCAACTTAATGAAATAAAGGACATCAAAATAAAAGGATTCCCGTATAAAAGTAAAGGACTACCAATGATCCAACATAAAACAAAAGAATTTCAATAAATGAGACAAATAAGGGCAAAGTATAAAAATAAAGCACCCATGTGTTTCACCTGTGACAATACTAGACAATATAAACATGTAGGTAGGAAATAACACATCTACAAAAAATAATGTAGGGTGAGCAAGGACTTGTATACATCTGCTCTAAAATATGGGGTGGCAGGGTCTGTCAACATCTACCTACACTTGCCTACCCTAAATATTTTCATATGCAGGAATTTTCGCATATGCATGCATTGGTGGGAATTTTCACATCCAAATACAATAACATGTAACATTATACTACTAGTCACCACATGATGCATAATAAAGAATAAATAAGAATGAACTAAATAAGAGAGATGAGAACATCCAACAAATAAATAAAGTCAGATCACATGATCCTAATCAACATCCACCTTAAAAGTGGGCAAAGAGAATATATCACCAAAAAATGTTGCACATGAGTAATGTACAAAGAAGAGTCCAAAAGAATGTCCAAACAGGATAATATGATCACAAGATCAGCAACAAATAAAGTAGTTCACATGAACCATAGTTTTCAAATAAAAAGAGATAATGTGTAGGCTAGTGTCCATAGGACCAAGACAAAGTAGAAAATAGGTTAATTGCTCAAAGGAAAAATAGGGGATGCAAACATACCTCACTTAAAAATTTATACTAGTCCAAGTTAGATCTAGATCCAAGTCTAGATCTCCAAAGTACCTATTAACCATGTATGTGAAATTAGCGTTAGATTTACATTGATTTTACAAATCCTAAAAATCACCTTTTTCCTTATATGCGAATTAGGTTATCAAAACCATGCCATATTTTAGATTATCTTTTCCTAAGTTCAAAACACAGTTTATTATATTTTTTGACGTATAGATTATTAGTTATAAATTTTGCAAATTATTATCTATTTAGGAAAATCCTTGAAAACCATCTTTTTATAACATTAGATTTTGGTAACAAAACTAATACCATTAGAAAGCATGCATTATTCTATTTTTGGACAACTAGAGCAAAAGTTATGATTTTGCAAAACAACCCAATCAAAAAATTTTACGTAAGCAAAACACTTGAGAAAGAGGGAGAATGAGGGAGAGGATCGCGCATTTGAGTTGGTTGAATTAGGAGTGGCCAACTCGATCGGCCACATCCAAGTCATCACATTGGAGGCGCAAAAGCAAGGGAAAAAAATGGACAAAAAGATTGACTACCCTCAGTGGAAAATCAAAATGAAAGAGGAAAATGGAGGGGCAAGGATGTAAATCAACATAGGTGATCCCCCCCTTTCAACCCGATGCCATGTTAGTAGCAACGAAATTGTTGCTCGGTTGATTTTGGGCGAAATCACGGTACTTGATTATTTGACAAAATGAGAGCATCGAAGGAAAGTAGAGGGTGTGAGAGACTTAGTGCTAAAGGTGATTGGATGGAGGTGGCGAGGAAGAGAAGAATGTGCCACCACAAAGTCAAGTGCAAATAGGTTCTTCGGTGACAAAACACATAAGCAATAGAGAAATTTATGCGATAGGAGAACTGTACGGGTTCTTGCGGTGGTAGGGATACCAAATTTATAGGTGTGGGTTGTGTGGGTTGGAGAATAGGAGGGTGGCCGTGAAGCAACATGTCTGAAAATTGGACGTTTCTTCATATATCAATAAAAACTCACAAGTAAGGCATCAAACTATTCAGAGTCCAAAATATAAGCAATGGGTGAAGAAATTGTAGCAAAAGGATGAGAATCAGAGGAGAAATATAAAAAACAAAAATTAAGTATGGCGGCATGTTTCCAGTTTTGTGCGTGAGCTAGGTGACGCCGCCAGAGCCGTCAGATCCCAAAAGTGGGTGAATCCCAACTGTCTGTCAATGTAAAAAGGAAAAATAAAAAGGAAAATAGTGTGTGACATTTAATGCGATTGCCATATTCGAATAGGACCAAAGTGTATTGCTTAATTATTTAATGTTTTCTCTCTCTTCAATTGAGGGTGCAAACAAACTCCAAATTAAATGAAATTTGGCACTTAGCCTATTTTGGATATAAGGAATCTGAATATGCAATTAAATTTCTTTTAGAACTTTTGTGTGTTAAATAAATAAAATCTTATTTTCTCTTTATTCCGTCATTAATGGTTATAAAATTCTCCAAATTTGATGAAACTTTACCCACAAGTCACATTAAGTATATAGGACACGAATTGGTCATTAATTTTATCGATTGGGATTACTTTTCTCATTAATTAATATTTGCACTTTTTTCTCCTAATCTACACATGTATAATAAAGATTATCCACATTACATGAAAATTCACACATAGGCTTATTTTAACATGTAGATTTCGAATCTAAAGTTATTTTCCTCTTTTGGAGTCATTTATATTTCATTTTATATTTTAGGGAGAAATTCATATCTTGCTTTTCAAATTGAATTAAATTATTTATTATTAGGTAAATAATGTGAAACTTGACTCCTAAGGCAATCATGACCCAAGGAATCCAACTTTCACGTTAGATATCACTTTTGAAATCTCTTTCTCTGAATTTATATTTTTGGCTTGACATCATTGTATTTATTTCATCGTCCTTATTATTTATTTAATTGTGTCACCTTACCTTCACTCTTTTTACCAAAATGGTTGTATTTTATTATTATGCATGCAGATTTACATGTATTCTTGTTTTATCTCATTAAAATATTAATTCCATATTTATTTGAATATTGTAACATTATTCTCTATTATGGACATTTTAGTTCTTATATGCATATTATTTTTAACATCGTACTTTGATCAACATTATCACATGTGACACATTTTTGGGGTCTAAAGATTTATTTATGAGAGCATTAGATCATTTTTGTTTTCATGTCTACATGTTAGGGTTTCATTTAGGCTACCAATGTGTATATCTTTATCCTTGTATGACTAAGCGCAAAGAACCAAGCTGACTATCCTCCAAGACATATGATCAAGGTCAAGAGGCTCAGTTTTGGTTCGTTACAACACTCCACCCCTTAAAAGAATTTTGTCCTCGAAATCTATTGATCAAACATCAACAACCAACAACTCTCCACCCCTTAAAAGGTTTTACCTATCAAGTCAACATTTAGAGTTACCCACAACTCTTTTAGTTGTGAATGTTTTAGAGATTTTTATTGTTCATGCATCCAACTAACAAGTCAGAATCATCTAGGGTTGAGTTTTAGGTCCTTGTGTATTTATATTTACAACCCTACATAAACATCTGAAAAGTCATAGGGTACAAAGGGTAGGTTCACAACACCTTCATATTATCCATAGATTCCTAGTCATTTCTTCATAGTCAAAAACTAGGGTTAAGATCCTATTCCAACTAATTCTAGGGTTTCACTATGCATACATCTTCATTCTAACTTAGTTCAAGAAAACTTTGATAAATCCAGAAACTTTTCTTTTACATATAATAGTATAATGAAAAATATACTTTGGCAAAGAAAGTGATCTGACAAGAAACAAAATGAGCTCAAAATCAATGCGAGAAACCAAGTCATAATTTTTCCATAGTAACGTCTCCTTATCCTACCATTTCTCAAAACTCTAATTTTCATCCTCAAATCAAACCTTATTGCATCAAAAGTTATATGTCATCACTAACTTATATGGTAGGTTAAGATCACGTAAAACCTCATCACATTATTAACTTTGATCAATTCTTGGGTGAACTTTTCACCTAGAGGGTAGCTATCTAAGGCATGGGTTCTAATCAGGGAGACAAAATTTAATTAGTCAGATTTCAACTACCATGGGCTCTGATACCATGTTGTAAGAGAGTGAAATCTCCCCTTTAGTAAAAATTTGAAGAATAAACATATATCCCAAACATACTCAAAAGGTATGCTTGAACATGTGTAAAATTTTCAAATCTTTATATAATGATTTACAGAAAACCAAAGTGTATAGCAGCGGAATAAAATCATGACTATATTCAATTTTCATAAAAGATTACAAAAGTACATGAAAATATCCCATTAAGGGTTTACATGTAAGATACATCAATGGATCTAAGATAGAGGAAAGTCTAAATTACACCAACTTTGTCTCCAAGCAACAACTTCAAGAGATAGGTCCATATCTTCATGCCATGTCCTCCTTGTCCTTCACCTAGAGTTGGAAGCATACCCCAACAAGAAAATAAAAATAGATGACATAAGCAAAGACTGGTATGTGCATACTAAATAGGATATTGAGAAACTTAATGAAATAAAGGACATCAAATTAAAAGGATTCCCATATAAAAGTAAAGGACTGCCCAATCGGGCATAAAAGAAAAGAATCTCAATAAAAGAGACAAATAAGGACAAAGTATGAAAATAAAGCACCCATGTGTTTCACCTATGACAATACTAGACAATATAAACATGTAGGTAGGAAATCTCACATCAACCAAAAATAATGTGAGGTGAGAAGGGACTTGTATACATCTGCTCTAAAATATGGGGTGGTAGGGTCTGTCAACATCTACCTGGGCACGTCTGCCCTAAATATTTTCATATGTAGGAATTTTCTCATCTACATGCTTATGTGGGAATTTTCACATCGACATACAATAACATGTAACTTTATACTAGTAGTCACCACATGATGCATAATAAAGAATAAATAAGAATGAACTAAATAAGAGAGATGAGAACATCCAAAAAATAAATAAAGCGGTTCATAGCTAAAGCCAGCTGGGCGCGAGATGAGAGCTTCAAGACGATGCTTACAAAGAAGTGGAAAGACGAGGAGGAGTTCTATGAAGCCCTAGAGCTGTCCAACGAAGATATGTCTAATTGGGATAGAGTCCACGACAACACTAAAAGAAAAATGAAGGCTAAAATCTTGCAGAATATTGCTAAACTTGAGAAGGAACTTGCTGAGAGTTACAATCCAATAACGGATGGTATATGCACAGACATGAAGGCCACCTTAGACAGGATTTTAATAGAGGAAGAGGAGGAATGGAGACTCAAGAGTCATATTGACTGGTTGCGCAATGGGGACTGTAATACTAAATTTTATAGTGCTTATGTCAAACAAAGACGTAGGTCTAATACCATTACCATGCTCAAGAACAACGATGGTAACTGGGTCCATGAGGAAGCCGACATTGTTGAAATGGTGCGCAATCACTTCAAAAATATGATGTCCATAACAGGTAGATCCGACGAAGGGGCGATGAGGCAAATTCTGGCAGAGTTCAGGAAACTCTCACAGGCACAATCGTATCTTGTTGCGAGAGAGCCAACTAAAGAGGAATGTCACAAGATTATGAAAGCTATGAATCCTTATAAAGCCAATGGTCCAGATGGGATTAACGGTTTGTTTATTCTGAGTCATTGGGACACTATCAAGAAGTCAGTTGTATCCACAGCTAAGAGGGCCCTAGCTGGAGTTCCTCTTAGTAATGAGATGTGCAGTTCCTCTATCGTGCTTATCCCTAAGGTTCCGAACCCTACTAGCTGTGACCAGCTAAGGCCGATTTCTTTGAATAACTTCTGCCTAAAGCTGATATCCAAAGTAGTTGTCGAGAGACTGAAGATACATTTATCTATTTGGGTTTCTGGCGCGCAAAGTGCTTTCGTACGTGGACGTCGCATTATAGATAACATTGTGGTAGCTCAGGAAGTCATCTATATGATGTGAAAGAAGTCTGCAGCCAAAACTATGGCAATTAAAATAGACCTTGCCAAGGCATATGACAGATTATCTTGGGACTTCATTGCAGATACTCTTCAGAAGATTGGATTACCATCTAGGATTGCAGCCTACATCATGAATTCTATTCGCACAGGAGAGTGCTCTATTCTATGGAACGGAAAATCCATAGCGCCATTTAAACCTAGCCGCAGACTCCGGAAAGGCGATCCATTGTCGCCTTACATTTTTGTGTTGTGTATAGAACGGCTCAGCCAACTTATGCTGAGGTATGTGGCAGAGGGCCAGTGGAAGCCTGTCAAACTAGGGTGAAAAGGAGGAAACATTTCCCATCTTTGTTTTGCGGATGATCTAATCCTTTTTAGTGAAGCAATGATGAACCAGATGAGGAATATCAAACAATGTTTTAGTTTGTTCGAGAAAGCCTCAGGACAGACGATTTCTATATCCAATACTCAAATTTTCTATGCAGCGAGTGTCCCTCAATCGACCAGGCAGAGAATAAACCGGATAGTAAAGTTTAAAGAAATTGATGACCTTGGAAGGTACCATGGAGTACCGATCATCCACAAGAGGGTTACAAAGGAAACCTATTCTGACATTCTAAAGAGAATTGACACTAGATTCAATGGTTGGGCTGTGAAATGTTTATCCTTAGCTGGAAGAAGCTATCTTGCAAAGTCTGTGCTGGAAGAAATCCCTACTTGTATCTATGCAAATTGTGACTTTGTCACTAGGTTTGTGTAATCGTGTTGATGGATGCATTCAGAGATTTCTATGGCGAGGGGGACACAAACAAAATCCTACGTCGTTGGTTGCCTGGAACAAAGTCACATGTCAAAAAGACAATGGAGGTCTCGGCCTCAAATCTATGAGAGACTGGAACATTGCCATGCTAGCTAAGAATGCTTGGGATATTGTATCTAATAGAAAATCTATCTGGAGTGACTATTTGAGAGATAAATACAGAAGTTACAACGGAGGAAAAATCACAAACTCATCCAAACTTGCGGCTGCTACTCTTAAATGTAAAGAGTTGATCAACGAGAATTCAGTTATGGTTATTTTGAATGGATAGAGTACCCTTTTCTGGGAAGAGGAATGGGTGGAACCTAAGATGAAGCTGATTAACCTTGGAAGGTGGGAAGTGCCTGCTGCAATAAAAGACATGGTTGTAGGAAGTGTAGTGCTAGATAATGGGAGGTGGGATATTGAGTTCCTCGAGCATTGGTTTCTCACGCCAGTGGTCAGGAAAATCCTGAAGATTGAACCACCAGATGCTTGCCTTGGACCAGATGTGAGAATCTGTACAGGCACACCACATGGAAAGTTCACCACCAAATCTTCCTACAAACTCGTAAGGAGGGAGAGAGAAATTCATGTTGAAGGAGAATGGGATGTGTTGTGGAAGACGAATCTGCCGGAAAAGATCAGAAACTTCGGTTGGCTTCTTATGCATGGGGCTATTTTAACAAATAGCAGAAGGCATAGAAGGAAGATGTACCCAACTGCAACTTGCAGCAGATGCAGAGGTCAAGATGAAACCATCTACCATGCGCTCAGAGACTGTGATCAAGCTAAAGTGATATGGGAAAGTATACTGAACAGAGAAGATTTAGTTGAGTTTTATCAGATGGAGGACAGTTCATGGGTGAATAAGAAGATGAAAAAAGCAGCTAATGTGAGGAAACGGTTCTTGATTACCTACTGGTTCATATGGAAGAGGCGTAATCAACAAGTGTTTGAAGATCAGGTCATCCCGGTGGATAAACAAGTGCAGATGATCAGAAACGAAATGTTGCTGATTGACAAGGCCTGGAGCATGAATGCTGACTATCGGGCGACGAAGAACAAAGATTACTGGGAGTGTCCCGCGCAAGGTTATATCAAAATCAACTCAGATGCAGCCTGGAGACCCGATAAAGCAACATTGGCCATCGTTGCCAGAGACAGTGCTGGTAAGTGGATTGATGGACATGTCAGGAGTGTTTTTGCTAGCTCTACGCTTCAGGCAGAGATCCAAGGCGTGGATATTGCTGTGGTGATGGCCTGCAGCAACAATATATCGGGCCTCATTCTAGAGACCGACTGCAAGGTGTTGGTGGATATTCTTCAGTCAGACGAGGAGGAGTATCCAAGATATTCTAGAAGCATTACTCGGATCAGGCAAACTCTTAGGGAGCACAGACTGTGGAGTATACAGTTCATTTTGAGGAACTACAATCTAATGGCTGATAGGCTGGCTAAAGAGTTCCAAAAACAAAAGGAAGGGAGTTTTGACTTACCTAGACCCCCGATTGCATTAAAGATATAGTAATTAGTGAGAAATGTAATGGAGGTAGTACCTCCAAATTTATTTCCCGAAATTTCTTATAAGGTTGTAATCGTTTTCCGTATTGACTTGCAAGTGGAGGGCAAGATGAATAAAATAGCCTCATGGCTTCCATTAAAAAAAGTGGGATCACATGATCCTAATCACCATCCAACTTAAAAGTGGGCAAAGAAAATATATCACCAAAGAATGTTCCACATGAGTAATGTATAAATAAGAGTCCAAAAGAATGTCCAAATTGGATAAAATGTATGAATAAAATAGCCTCATGGCTTCCATTAAAAAAAGTGGGATCACATGATCCTAATCACCATCCACCTTAAAAGTGGGCAAAGAAAATATATCACCAAAGAATGTTCCACATGAGTAATGTATAAATAAGAGTCCAAAAGAATGTCCAAATTGGATATTATGATCACAAGATTGGTAAAAAATAAAGTAGTTCACATGAACCATAATTTTCAAATAAAAAGAGATAATGTGTAGGCTAGTGTGCATAGGACCAAGAGAAAGAAGAAAATAGGTTAATTGCTTAAAGGAATAATAGGGGATGCAAGCATACCTCACTTCAAAATCTATACTAGTCCAAGTTAGATCTAGATCCAAGTCTAGGAATCTAAAGAACCTATTAATCATGTATGTGAAATTAGGGTTAGATTTACATTGATTTCACAAATCCTAAAAATCATCTTTTTCATTATATGTGAATTAGGTTATCAAAACCATACTATATTTTATATTATCTTTTCTTGAGTTCAAAAAGTCTCTATTATATTTTTTGACTTATACATTATTAGTTATAAATTTTGCAAATTATATCTATTTAGGAAAATCCCTTAAGATCACCTTTTTATTACATTAGGTTTTGGTAACATAACCGATACTATTAGAAAGCACCTATTTTTCTAATTTTGGAACATATTTTATTTTAATTTTTGGACAACAAGAGAAAATTTATGATTTTTACAAAATGAGCCAATAAGAAAATTCCATGTAAGAAAAATGCTTGAGAAAGAGGAAGAGAGAGGGAGAGGACCGCACATCCAAGTTGACCCGATCAAGACTAGCCAATGCGTCCGGCCACTTAGCCAAGTCATCACATTGTGTGTGCTAAATCAAGGGAAACAAATGGCAAAAAGACTATAATACCCTCAGTGGAAAATCAAAATGAAAGAGGAAAACGAAGAAGAAAGAACGTAAATCAACATAGGGGATTCTCTCCCCCCTTTCAACTCAACGCCATGGTAGTAGCAATTAAGCTATTGCTTGGTTGATTTTGGGTGAAATCGTGGTACTTACTACCAAATGTGATTGGATGGAGGTGGCTAGGAGGAGAAGAATGGTCCGCCACAGAGACGAGCACAACCAGGGTCTCCAGAGACAAAACACATGAGCAATAGAGAAATTGGTGCAAGAGGAGAACTGCACTGGTGCTTACAGAGGTAGGGATACCAAATATATAGGTGTGGGTTGCGTGGGTTGGAGAATAGGAGGGTGGTCATGAAGAAACATGTATGAATATTGGTGTTTCTTCATTTCTTGATAAAAACTCCCAAGTAAGGCATCAAACTATGTGGAATGCAAAATAGAAGTTGTGGGCAAAGAAATCGTAGCAAAAGGATGAGAATCACAGGAGAAATCCAAAAACCAATAATCAAGTATGGTGACCTGTTTCCAGTTCCATGAGTGAGCTAGGTGAAGCCACGAGAGCCATCTGATCCCAAAAATGGGTGAATCCCAGCCGTCCTTTAGCATGAAAAGGAAAAATAAAAAGGAAAATGGTGTGTGACATTTAATGCGATTAACATATCCAAATAGGACCAAAGTGTATTGTTTAATCATTTAATGTTTTCTCTCTCTTCAACTGTGGGTGCAAACAAACTCCATATTAAATGAAATTTGGCACCTAACCTATCTTGGATAGGAGGATTCTGAATATGCAATTAGATTTGTCTTTTGAGAACTTTTTATGTGTTAAATGAATCAAATCGTATTTTCCTATATTCCATCATTAATGGTTATAATATTCTCCAAATTTAATGAAACTTCACTCACAAGTCACATTAAGTATACTGGACACTGATTGGTCATTAATTTTATCCTTTGGGATTATGTTACTCATTATTTAATATTTTGCACTTTCTCTATCCTAATCTACACATGTATAATAAAGAATATCTAAATTAAATGAAAATTCACACTTAGCCTTATTTTAACATATAGATTTCAAATCTAAATTTATTTTCCTCTTTTGGAGTCATTTAATATTTTATTTGATATTTTAGGGAGAAACTTATATCTTGCTTTCCAAATTGAATTAAATTATTAATTATAGGGTATATAATGTGAAACTTGAGGCTGTCAGGACCCAAGGAATCCAAATTTCACATTTTATATCACTTTTGAAATCTTTTTCTATGAATTACATTTTTGGCTTGACATCATTTAATTTATTTCATCATCCTTATTATTTATTTAGTTATATCACCTTACCTTCACTCTATTTACTAAAAGGGTTGTATTTCATTATTATGGACCATGCTTTACATGTATTCTTGTTTTATCTCATTAAGGTATTAATTCCATATTTGCTTGAATATCTGACTAGCCTAAATCACGCGTCTGAAAAGAGCAGATTAAAGTAGTCAGACTTTTACAGAAATAACCTGACTCTCAGGCCCTCGCAACGATAATGAGGTTCGATGTAGCGATCGGGGTCGAACACAGGGATGAGGTTGGTAGTTCTAACAATGTAGAATCAACACTCTATGCTCTGGTATAAAAGAGGATAAAAAGGTGTTCCCCAAGGAATGACAACTTGAAAACAAGAACAATAAAACCAAAGAAGTAAAAGAAAACAAACTATAACAAGAATATGGGAAAACTCAGATCGAGGTTCACCTAACCAAAATGCCACTCCAACAAGCACACAATCGTTCTCTCCTGAATACTCATATCAAAATTACAAGCAATCCATAAAGACGCCTATTCCACTCTCTCTCGAGATGAGGGTAGGACTAGGCTTGAAATAAGCCTCTCTCTCGAGATGACAACTCAAAAACCCCACAAAAAAACGTATGGTTTAAAGCATTTAGCAATCCGACACTCTCGTGCATTCATGCTACTCCATGTCACTGGATAAAAACGATATTACTCTCTCGAGATATCGACAATCAAACATCACAAGATGATAGCTAAACATACAAGTGGAGCGTTAAAGCAAGAGCATGGGGATAATTTTTATATGAGTATGCATATTCATACAAGAAAGGATAGAAATGCTGCAACAAGGAAACATCATAAAGAAAAATAAATCAAAAGACTATCTCCAAATGGAGTTACAAGAAAGATGATGGTTTTAGGGTTTTAGCAATTTTTAGGAGTTTACGCAACAACTTCTGAGGAGATAAAACTATTGTTAAGGCAAGGCACGCAGGAAGAAAACTTAGGAATAACAAGAGGCAGTGGAAAACATCCAACACCATCTTCTCTCAAGGAGGGTACCTCCAACTAAATGCCAACACCCTCTCTTAAGGGTAATGAACATAGGTTGGAGCAAGAAGGCAAACTGAAGCAACCCCGACCTTGGGTACTCTCGTACTCCCGGATCGGACTAAGCTCTAGAGTTACAACATCCTTCTCTCGAAGGAGTTGAACAGGAAACATGATTCGATATCTAGTCAAAACATGATCCAAACATACAAGCTAGAGCTCAGATGCTATATAAGAAATAATCCAACAAAAGGGGACCAAACACAGAACAATAGGTATTAAATTCCACAGATTTTATAAGCATAGACATTGTGTAAAAATGGTTCAGTTATAATGTGTAATAAATGAAAGTAAATGCTGAAAAGGGAAGATAGGTATCGGCCTCCTTGATGTGGGAGGTCGATATACAACAGTGGACCCCTAAGGCACCACTAACCCGATACCGAGTGGGAGCTCTGCCCAATATGCCCATGTCGGGCGACATACCATGACGGTCTAGCGTATCGGTCAGGGCTCCCTACCCGATACGGTTGTGTCGGGAAGCCACCCTATTGGGCGACACACCCTAACGATTGGTCCGTATTGGATTCGGTATCATGTCGGGTTAAAGACAACTTAGGTTCTTGGGTCCCTTATATCGGGTGTAGAGGGAGAGCTGTCTCGGGTTGAAACCCATCTAGGAACCCGACACACTGGGAGGCCTTCTTGGTCATCTTGGGTCGATGCGGCTATCGGGACGGGTTCTAAGTGAACCACTCCCATCCCTCTTTGGTTGGGGGTGAACTCACCTAGTGTCACTCGGCACACCTTGGGACCCGACACACTAGCTCTAGATGCTTTCCAAAGTTAGCTTTCACGAGATTCTGACCCATCCCATCGAAGTCCTATAGCTGCTATTTATAGGCAACAACTGGTAGAGGTTACAGTTCTTTGTGGGGCCACGTGTCCTTCATCGACTCCATTTACGTGGCCTCCAGGATGATCGACACATGTGTGTTTCCTGGCACAGTAGGCCATCGCATGTCGGGTTACGAGCGTATTAGGAGGCCTTGGCGGGCAACCATTTCCGATGAGTGACTTGTATCGCACAACACACCCATGTCGGGCTAACCAGTCGTGGTAGGAAAATCTCTCTATCGGGTAGGTAGCGTACCGCCCGTCGGGGACCTCTTCGCGCGACACAACTTTGTCAGGTCACTACCATATCAGGCATCGATCACGATGGGTAAGTGTACGTGTCAGGTGACCAGTAGAAGGGTCGATGTAGGTGCACGTTGTAGATGGGCCGGGACGGGCCTTTTGCGGACTTTAGGTGGAAAAATAGGGAAAATCTGTACAAAAGATGGGAACATAGTCAGGGGCATAGTGCAAGTTATTTTTTTGCAATAACAAGACAAAATTGAGAGGAAAAACAGTTTAGAGGGCAGTTTTGACAATGAAATGTAGGCTATAAATGGCCATAAAATGGGTGTTATCAACTCCCACAAACTTAGCATTTTGATTGTCCTCAATCAATCATACTTGTCTTAACACTTTATTTACAATACCCTTCATACCAGGCATAGTCCTCAGATAAGGGGTTTACATGAGTTCTGAGATTTCTTAAGGAAAATTACATCTGTCCACGAGCAACGGGCTTTATTTTTCCTACATTATTTTAAGCAAAAATTCTCTTGTCATCTTCGACGAGACTTAAGTGCATGATTTCGAAGTTATCTTTCACATTAAATAGTTTGGGAGTAAGGAGTTGGGTTTTTGGGTAGGCTTAAGGCTTTTTGGGTTTTTTATCTTGTTTTTCATTGGTCCATCTAGGTACGAGTCCGTTAACGGGAAAGTGGTCCCTGCAGTCCAAGCCAGTTGGCTTTAGAGCAGTGATTTCACATCCTACGTACCACTGCCCCAGATCTACCATGCCTAAAGATGGGTACTTTTGGAGAGACAAGTGTGTTTTTTATTTTATTTTCTTCGACACAACTCTCATGCTTTTATTCACTCTCATAAGGCTTTTCTCTCTTTTGGGGATTTTGGGAAAGGATGAGTTCGCTGTTTAGGTAGCTTTTTCCTTCGCATGCACATCTCTTAGCTATTATAAGATTATTTTTCAAAATTGGCATAGAAAGGTTGTAGCCTTTGTCGTTTGAGATTCCATTTTCAAAAAGAAAATAACAGAAATATGCACCACTTTAGACACAAAGAGTATAGTCTGGAAGAAGTTGTATCTGATATTTACTGTAGAGTGTCTTTGTATAATTATAGAGAGGCAAGGAGTTGTATATTCACTATTTTGTATTAAGCATGTATATATATATATACATATATATATATATATATATATATATATATGTACACATGGTATGTTTAAGGAAAAGAAGAAAGGCAAAAGGGGAGAATCTTTAGTACGTCCCTCATTGATATATAGTACCCCCCCCCCCCAAACTTACCCCACACCGTGTCCCAGAGTTGTGAAATAGATAAGGTAGGGTAGTGATAAGTCAGTGAGGGTTTAGCTGGTGCGCGCGCCTTCGTCAGATATAAGATCCCACACATATTCTCTGTGTTTGCTGTGGTAGTCAATGTGGTGGAGCTTGTCAGGCATTTGTTGCAGCGTCACCGAGCTAGCGATCCATTCCAGCATGTAGATGCCGCAGTCATTTGATTGTGGAATTTGATGTGGACTGTTGTGGCAGAATTGAAGCTCGTGCCATTTACTCTCTGTTGTCTTCAGAAATGGTTGGATCAACATTGTCACCTCGATGTAGTATTTTCTTGCTAAGCATTCGAGGGGTGTCAACGTTGTTGATGTACACTGCACCAGATGATCTTTGTTGCTGTCGGAGCTTTTGTAGAAGATTGCTTCTCGTTGGCGAGTGTACACCGTCAGGAGCGTCCAGTGATTGTAGTGCAACACTGGAAAGAAGATGATACGCGACATGCTGCTTTGTATCTCTTCTAGAAACATTTGCTTCACTTCTGATTCATCATCTAGGCAGATATCATTGAACACCATCGGATGGGCGATGTAAACGTGCTCAAACTTCTTTTGTAGAACCTGGATGTATGCTGCTGCTACTGACAACGTTAAACATCCTCCTGCCTTTACTTAGTCTCGAAGGTCATCAACTGGGACTATGATGTTTTTT
This sequence comes from Alisma plantago-aquatica, assembly GCA_963693085.1. Classification (NCBI taxonomy): domain Eukaryota; kingdom Viridiplantae; phylum Streptophyta; class Magnoliopsida; order Alismatales; family Alismataceae; genus Alisma; species Alisma plantago-aquatica. The sequence continues at coordinate 1,333,830,886 of OY856409.1, read as the reverse complement.
GCCTCATATATGATGTTTGTGGGTGTAGAATCAGCTAGCTTCATGAGAATTTCCTTGACCTATTCCTGGGTCAGTGTAGAACACACAAAATGATTGAAGTTGCTAATCATTTCTTCTAACACATCAGGCGAAGCGGGGTATTCATTCGCGAATACTTCTCACAGAATGTCCATCCTCTTGCCTGTCCCATATACGTCTGTGGCCATCTCGACCTCTTCTCCTGGAATGTTACCGGTCGAGGAAGATTCTTTTTCTTGATCACTCTCCAGCAACTTCTCTCTGATGCCTGCATCTCAGAAATAGCGTATGTCCTTTATCAGTAGCAGCGCGTAGGTGCTCCTTAGCTGATAGAAGTTATGGCCTTGAAGTTGCCTTATGTATCCAAAGATGTGGAGCATCTCCATGGAACGAAGGACTATGAAGGCGTTGTTTCCGCTTCCCACTTCTTCTTGAACGGGGAAGTCTCCGAGAGTGAATAAGTTCCAAACGCCACTGTGATGCTGGACTCCTTGTTTGATTGCGTAGAGAAGACATAGTGGGACAAGACTGAGGTTCTTGTTATCGGGGCACACGAACGTGTGTCCTGAGCATGCGACCTCCTTGTTGTAGCAGCTAAGGAGTTGGACATCATGGCTTCGGAGATCTGCCACGCACAGGAACCAATTTCCTCAGTGCTTGTAGGGGGCGAACATGATGTTTGGGTTGTGTTCTTCAATGTGTTGGAGCATGTTGGCCACCTGGATAGCGTCGAACGCCCCTCTCATCAGTCTTCTTACTAAGGCCGGGGTGGCGGTGTAGATTGGCTACCGGCCTATCCTGGTACCTAAGTTATCTATCATTGCACTCTCTAGGACCTGGAAGAGGATCTTCCCGATGACGGTTGGTGAGTGGAACATGCTCCTCAACGCTCCCCATCGTACAGAGAAATAACCGTCACTCCAGACGACGTCCTCTTCATCTTCCTACGATCTCAGGACCTTGTTCAACAACTTCTGGTCTCTAATCGTCAGTTACCTGATGGCTCTTCGGTTGAAGTCTGCCATCTTGAAGGAGGGGATCTCCGACGGTGCAGAAAACATGTCTGTCGTCGAGCTCCTTCCTGTAGGGGGGTGTTTGTCGTTGGCATGGTAGATGTCCTCCCCTTCTCCATCTGATTCATCAATAGAGTCCTCCTCTATGTCGATTGATATATCTATGTCGTCAACGTCATCTAGGGAGGGCGAGGGAGATTCCATGTCGATGTCGCGGGTGCTCTCCTATCCTGCTGGAGCCCCGTCGGCGGTTTTGTTTGTCGTTTCTCCCTCGGGCATTATGGAGGGCCTGCTGGAGGAGGGAGAATATGACATTCCTGAAGAGGACACTGATGAAGATGGCTAAGAGCCAGAGTCGAGAGGCGATGGAGACCTCCTTGGCTGTCTTGAGCGGGGGTGGTTGTCCCTCCGGTTCAGCCTCTCTTCAATGGTGTCAAGCCATTGTAGTGCCAGCTGCATCATGTTGTTCAATGCCTCTAGTTGGCCAGGAAGGCCAACTGGAGTTAGTAGTTGTCGCTCATGGTTGTCCAGCCTCCTCTGAAAAGCACTGAACTTGCGAGTTAGGGAAGCAAAAGTAACAGAGTGGTTGATCGTTACCTCCTGCAAGTGGTCAAACTATTGACCGAGGACTTGCCCCGGCGATGGGGGGGGCTACAACTGTCCTGCCTCTTGTCCTCGAGACGTCCCTCACATTGGAAGTTCGGCCCGAAGAGTGTGCGTATTCAAGCGGGTCCAAATTCATTTGAATTGTCCGTGAGGGCATTGCTTCAGGGTGGGGCATTGGCGACGGGAAGGGAAAGCGGTTGTTGTTCCACCATCTGATTATCAGCGACCTCCTCTGCAGCAACCACAGACGACATTGGTGGCGGTGGCAGTGTGGACTACACAGCCCTGAGCTCCACCTCGAGGAGCTCAACGAATGCATCATTACTTGCGTCTGGCTGTACCACAACTTCTGCCATTGAAGGCGTAGTAGAAGCTTTAGGAGCTACGGTCGTCTCTTCCGCGACAACTTCCTCCGAGGCTATTGTCATTGTGGCAGACCCAGTTGTGTCGATGACCTCCACGATCGTCATTACTTCTTCTACAGCCGCAACGATCATCGTTGTGGTGGTCGCAGATGGGATAGGAGCAGTGATGACATCTTTATCAGTGGCTGCCACCGATTGCGTGGGGGCAGTGAGTGGCTCGGCCCTTGCGATTGCTACTGCTTGTTGGAAGGTTATGCTGGCAGTGCAAGCAGCCTCTGCCATCTGATTGGGCAGGGCTTCGACCTCTGCTGGCATGAACACCAGCTTCTCTGCATCGTAGTTGGTGCAGAGTGGGAGGGGCAACAGAGTGGAAGTTCTTGCAAATTTGTAGAAGTAGCGGTGATCCTCCTTCTTGATTATGTTGGCTCGTAGCAAGAACTTTAGATCAATCCTATCATCGCCTTGCATTCTTGACAGGCTGTACGGCTCCATTGGGTATCCCAACCCTGCCGTGATCAGATTGACGATGCCACCCATACAGTACTCCTTGGTGGCATCTTTTATTGGGTGGAGCTGGCTCAGCAGGAAGCGCCCCACGTTGATCACCTTGCCTTCCATCACGTGCCACATGAGATGGAGTTCTTCGGTGTAGAGGTTGCTTGTTTCATATTTTCTGAACAGGAGGCATGCCACTATCTTGTGGATGATCCTCCAGAAGTAAGAGTGGATAGCCGCCACCTTGCTTCCCGGCTTGAATGATGATTTGCCGGTCAGCTTCTTCAAGAGGTCGACCGGGTTGAAACTGTCGCCTTCGCCAATCCTGGCACCGTTGTTCAACATCTCTTTCTCAGCTTCAGTGGAGGAGAAGATTTCATTGAGCAGCTTCTCTGAAATTTTGTGCTCAATGTTGTATAGCCGACCCTACAGCCTATCTGCTCCGCCGAATCTTTCGACTTCGTCCGACTTGTTCTGCACCCAGCGGAGTGAAGACATGAACTCCTTGGTGAGTTCATTGTATGACTCAGAGAAGCTGAAGCATATGTTTTCAGCCCGACGGCTCCTAAGACATTGTCGAGCCTGCTGAAAATGCCGAGCTGGTGGAAGGAAGGTTGGTGGTAGAACCAGGTTGGCCGGTAGATCTTGGCTGCCAGCTCGGTGTATCGTTGATGATGCTCTGCATCCCGGGGCACGAATCGGCATGGGGAGTGGGCCAGGGGTTCTGCCGCTGTTGCTGGGGTTGCCACGACTTCTCTCCTAGGCTACTTCTCAGCCTCAGATGGCCCCGCTACATCGGGGTTCAGGCACTTCTGCCTGGCTATGGTGGCTTCAGCTGTGGCCTCGGGGTTGATCCTCCGTCCATGCTCGTCTACTTGGATGAAGGTTTGCTTGGTGCGGGCCATTTCTGTAATTATCAAACAAGAATATAGTAAGTAATGAGATTACTGAATAGGTCACACTACCCGATATCGGGCGAAAGACTAAAAGAGTCACGTCGCCTCATACAAGGTAGGTGATGCTTGAAAAATTGATATCAGTAAAAAACTAAGGGAATCCCAACACAAGCAAGTCGATATCGGGAAGGGGTAAAAGCGTCGTTATGCCCGATACGATCTGGCCGATATCACTGGTCGATATCATGAAGTGTTAACAAATGATGCTTGCCCGGTACAGATGCCCGATATGGATGCCAAATATGGGTGTTGCAGGATACTTGTGTTTCCTGGAGGAGGTTCGAAAGTCGATATGATTCAAATCAGTTACATATCACGTGGTAGACCCAGACACATATCGCCTGATCCAAAACTAACTGCCCGATACGGTCATGTCGCCCGATACAATCAAAAGCTAAGGGAAACCTGACACTGGTGCTGCGTGATACGGTGTATCGCCCGATGTAAGTTTGACTGCACAATACAAGTTGCCTCTCGATATGGTGTGTCACGCGATACATATTTGACTGTGCGATACACGTTAGTAGATAATATGCGTGACACGAGCGATAAAACTGCACGATAGGCGTATCGTGTTATACATGTATCGGGTGGAAGGCTGGTGCGCGACATGGGTATTGCGAAGGAACTGGCTGACACGAGAGCTGGAGTAAATGTGAGTTTGCATGATACGTGAGTAGGTAAAAAGTGAAATCAGATGCCCGACACGGTTAAATCCCTATTACTATATATATCTATGTTGAGCGGGGGTAAAACAGGTAAAAGTCGGGGCACGTGTCGTGCATGAGGGCAAATCATTCCCGAAACACAGTAGAATCAGTCTAATCTGTCATGTCAAGGATCGATTTGGATTCCTAAGCAAGCTTTGTGCCATCCTGCACGCATGTCATATGAGGTCGTTGTGTCGCACGACACAGTCTCCCTTGCTAACACTGCTGCCTGATATGGGTGCCTGCCTAATACAGTGCAACGCGTGAGCGCTCGCCGCTTGCCCGATATGATCAAAAGACAGAATAGCATGTGTCGTGCAAGGTAGAAAGGTAGAGAACATGATCAATACAGACTCCAGAAGAGTAAAACTTAGAGCAAAGACAAAAGAGTGTTGATGGTGTCGCCCGATATGGTTAGAATTGGCCGACACTAAAAAAAAGAATAAAATTGAGGGTATAAAAACTAAAGAAAAGCGTTGATGGGTAAAACATCATCGTCTAAAAGGGAAGACTTCCAGCCTCAGATAGTATTACTCATCAAAGCCTTACAAAACTAAGTTGCTAGCCCATAAAATGAGGGGGTCCGTGCACGTGGCGCGTGCACTGACTCAGGCCTTATTACAATGATAATGTTTGTAATGTTTTTCTACAGAAAGGGAAATAACATCCTATGCTAAGAAAAAGTAAAAATTTGGGCTGCCTCCCAAAGAGCATTGTAGTTTCCATCGTCAGCTCGACAACTTCAAACTCTTTTTACTTTGACCCTTCGACTGTTGCTTCAGCGTCCTACAGTGTTATTTCTGACCTTCTCACGAATGCTTCGTCTTCATAGAATCTTTTCAACCTGTGGCCAATGACCTTGAAGATCCCAGTCTTTTCTCCTTGAATCTCCATCATTCCTAAGTTCTTTTCCTCACAGCGCTGTAGGACTAACGATAAGTTTTTCAAGCAGGCATCGAAATCCTTTCCATAAATAGAAAAATTGTCCATAAAGACCTCTACAATATCTTCCAGAAAGTCTGAGAACATTGAGATCATGCAGCGCTGGAATGTCACAGGTGCATTGCATAGTCCAAATGACATCCTTCGAAAGGCATATGTACCATATAAGCAGGTGAAGGTAGTCTTCTCCTGGTCGTCAGGAAAAATAGGAATGTGATAAAATCTAGAATAACCATCCAAGAAGCATAAATACTCATGATGTGCAAGTCTTTCTAACACTTGGTCGATAAATGGGAGAGGGTAGTGATCTTTATTTGTTGCTTGATTCAACTTTTAGTAGTCAATACACATCCTCCATCCGGTAACAGTCCGGATGGCTACCTCATCACCTTTATCCCCCTTTATGACTGTCATTCCTCCCTTCTTGGGCACCACATGAATCAGGCTCACCCAATTGCTGTCGCTAATGGGGTATATAATGCCCACATCTCTGAGCTTGATGACTTCTTTCTTTATGACTTCTTTCAACATTTGGTTCAACTTCCTCTAGCTTTGAACAAGGGGATTTGTAGATTCTTCAAGATTTATTCGGTGCATACACATGGTAGGGTTTAGTCCCTTAATATCGTCCACTGAATATCCTATAGATTTTCTGTGGAGCCTCAGCTCTTTAAGGAGTCTTTCTAGTTGTTCTTCTGTTAGATTGGCATTGACTATGAGAAGATTTCTTTCTTCATCATCTAGGAATTCATACTTCAGACCCTTCGGTAGCTGTTTCAGCTCCGGGTTCGGTTTTTGTACTTTCTCTTCTGCCATGGTCAATTCTAAAGAAGCATACTTCACCATCTTGACAACTTCTTCTTCATTATTCATATCTCCTTCATCTTGGTTTAGGTAGTCAAGGATCTCAGCTACCTCAGGGTCGTTGACCTCTGAGTCCTCTTCGTTCAACGCCCTCATAAGAGGGTCAACCACTACTGTGTCCTCTTCTACTTCCTCACAGTATTGGTTATAACTATCCACGAAGTAAGCAGACTCAAGCAGTGATGGTCCTTTCATTGAGTCCTTCACCTTGAAATCTATGTTATCGTTCCTGACCCTCAGGGTTATCACGCCTTTAATGATGTCAATAAGTGCCCTTCCGGTTTCCAAGAAAGGATGACCGAAGATGATGGGGCACTTAGGGTCTTCCACAGTGTCGATGATGACAATGTCACAAGGGATGAAGAATCTCCCTACTCTGATCGGGACATCTTCCACCACTCCTACCGACCTTTTGAAGGTGTGGTCTACCAACTCTATCCTCATATTAGTCCTGACCATATCAGTCAGTCCTAATCGTTGTACGAGGCTTAAAGGCATGAGGCTGATACTAGCCCCCAAGTCGGCGAGACCTTTTCTTTCAATGTTATCTCCTACCGTGAAAGGTATGATGAAGGCCCCAGGGTCCTTTTTCTTGGTTGGTAATTTAGTTTTTACGAAGGCTGTTGACATGCTGGCTAAGTGTACAGTTTCAATCCTTCCTCCTCATCTTTTCTTCGTGACTAGATCCTTGAAGAATTTGGCATAGGTCGACATTTCTTCCAAGGCGTCTAGAAATGGTACCTCTAAGTGGAGCTTTTTCACTGATTCCATGAACTTTTCATATCTCTTCTTGAGGTGAGCCTTTACAAGCTTGTATGGAAAAGGTAATCTTGGCGAGTACTGACTTCTCCTGGTGAAAAATTCCTCTTCAGGTCCTAACTCCCTAACTGGTGGGTGTTGGCTTTCTCCTCTTGTTGGATTTTCTGCAACATTCTCAGGCTCGAGTTCTTCAGTTCTTGTCTCCTCAAAGCGCTCTATTGTCCCTCCTGATTTGAGGGTTGCCATCTTGGCAGACTTCGTTCTAGAAGGAATCTTTCCCGAAGGGTTCTTTACGAGTTCAGCCAACTGAGCAAGTTGCTGGTCTATCTGACGTTGGTGTATTTGCATGTCTGCCATTTGGACATGCATAGTATTCAAAACACCTGAGTTGGATAATGCGCTTTGTGCAAGTTGATTATTTATTGTGTCCCGTCTTTTGACGAAGTCAAAAAGTTGGCCCACTAAATCTGGCTGGCTATTACTCTTGGTGTGACTCTGTCCTTGATCTTTCCCTTGCCCTTGGCTTGTGTTAGCAGCTTGACAGTGTTGATACAACCCCTGACCTTGATAATTGGTTTTCTTTGTCTGGAACGTGTTGGTCTTGGTGTACTCTCCCTGCCTGCTTCTCTTCTCAAAGCCAGGTGGTGGCTTGGGTGGGTTGTTCAACTGATGCGAGTTCTCTGCGGCATCCTTGTTGCCATAACTGAAGCTCGGATGGTCCGACCTCTTGAAGTTGATTTAGGATACATTTGTAGCTTCATCCTCCTCCGAATCACTTTCACTTGACCCTTCATGTTGAGTATACACGCAGTTATCTACTCCATGGCCTCCTTCACCACAGGTGACACATTTCATTACATTTTCCTCCTGACTCCTTTAGTTGTCTGACATCCGTAGTTATCTTCTGTATCTGAGATGTGATCGCCTCTAGAGCCTTTGACTCAATTGATGGCCCTTCATTGGTGGCTTTCTTCACATCACCTCTGTCAGTCCTATCATACTCAGTCTCGGCTTGAAGTTCTTCCATGTTCTCAATGATCTTTTTAGATCTACTAGGCTTCTTCCCAAGAAAGTCACTTCATGCAACTACGTTTAGCGATGCTCTCTCTTCTGGAGTTAGGCCATTGTAGAACGTTGTTATCAAAAAACCCTTCTTGTAATTATGGTGAGGACAGTCCCTCGGATACTCCTGGTATCTTTCCCAGGCCTCATGTAGATTATCTCCTAGTTTCTACGTGAAAGATGTGATCTTCTGCCTGCTCCTGACAGTCTTTTCAGCAGGGTAGAACTTGTTCACAAAAGTCTCTGCTAAAGCATTCCATCCATTTAGGGATTGATGTGGCAGTCTAACGTACAATGATAGTGCCTTGTCCTCTAAAGAGAAAATGAAACCCTTGCAGTAGATCACTTCTTGTAGTACCCCCATCATTTTGATGGTGTCACATATATTTTTGAAAGCATCGAGATTATGATAAGGGTTGTCATTCTTGGAACTCCCTCGAAAGCTCTTATTCTGGATCATAGAAATCACAGCGGGCTTCAACTCAAAGTTCGCAGCATCGCACCTTGGGATTACCACAGAGCATCTGGAGTTGTTGGCTTTTGTGGCTGCCAAATCCCAAAGAGTCTTTTCTTCCTCTTCAGAATCTTCACTATCGCTATCCCTGTGATTTCTTTCTTGATTGTGGTGGTTCCTTCTATGCCTGTGGCGATGACGATGCCCCTCGTGGTGGTGATCATCCTCAGGTTGTTCTTGTTCTTCATAAAGATGATCATCATTGTAACGGTCATTTTTATCTTCATCGCTTCTTGGAAGAGGTGGGTGTGGTCCAATTCTCACATTTCGCTCGTCTGCGGAAAGGGGTGGTTACATGCAAGGAGGCATGATGAACGAAGTTAAATTGAACAAAATGCTTCTCCCAGGTACCTGAATAGAACGTATGATCAAGTTAGAAAACTAGGCTTGATGAAGCGAACTATTCTGCACAGATTCAGGTTAGAAGGCTTAAAGTAGTAGTGTTGTCAAGCTTATTGCTAAGCTTGAGGCACAGAAGCATAGTAAGTGGACTCGAGTTCTTTAACAATACCGTTTTTCCTCGTCCCCGGCAACGGCGCCAAAAAGTTGACTGGCCTAAATCACACATCCGAAAAGATAAGATTAAAGTAGTCGGACTTTAAAAGAAATAACCCGACTCTCAGGCTCCCACAATGACAATGGGGTCTGATGTAGCGATCGAGGTCGAACATGGGGACGAGATTGGTAGTGCTAAGAACGCAGAATCAACACTCTATACTCCGGTATAAAAGAGGATAAAAAGGTGTTCCCCAAGGAATGATAACTTGAAAACAAGAACAATAAAACCAAAGAAGTAAAAGAAAACGAACTATAATGAGAATATGGGAAAACTCAGATCGAGGTTCACCTAACCAAAATGTCACTCCAACAAGCACACTATCTCTCTCTCTCCTGCATACTCATATCAAAATTACAAGCAATCCATAAAGATGCCTATTCCACTTTCTCTTGAGATGAGGGTAGGACTAGGCTTGAAAGAAGCCTCTCTCTCGAGATGACAACTCAAAAACCCCACAGCAAAACATATGGTTTAAAGCATTTAGCAATCCGACACACTCGTGCATTAATGCTATTCCATGTCACGGGATAAAAGCGATATTACTCTCTCGAGATATTGACAATCAAACATCACAAGATGACAGCTAAACATACAAGTGAAGTGTTAAAGCAAGCACATGGGGATAATTTTTATATGAGTATGTATATTCAGACAAGAAAGGATAGAAATGCTGCAACAAGGAAACATCGTAAAGAAAAATAAACCAAAAGACTATCTCCAACTGGAGTTATAAGAAAGATGATGGTTTTAGGGTTTTAGCAGTTTTTAGGAGTTTTATGCAACAACTTCAGAGGAGATAAAACTATTGTTAAGGCAATGCACGAAGGAAGAAAACTTAGGAATAACAAGTGGTAGCGGAAAACATCTAGCACCCTCTTCTCTCAAGGAGGGTACCTCCAACTAAATGCCAACACCCTCTCTCAAGGGTAATGAACATAGGTTGGAGTTGGAAGGAAAACTGAAGCAACCCCGGCCCTGTGTACTCTCGTACTCCCAGATCGGACTAAGCTCTAGAGTAACAACATCCTTCTCTCGAAGGAGTTGAATGAGAAACATGATTCGATAGCTAGTCAAAACATGATCCAAACATACAAGCTAGAGCCCAGATGCTATATACGAAATCATCCAACAAAAGGGGACCAAACACAAAACAACATATATTAAATTCCACAGATTTTATAAGCATAGACATTGTGTAAAAAGGGTTCAGTTACAATGCGTAATAAATGAAAGTACATGCTGAAAAGGGAAGATAGGTATCATCCTCCTTGATGTGGGAGGTCGATATACAACAGTGTACCCCTAAGGCACCACTAACCCGATACCGGGTGGGAGCTCTGCCCGATATGCCCGTGTCGGGCAGCCGCCGTGTCACGCCCCGATCTCACATTAACCTCAAACCACGAGATTAGGGCGCGACAGATGGGATTTACACACAAGCCAACCACTCTTCACTTTTTAAAACATTTCAAAGATATTTAAAAGATAACCAGATTTAAGCTGTAAACTAAGCTAAACAAACTGCAGAAGCATTTCTACTAAACTGGCAAGAAACATAAACAAAGTCTACAGCATAATACATTTATTGAACATAAAGTAAAGCATAACAGTTAATTTACATCTTTTACACATTTTCCATACATACTCTCTCTCACCCACACCATGTCCCAAGGATCGAGGGGAAAGGACTAAGAGACCTCTAGCTAGACTAACTACATATACCTTCTATGATTAAGTGTTAGGATGAAAAGATCCTTCAGATTCCTGTTGTTGATATTGACCTGAAAATGTTTGAGTAGAGGAATGAGCCTACTCGCTCAGTGAATAGCATTTCATTTAGCTATCACTAAAAAACTCATCAGATAGATAAAATTTAAATAAATGATAAGTGCAGTACTAACAGAGCAGTTCTAATGACATAGCATATTTACAGATAACAATTTCATTTCTACGCAACATCAGATGTCTTAAACAATTAAACAATTATAGAGAATTGGCATAGAAGTTCAAATCTCTTAACATATTAAATTTACTGCGATCCTATGTGATTCATATTTATATTCTTATTATGCCCTAAACATATGCAGTGTACTCTGCATATAAAGATTTGTAGCGAACTACGATCCCACCGTACAAGACTTAGCGACACACCCGGGAAATGCTAAGTCTGACTTCCAGCCCTGGTCTGCTGCAGGACTCTCAGGCTCACAAGGCCTCAGGCTCACAAGGCCTCACTACACTCTCAAAAGAGTGAACTCTAGACTCCTCCTCAAACCTGAGCACACAGGTGGAGAGTCTTACCGGGTTACCACCGTGACACAAGCACGGATTAATGTTGAATAACCCCTATTTACTCCAGTGCCACCGTGACACACACACGGATTATTGTTGAACACTGCCTCTCTCTATCCTCGTGCCTGTGACTCCGCACAGTTATTGTTGCAACACGAGTTTCACCCCCCTGGTGCAGACCTCTCAAAGGGGTTCTATGGTGTTAGGGCACCTAAGTCTATTAACTGATTAACATATAAACAATTAAACAGGAAGATCACATTTCATACTTATTTCACATTCTGAACATCTCTTAAAAACTCATATATATATCATCTGTCATCTTTTAACATGACTCAATGCCACTTATTCAAATTCATTGCTAAACAACCATCTTTATTCAGCATATGCATTGCAACTGTAAAACAGGAAATTCCATCTTTTTCATCAATCATATTACGTATCTCAAGTTCCATTGAATCTATAATAAACTATTGTATGTGCTAAACTGTTTAGAAGTTATACTAACTGATACTAAAGCAATTAAACACTTAAATTGAGTTAAATAATGATTTATGAATGAACTGCCACTCACAGCTCTGAAACTTGGCCGATCGGTCTGGAACTTGGCCGATCACCTCACAATTTCTGAAACTCGGCCGACCAACTGGGAAACTCGGCCGATCAGCTGGAAACTTGGCCGATCAACTGGAAAATCGGCCGATCGAAATGCTGCTCAACCTATAAAAGAAACTCGGCCGAATCAAATCCTAACTCGGCCGACCAAAACGCTGTTCGATATCCTAAATAAGGAACTCGGCCGAATGAAACCCAAACTCGGTCGAACAGCGCACAGACAGGAAATAAAAATGAACCTGCTAATGTCGATTTCACTCGAATCGACGGGCAAAACCTCCGATTTGCACTGCAAATCACCCGCAACTGGTGCACACCACCAAGAACTGGTTGGAGGGAGAAAGAAGGACGAGCTAGGGCTGCTCTTCACGTCCTATTCTCCTGGCCACCTCTGAGCTAACGCAGCTCCTGCTGCTACGTAGCTCCTGCTACTAGCTGGATCAATCCAGCAGAGAAGATGGAAGGAGGGTAGAAGAAGGAGGGCCACAGCTGCTGGCCGGAGCAAAACCAGGGCTCCAATCGCCCTTCCCCTCTCCTCTCTCTCTCTCTCACGCGAAGAAGGAAGGGAAAGAAAGATCGAGTATGTCGCTCGTTTCAGCCACTTAGGCGGTTTACGGAAGAAAAGAACGAAGAAGAGAAGGGATAAGGGAAAGAAAAGGCAAGGGGGCCGAAATGCAATTTCGCCCAAACATTTCCGACATTTACAACTAGGTCCAAAAACACTCAAATGTCCATATCTTTTGACTCGAAAGTCAGTTTCGAATGATTTTTCTTACAACGGTTTAAGCACTGAATTCTCCACAAACTTAGGGCTAGGAAACAAGCTAAAAAACTTTGTTATTAGTTCAAACATCATTAACATAAGTGAGTTCTCAATTCAACATCATTAACTGAATTATATGCTAAACTTAGTATTTATCGGTTAATTACAGAGTGGGTCATAACAATCTCCCTCCCTTATAAGAATTTCGTCCCGAAATTCCTAAAAGAGAAAAGGAAACTTGTTGCGCATCTCTGAATCAAGCTCCCACGTAGCTTCCTCTAGATTATGATTCCTCCACAGAACTTTCACTAATGGTATCTCACAATTCCTGAGTTTCTTGATCCTCTGATCAACTATTTGTATTGATCCTTCAACATAGAACACATCTGATCTGATTTCCAGATCGAACCATAATACATTGTCTTTCTAAAACTATTATAACACTAACTCAATTATGGTAATTACTGAGAAATTATCATACTATACATGCAGACAAACAAAAATTCTTAAATAAACAGAATGCATGTCAATTTAGCACTTTATACTAAAAGTCATGCAATTGAACTGTTAAACATCACCACATCTCATACTGAAAATTTTGATATCAAAATACTTGATTCATTGTACACCCTATCCTTAGGGTTTCAGCTACCTCATTCACTTGTCACATGGCAACTCCCTATCCTTAGGGTTTCAATTATCTCATCTATTTGATTGCATTTAAAATCACAATACGGTATCATTCTAGAACTGGCAGAGCAGTATATTCAAATCATTGTAATTACTGAGTAATCCTTATATCATGCATGCAGGCAGATTTAAAAATTCATAAATATCCCAAATTCATATAAATTTTGGCACATACATACTGAATTCATGCAATTGAACATCTTATTACACCAATAAGAGTAATTTACTTCACATATAAGAAATCATCTGTAATATTTATCAATTATCTGAAATTTTTCGAAGAACATGCACATTAACCCAAATCCTGGTTTGTGCATCACATAACTCAATTAAGAGTTGTTTACGTATCATAACACAAATAATTAATAGTGCTTGAGAATTTCTAGTAATATTTCAGAGTAATGTGCCAATTCATATAAGTTTTAAGTCACACACATTATCATAACAGGAAGCATGCAACTAGGTTTATTTGCATATTTTGATGCTATCATATTTTCTTGAAATCATGCACCTGATGATTTACCAAATCTATATTGTTTAGGTTCATACCCAAACCATATCATTATCAGTTGTGTATTTCTAATCTCAACATTCACACTAAACAATTTGGGTTTCGATGAACTATGTAAATTCACTGGTCCAATCTACATTTTCTACCATACAGAGCTTCATACAAGACCAAACCAAGCTTCATGCAAACTCTATAAGGCTTAAATGTTCTTCCCAACTTCCACTGAAAAGCAAAACACATGCTCTCAGCCTATCCTCAAAAGTCTGAATGGTTCTCTCAGACTGACCATCCGTCTGCGGGTGAAAAGATTGTACTGAATCTTAACTTTGTGCCCGAAGCACGATGCAACTGTTTCCACAACCTAGATGTGAACTTAAGATCTCAATATGATATGATTGAAACTGGATTACCAGGTAACCTAACTACTTCATCCATATATATCTTAGTCAAGTTTCGAGATATCAAAGGTTGACTTAATATGAAGAAAGCGAGCAGACTAAATTAGTCTATCCACAATCATTCATATCGTGTCATAACCTCTAGGTGTACTGGGTAACCCTTCCACAAATGTCCATTGTGATATGTCCCCATTTCCATCCAGTCATAGAAAAAGATTATAAGGTAGTTGTAGGTGTTCAGTCTTAACCTACTGGCACACACTACTTCTAACCACACAGTCAGCTACATTCTTTTCCATACCTGACCACCGGTATAACTCCTTGAGATTCCTGTACATCTTAGTGTTACCTGGATGCATAGTATACATCGATGCATGTGCCTCCTCAAGAATTTTGTTCTTTCAAATCACTGTCTCGAGGTACAAAACATATCATGCCAATACAGCACACCATCATCTAAAAACCTGAACTATGGTCTTTTCCTCCCATTGCGTCATGCACGATCTGCTGCAACCCACTGTCACTCTGCTAAGGTTCCTTGATCTAATCTTAAAAAGTAGGTTTGACTTGCATCTGTGCAATCAAACCACTCTGTTTTGTCACCCCTATGTCTAGGTTCAACTTTCACACTTCTACTAGCAGGTCTCTCTTGAAACTTTCCATAGAGTATGCATCAGTTGTTGAACCTAACCTCCTACTGAGGGCATCTACTACCATATTCACTTTTCTAGGATGATGGTCTATCATTATATCATAATCCTTAATCAATTCTAATCGTCTCCGCTATCTAAGATTCAGATCCTTATGGGTAAAGGTATATTTCAAGCTCTTATGATCTATAAACACCTGGCACACCTCACCATAAGGATAGTAACGTCATGTCTTATGAGCATGATCTACAACAACTAATTCCAGTTCATGTGACGAGTAATTCTCCTTTTGTTTCAAACACACTTGTTACATTTCAAATTTTTATCTTACTCTTTTCTCTGAATCATTTTCATATTGTTTATATACCTTTTAGATTAACTACCTTTAAACCCTGGGTTACTATCAATACTAGTTCACTTTTCATAGAGCAAATCTCATGATTTTGTTTTATAGAGATGCTAGTATTTAAGGTCAAATCACTAGCGACATCCCTTGAACTATTTCAACTCTAATCATTCTAGGGTTTGGTCCTTATCAATAACATAGCATTATTGTGTGTGTGTGTGTGGTCGATCATATAGATCAATTTGAGCTGCTTGGGTCAATTGCATATTAACCCAACACTCAACTTTAATTATATTCGCTGAAAATTCAGTTTTCACAATAGTTTCTGTAATTTGCTTACTAAATAGCTAACAGAAGCTCCAAAAATTCTGGAAATTTTATATGTTATACCTAATGAAGTTTCAGACCTCCAGTAAAAATTTGAGATCATTTATAATTACCAATAAATAATTAAAAATCAAACAGTGTACTGCTATATTGCAGTCTGCAGCAGATTCGGTCGAGTTGTCCTACTCATAACTCGACCGACACCCTCACTGTTAGGATCTCATAAGTTTACTCAAGTCTTCCTTATCTTATCACTGGAATTTCCTTCCTCTTACTTGAACATCCAAATAAGTTACATTCTCAATTTACCCTGCTAGGGTTTCATCATCATATTGTGTGTCATCATTTTACTTACTTAAACGTCTCTACCATGGTAGTTATGCACCATATATGATTCATTTTCTAATTTACACGTTTCTTCATGTATATCATGTTGCTCTTCCAAAGGCTCTTTATTTCTATGTAAGAAGTACAATAAAGTATTTCATTTTATTACATGATCCATTCCAGGGTGAATTATTACTATCTTAGCCCTTACATACTATTCTCATATCTTTACCATATTCTCATATTTAGAGTTCATATAATACAAATCATTAATTTTATTCTGAACCTTATATCGTGTTCTTTAATTTCCAAGTAATGATTTCTCATATGAGGCTTCATCATTGGGCCTCGATATCGATTCCAGCTACTTCTTAGCTGCTCTAATCTTTCCCTTATATCTCAACATCTTAACGTATGTACATTCTTACTATGTTGCGGGTCTAAATTATCCAGAATCTACTTTCATTATATTCTTAATAAGAGTCGTTAGATCCCAGTAACACATCCTGCCAGCCGGACCAGGCCGAACCTGCAATCCTGAAGCCAAGAGCTACTCAGGATTAACCAACTCCTATTAATCTCAAACATGTGGAAAGAACATCCACCTAAGGCAAACTCATTTAAAAATAACTTTTGGTCTCTTTTAATACAAAGAATATAAACACTAAATAATTCACTTCATGTCACAACAATATAAAAGAATCATATTTATTGTACAAACTGAAAATCTAAATTCATGCATATAAGAGTGTTTCTAGTGATCTTCAATCAAATAAGCAATATAAAGTAAGAGTTATATCACATCCTATATTTAATCTCTTATTCATACATTAATTCCTTATCTCATAACCCTAAGATTTCTAGAGTTTCTCTCTAGCCTATCCTTCCTCTGCATACCTGGCCAGGGCATCCAGAGAAGAATAAACAAAGTAGCTTGATACTGGTCAATCTAAGTATTTAGACACCTGGCCAGGGTATCTAAACACTCAGACTTCCCAGAGCTAGAAACACATCACTTCTTATTTGCCTCACTTATAACTTTATCTTTTGACCCTAATGATTCTTAACGATTCAACCTAAGCTTGTTACTTGATTCTCGTAACCACGTCCTCTTCCTGCCATCTGCAATAGTATAACAGAACACTTCCTGTTAGAAAATTACAGATAGAAGAAAGACTCCCAAACCTTAATCCTATTGGTCTCTTATCGTCCCCTGATCTGTTCTGAGTAACTATGTACTCAACCTAAGCTCTGATACCAAAATGTCACGCCCCGATCTCACATTAACCTCAAACCACGAGATTAGGGCGCGACGGATGGGATTTACACACAAGCCAACCACTCTTCACTTTTTAAAACATTTCAAAGATATTTAAAAGATAGCCAGATTTAAGCTGTAAACTAAAGCTAAACAAACTGCAGAAGCATTTCTATTAAACTGGCAAGAAACATAAACAAAGTCTACATCATAATACATTTATTTAACATAAAGTAAAGCATAACAGTTAATTTACATCTTTTACACATTTGCCATACATACTCTCTCTCACCCACACCATGTCCCAAGGATCGAGGGGAAAGGACTAAGAGACCTCTAGCTAGACTAACTACATATACCTTCTATGATTAAGCATTAGGATGAAAAGATCCTTCAGATTCCTGTTGTTGATATTGACCTGAAAATGTTTGAGTAGAGGAATGAGCCTACTCACTCAGTGAATAACATTTCATTTAGCTATCACTAAACAACTCATCAGATAGATAAAATTTAAATAAATGATAAGTGCAGTACTAACAGAGCAGTTCTAATGACATAGCACAATTACAGATAACAATTTCATTTCTACGCAACATCAGATGTCTTAAACAATTAAACAATTATAGAGAATTGGCATAGAAGTTCAAATCTCTTAACATATTAAATTTACTGCGATCCTATGTGATTCATATTTATATTTTTATTATTCCCTAAACATATGCAGTGTACTCTGCATATAAAGATCTGTAGCGAACTACGATCCCACCGTACAAGACTTAGCGACACACCCGGGAAATGCTAAGTCTGACTACCAGCCCTGGTCTGCTGCAGGACTCTCAGGCTCACAAGGCCTCAGGCTCACAAGGCCTCACTACACTCTCAAAAGAGTGAACTCTAGACTCCTCCTCAAACCTGAGCACACAGGCGAAGAGTCTTACCGGGTTACCACCGTGACACAAGCACGGATTAATGTTGAATAACCCCTATTTACTCCAGTGCCACCGTGACACACGCACGGATTATTGTTGAACACTGCCTCTCTCTATCCTCGTGCCTGTGACTCCGCACAGTTATTGTTGCAACACGAGTTTCACCCCCCTAGTGCAGACCTCTCAAAAGGTTCTACGGTGTTAGGGCACCTAAGTCTATTAACTGATTAACATATAAACAATTAAATAGGAAGATCACATTTCATACTTATTTCACATTCTGAACATCTCTTAAAAACTCATATATATATCATCTGTCATCTTTTAACATGACTCAATGCCACTTATTCAAATTCATTTCTAAACAACCATCTTTATTCAGCATATGCATTGCAACTGTAAAACAGGAAATTCCATCTTTTTCATCAATCATATTACGTATCTCAAGTTCCATTGAATCTATAATAAACTATTGTATGTGCTAAACTGTTTAGAAGTTATACTAACTGATACTAAAGCAATTAAGCACTTAAATTGAGTTAAATAATGATTTCTGAATGAACTGCCACTCACAGCTCTGAAACTTGGCCGATCGGTCTGGAACTTGGCCGATCACCTCACAATTTCTGAAACTCGGCCGACCAACTGGGCAACTTGGCCGATCATCTGGAAACTCGGCCGATCAACTGGAAACTCGGCCGATCGAAACGCTGCTCAACCTATAAAAGAAACTCGGCCGAATCAAATCCTAACTCGGCCGACCAAAACGCTGTTCGATATCCTAAATAAGGAACTCGGCCGAATGAAACCCAAACTCGGCCGAACAGTGCACAGACAGGAAATAAAAACGAACCTGATAATGTCGATTTCACTCGAATCGACGGGCAAAACCTCCGATTTGCACTGCAAATCGCCCGCAACTGGTGCACACCACCAAGAACTGGTTGGAGGGAGAAAGAAGGACGAGCTAGGGCTGCTCTTCGCGCCCTATTCTCCTGGCCACCTCTGAGCTATCGCAGCTCCTGCTGCTACGTAGCTCCTGCTACTAGTTGGATCAATCCAGCGGAGAAGATGGAAGGAGGGGAGAAGGAGGGCCGCAGCTGCTGGCCGGAGCAAAACTAGGGCTCCAATCGCCCTTCCCCTCTCCGCTCTCTCTCTCTCTCTCACGCGAAGAAGGAAGGGAAAGAAAGATCGAGTCTGTCGCTCGTTTCAGCCGCTTAGGTGGTTTACGGAAGAAAAGAACGAAGAAGAGAAGGGATAAGGGAAAGAATAGGCAAGGGGGCAAAAATGAAATTTCGCCCAAACATTTCCGACATTTATAACTAGGTCCAAAAACACTCAAATGTCCATATCTTTTGACTCGAAAGTCGGTTTCGAATGATTTTTCTTACAACGGTTTAAGCACTGAATTCTCCACAAACTTAGGGCTAGGAAACAAGCTAAAAAAACTTTGTTATTAGTTCAAACATCATTAACATAAGTGAGTTCTCAATTCAACATCATTAACTGAATTATATGCTAAACTTAGTATTTACCGGTTAATTACAGAGTGGGTCATAACACGCCGTGTCGAGCAACATACCGTGATGGTCTGGCATATCGGTCAGGGCTCTCTACCCGATACGGTCATGTCGGGCAGCCACCCTATCGGGTGACACACCCTAACGATTGGTCTGTATCGGATTCGGTATCATGTTGGGTTAAAGATGACTTAGGTTCTCGGGTCCCTTGTATCGGGTGTAGAGGGTGAGCTGTCTCGGGTTGAAACCCATCTCGGAACCCGACACACTGGGAGGCCTTCTTTGTCGTCTTGGGTCGCTGCGGCTACCAGGATGGGTTCTAAGTGAACCACTCCCATCCCTCTTGGGTTGGGGGTGAACTCACCTAATGTCGCCTGGCTCACCTTGGGACCTGACACACTAGCTCTAGATGCTTTCCAAAGTTAGCTTTCACGAGGTTCCGACCCGTCCCATCGAAGTCCTGTAGCTATTATTTATAGGCAACAACTGGTAGAGGTTGCGGTTCTTTGTGGGTCCACGTGTCCTTCATCGACTCCATTTACGTAGCCTTCGGGATGATCGACACATGTGTGTCGCCCGACACAGCAGGCCGTCGCGTGCCGAGTTATGAGCGTATTGGGTGGCCTTGGTGGGCAGCCGCTTCTGACGAGTGAGTTGTATCGCGTGACACACCAATGTCAGGCGAACCAGTCGTGGCGGGCAAATCTCTCTATCGGGTAGGTAGCATACCGCTCGTCGGGGACCTCTTCACGCAACACGATCGTGTTGAGTCACTACCATATCGGGCAGCAATCGCGAAGGGTAAGTGTACGTGTCGGGTGACCAGTAGAAGGGTCGATGCAAGTGCACGTTGTAGATGGGCCAGGACGGGCCTTTTGCGGACTTTAGGTGGAAAACAGGGAAAATTTGTACAAAAGATGGGAATAGAGTCAGGGGCGCAGTGCAGGTTATTTTTGTGCAATAACAAGACAAAATTGAGAGGAAAAATAGTTTAGAGGGCAGTTTTGACAATGAAATGTAGGCTATAAATGGCCATAAAATGGGTGTTATCAATATCATAACATTATTCTCTATTATGGACATTTTAGTTCTTATATGTATATTATTTTTAACATCATATTTTGATCAACATTATCACATGTGACACATTTTATCGATCTAAAGATTAATTATGAGAGCATTATATCATTTTTTTCATGTCTACATGTTAGGGTTTTATTTAGGCTACAAATGTCTATATCTTTATCCTTGTTTGGCTAAGCCCAAAGAACCAGACTGACTATCCTTCAAGGCATATGATCAAGGTCAAGAGGCTAGGTTTCAGTTTGTTACAACACTCCACTCCTTAAAAGGATTTCATCTTCGAAATATATTGATAAAACATCAATAACCAACTACTCTTCACCCTATAAAAGGTTTTACCTATCAAATCAACATTTAGAGTTACCCACATCTCTTTTAGTTGTGAATGTTTTAGAGATTTTTATTGTTCATGTATCCAACTAACAAGTCAGAACCATCTAGGGTTGAATTTTAGGTCCTTGTATCTCTATCCTAACAACCCTACATAAACATCCAAAAAGTCATAGGGTACAAAGGGTAGGTCCACTACACCTTTATATTATCCATATATTCCTAGTCATTTCTTCATAGCCAAAAACTAGGGTTAAGATCATATTCCAACTAATTCTAGGGTTTCACTATGCATACATCTAGAAATACATCATTGTGACTTAGTTCAAGAAAACTTCGATAAAATCCAAACAAAATTTCTTTGTACATATAATAGTACATTGGAAAAAAAATTTAGCGAAGAAATCTATCTGACATAAAACAAAATGGGCTCAAAATCAATGCGAGAAACCAAGTCACAATTATTACATAATAACATCTCCTTATCCTACCATTTCTCCAAACTTGTATCCTAATTTTCATCCTCAAATTAATCCTTATTGCATCAAAAGTTACATATCATCACTAACTTATATGGTAGGGTAAGATCACCTAAAACCTCATTACAATATTAACATAGATCAATTCTAGGGTGAACTTTTCACTTAGAGGGTAACTATCTAAGGCAAGGGTTCTAATTAGGGAGACAAAATTGAAATAGTCAGATTCTGACTACCATGGGCTCTGATACCATGTTGTAAGAGAGTGAAATCACCCCTTTACTAAAAATTTGAAGAACAAACATCTATCCCCATCATACTCAAAAGGTATGCAGGAGCAGGTGTAAAATTTTCAAATCTTAATATAGTGGTATACAAAAGACCAAAGTGTATAGTAATAGAATAAAATTATGTCTATATTCAATTTTCATAAAAGATTACAAAGCATTAGAATCTCCCATTAAGGGTTTACATGTAAGATGCATCAACGAATCTTAGATAGAGGGAAGTCTAAACTACACCAACTTTGTCTCCAAGAAACAACTCCAAGAGATAGGTCCATATCTTTATACCATGTCCTCCTTGTCCATCACCTAGGGTTGGAAGCATACACCAACAAGAAAACAAAAATAGATGACAACAGTAAAGGCTGGTATGTGCATGTTAAATAGGATATTGAGCAACTTGATGAAATAAAGGACATCAAAATAATATGCTTCCCATAGAAATTTACAGGACTACCCAATCGAGCATAAAAGAAAAGAATCTAAATAAAAGAGAGAAATAAAGGCTAAGTATAAAATAAAGCACCCATGTTTTTCACTTGTGACAATACTAGACAATATAAACATGTAGGTAGGAAATAACACATGTACCAAAAATAATGTGGGGTGAGTAGGGACTTGTATATATATGTTCTAAAATATGGAGTGGTAGGGTATGTCAACATCTTCCTGGGCATGTCTGCCCTAAATATTTTCATATGCAAGAATTTTCACATCTGCATGCTTATGTGGGAATTTTCACATCTACATACAATAACATGTAATATTATACTAGTAGTCACCACATGATGCATAATAAAGAATAAACATGAATGAACTAAATAAGAGAGATGAGAACATCCAACAAATAAATAAAGTGGGATCACATGATCCTAATCAACATCCACCTTAAAAGTGGGCAAGGAGAATATATCACCAAATAATATTGCACATGAGTAATGTACAAAGAAGAGTCCAAAAGAATGTCCAAATAGGAAAATATGATCACAAGATCAGTAACAAATAAAGTAGTTCACATGAACCATAATTTTCAAATAAAAAGAGATAATATGTAGGCTAGTGTCCATAGGACCAAGAGAAAGAAGAAAATAGGTTGATTGTTCAAAGGAATAATAGGGGATGCAAACATACCTCACTTCAAAATTTGTACTATTCCAAGTTAGATCTAGATCCAAGTCTAGATCTCCAAAGCACCTATTAATCATGTATGTGAAATTAGGGTTAGATTTACATTGATTTCACAAATCCTAAAAATCACTTTTTTCCTTATATGTGAATTAGGTTATCAAAACCATGCCATTTTTTAAATTATCTTTTCCCGAGTTCAAAACATACTTTATTATATTTTTTTGACTTATACATTATTAGTTATAAATTTTGCAAATTATTATCTATTTAGAAAAATCCATTAAAATCACCTTTTTATAACATTATATTTTGGTAACATAACCAAACTAATAGAAAGCATGTATTTTTTTTTGGAACATATTTTATTTTAATTTTTGGACAACCAGAGTAAAAGTTATGATTTTTGCAAAACGAGCCAATAAAAAAATTCCATGTAAGCAAAACATTTGAGAAAGAGGAAGAGAGAGAGGTAGAGGATCACACATATGAGTTGGCCCAATCAGAACTGGCCAACTCGTCCAGACACTCAACCAAGTCATCACATTGCAGGCATAAAAGAAAGGGAAACAAATGGCAAAAAGACTATAATACCCTCGGTGGAAAATCAAAACGAAAGAGGAAAATGAAGATTCAAGAGCATAAATCAACATAGGGGATTATCCCCCCTTCAACCTGACACCATGGCAACAACAATGAAGTTGCTGCTCGATTGATTTTGGGTGAAAATAGCGGTACTTGATTATTTGATAAAAAACGAGAGCATTGAAGGAAAGTAGAGGGTGAAAGGGACTTACTACCAAATGTGATTGGATGGAGGTGGTGAGGAGGAGAAGAATGGGCCACCGCAAACCCAAGAACTGCCAGGGTCTTCGACGACTAAACACACAAGCAATAGAGAAATTGGTGCAAGAGGATAACCACACTAGTGCTTGCGGAGGTAGGGATATCAAATTTATAGGTGTGGGTTGCATGGGTTGGAGAATAGGAGGGTGGCCACAAAGCAACATGTCTGAAAATTGGGTATTTATTCATTTCTTGATAAAAACTCACAAGTAAGGCATCAAACTATGTGAAGTGCAAAATAGAAGTTGTGGGCAAAGAAATCGTACCAAAAGGATGAGAATCGGAGGAGAAATCCGAAAAACAATAATCAAGTATGGCCGCCTATTTCCAGTTTCATGCGTGATCTAGGTGACACCACAAGAGCCATCCATTCCCGAAAGTGGGTGAATCCCATCCGTCCTTTAGCATGAAATGGAAAAATAAAAAAGAAAATTGCGTGTGGCATTTTATGTGGTTGACATATTTGATTAGGACAAAAGTGTATTGTTTAATTATTTAATATTTTCTCTCTTTCCAATTGAGGGTGCAAACAAACTCCATATTAAATGAAATTTGGCACCTATCCTATCTTGGATAGGAGGAATCTAAATATGTAATTAGATTTGCCTTTTGAGAACTTTTTATTTTTTAAATGAATCAAATCTTATTTTCTCATTCTTCCATCATTAATGGTTATAAGATTCTCCAAATTTAATGAAACTTCACCCACATGTCACATTAAGTATATTGGATAGGGATTGGTCATTAATTTTATCCTTTGGGATTATGTTACTCATTATTTAATATTATGCACGTTCTCTATCCTAATCTACACATGTATAGTAAAGAATATATAAATTACATGAAAATTTACACATAGCCTTATTTTAAAATATTGATTTCAAATATAAAGTTATTTTCCTCTTTTGGAGTCATTTATTATTTCATTTGAGGGAGAAACTTATATCTTGCTTTCCAAATTGAATTAAATCATTAATTATAGGGTAAATAATGTGAAACTTGAGGCAATCAGGACCCAAGGATACCGAACTTCACATTTTATATCACTTTTGAAATCTCTTTCTCTAAATTTACATTTTTGGTTTGGTTTCATTGTATTTATTTCACCATCCTTATGATTTACTTAATTGTGTCACCTTACCTTCACTCTTTTTACTAAAAGGGTTGTAATTCATTATTATGGACGAGGCTTTACATGTATTATTGTTTTATTTCATTAAGGTATTAATTCCATATTTATTTGAATATCATAACATTGTTCTCTATTATGGACATTTTAGTTCTTATAAGTATATTATTTTTAACATCATATTTTGATCAACATTATCACATGTGACACATTTTATTGGCCTAAAGATTAATTATGAGAGCATTAGATCATATTTGTTTTCATGTCCACATGTTAGAGTTTCATTTAGGCTACCAACGTGTGTATCTTTATCCTTGTTTGGCTAAGCCCAAAGAACCAGACTGACTATCCTCCAAGGCATATGATTAGGGTCAAGAGGCTAGGTTTCAGTTTGTTACAACACTTCACCCCTTAAAAGTATTTTGTCCTCAAAATCAATTGACAAAATAACAATAACAACAACCTACTCTCCACCCCTCAAAAGTTTTTACCTATCAAGTCAACATTTAGAGTTACCCACATTTCTTTTAGTCATGAATGTTTTAGAGATTTTTATTGTTCATGTATCCAACTAACACATCAAAACCATCTAGGGTTGAGTTTTAGATCCTTCTGTCTTTAGCCTAACAACCCTACATAAACATCCAAGAAGTCATAGGGTACAAAGGGTAGGTCCACTACACCTTTATATTATCAATATATTCCTAGTCATTTCTTAATAGCCAAAAACTAGGGTTAAGATCCTATTCCAACTACTTCTAGGGTTTCACTTTACATACATCCAGAAAATCTTCATTGTGACTTATTTCAAGAAAACTTTGATAAAATCCAAAAAACTTTCTTTTGTACATATAATAGTACAATGGAAAATAATTTTTGGCAAAGAAATATATCTAACATAAAACAAAATAATCTCAAAATCAATGCGAGAAACCAAGTCCCAATTTTTCCATAATAACATATTCTTATCCTACCATTTCTCCAAACTCATATCCTGATTTTCATCCTCAAATCAATCCTTATTGCATCAAAAGTTACATGTCATCACTAACTTATATGGTAGGGTAAGATCACCTAAAACCTCGTGATATTATTAACACAGATCAATTCTAGGATGAACTTTTCACCTAGAGGGTAACTATCTAAGGCAAGGGTTCTAATCAGGGAGACACAATTGAAATAGTCAAATTTTGACTATCATGGGCTCTGATACCATGATGTAAGAGAGTGAAATCACCCCTTTACTAAAAATTTGAAGAATAAACATCTATCCCAAACATACTCAAAAGGTACGCTGGTAGAGGTGTAAAATTTTCAAATTTTTATATAATGGTATACAAAAGACCAAAGTATATAGTAGCAGAATAAAATCATGACTATATTCAATTTTCATAAAAGATTACAAAATACATCAAAATCTAACATTAAGGGTTTACATGTAAGATACATCAACGGATCTAAGATAGAGGAAAGTCTAAACTTACACCAACTTTGTCTCCAATCAACAACTCTAAGAGATATGTCCATATCTTTATGTCATGTCATCCTTGTCCTTCACCTAGGGTTGGAAGCATACCCCAAAAAGAAAAGAAAAATAGATGACATAAGAAAAGGATGGTACATGCATACTAAATAGGATATTGAGCAATTTAATGAAATAAAGGACATCAAAATAAAAGGCTTCCCATAGAAAAGTAAAGGACTACCCAATCGAGCATAAAAGAAAAGAATCTCAATAAAAGGGACAAATAAGGGAAAAGTATAAAATAAAGCACCCACGTGTTTCACCTGTGACAATACTAGACAAGATAAACCTGTAGGTAGGAAATAACACATGTACCAAAAATAATGTGGGGTGAGTAGGGACTTGTATACATCTGCTCTAAAATATGGGGTGGCAGGGTCTGTCAACACCTGCCTGGGCACGTCTGCCCTAAATATTTTCATATGCAAGAATTTTCACATCTGCATGCTTATATGGGAATTTTCACATCTACATACAATAGTATGTAACATTATACTAGTAGTCACCACATGATGCATAATAAATAATAAATAAGAATGAACTAAATAAGAGAATTGAGAACATCCAACAAATAAATAAAGTGGGATCACATGATTCTAATCAACATCCACCTTAAAAGTGGGCAAAGAGAATATATCACCAAAGAATGTTGCATATGAGTAATGTATAAAGAAGAGTCCAAAAGAATGTCCAAACATGATAATATGATCACAAGATCAGTAATAAATAAAGTAGTTTACATGAACCATAATTTTCAAATAAAAAGTGATAATGTGTAGCCTAATGTCCTTATGACCAAGAGAAAGAAGAAAATAGGTTAATTGCTCAAAGGAATAATAGGTTAATTGCTCAAAGTAATAATAGGCTAGTCCAAGTTAGATCTAGATCCAAGTCTAGGTCTCCAAAGCACCTATTAATCATGTATGTAAAATTAGGGTTAGATTTACATTGATTTCACAAATCCTAAAAATCACCTTTTTGCTTATATGTGAATTAGGCTATCAAAACCATGACATATTTTAGAATATCTTTTCCAGAGTTCAAAACATACTTTATTATATTTTTTTGACTTATACATTATTAGTTATAAATTTTGCAAATTATTATCTATTTAGGAAAATCCATTAAAATCACCCTTTTAATGACATTATATTTTGGTAACATAACCAATACCATTAGAAAGCACATATTTTTCTGATTTTAGAACATATTTTATTTTAATTTTTGGACAACCAGAGCCAAAGTTAGGATTTTTGCAAAATGAGCCGATCAAAAAATTCCACGTAAGCAAAATTCTTGAGAAAGAGGAAGAGAGAGAGAGGGGGGGAGAGGATCATGCATCCGAGTTGGCCCAATCAGAACTGGCCACTCAGCCTAGTCACCACATTGCATGAACAAATGCAAGGGAAACAAATGGCAAAAAGACTATAATACCCTCAGTGGAAAATCAAAACGAAAGAGGAAAACGAAGAGGCAAGAGCGTAAATCAACACACGGGATTCTCTCCCCCCTACCTTCAACCTGACGCCATGGTAGAAGCAATGAAGTTGCTAGTTGGTTGATTTTGGGTGAAATCAAGGTACTTGATTATTTCACAAAATGAGAGCATCGAAGGAAAGTAGAGGGTGCGAGGGACTTACTCCAAATGTGGTTGAATGGAGGCAGTGAGGAGGAGAATGATGGGCCACCGCAAAGCCAAGCACAATCGGGGTCTCTAACAACAAAACACGTGAGCAATAGTGAAATTGGTGTGAGAGGAGAACTGTATGTGTGTCTATATATATATATATATATATATATATATATATATATATATATATATATATATATATATATAGAGAGAGAGAGAGAGAGAGAGAGAGAGAGAGAGAGAGAGAGAGAGAGAGTCAGGCTAGAATACACTCGAGTGTACGGATCGTACGAATACACTCAAGTGTGTTTGCATATCAAGACTATTTTTTGCAAAATGTAAACCATTGATCTTCACCGTCATACTATAACTAGGCTACATACAAAATTTGAGCCCATTTGGATGAGTGTAAGTCACTTGTCCGAGGGTAACAAAATCAACGCGTGAAACTAATTTGAAATGCATAATTTTTGTGGTCTTCATAACATGAGCTATACATATCCAAATGTGCTCAAATTTTGTGTATGAGTTGTTCACGAGATGTTTAAGAAGATCAATAGATTAGATTTAAAAAAAAATATTTCATCATGAAAAACTACTTGAGTATATTCTAGCCTGACTCATATATATATATATATATATATATATATATATGTGTGTGTGTGTGTGTGTGTGTGTGTGTGTGTGTGTGTGTGTTTACATACATACAAACATATATACATACTATATATATGTCTAGATACATACATATGTCGATGTTTTTATTCACTGCATGGTAGGTTACCCACTCCAAAAGGTAGTTACTTTTCTACAATTTTTCACAATACACATTAAGAGGGATACATTATCTTACAAACCATTACA
This sequence comes from Alisma plantago-aquatica, assembly GCA_963693085.1. Taxonomy (NCBI): domain Eukaryota; kingdom Viridiplantae; phylum Streptophyta; class Magnoliopsida; order Alismatales; family Alismataceae; genus Alisma; species Alisma plantago-aquatica. Next base: position 1,333,802,102 of record OY856409.1, on the reverse strand, counting down.
TTACATACATAATAGTTATAATTGTTACAAATGTACATCTTCACCTTTTTTCTACTATTTGACATTTTGTTTTCAGTGCATTTGACATGTTTTTATTTTTATTTTATGTATGTATGTTTGTGTTATGTGTGTGTGTTTATATGCATATATATACATATATATACATATATATATATACATATATATATACATATATATATATATATATACATATACATATATAAGACCCAAAATGAATGACCTGAACCCGAACCCAAAATTTTAAGTAGGTTTAGGGTCTAGTGTTTTTTGACCCGGCCCGTAATTGTCCCGAACTCAAAGAACCTAAAATTAATTTAGGGTCGGGTCTGGGTTTGGACTTTAAACCCGAATTGACCCAAAATTCACAATTATATTTTTAAATAAAATTACAAATATAATATTTTAAGACACCCAATGGCCTATTAAATTAGTAATCCATCAATCATGAAGTTTATTTTGGCAATCATACATGATTTTTTATTGATCCATAAGATTTATTATACTAATTATACTATGAATTTGTGTTTAAAACTCTAGAACAAACTACAATAGGCTTTATATGTGTTTCTCAATCACATTGTAAGTTCATCACAATGAAATTGTTAATTATACTTGTAAATTATCAAGGATTAGACAAATCATAGTATTTTTTAAAATTATTCTCTTGATATTTTATTTATGGGCTAGACCTGATAGAACCAAAATTATTTATGGGTCAGGTTAGGGTCAAGGGTTTCGATCCAAAATTGCATCTTTTGTAAATTTAAGATCTAGCCAAAAAGTGTTGACATGAAATGACCCAAAATAAAACTCACTAAACATGAATCCAATTGCCACCCATATATATACATATACATACATATATACATGTACACACACACACACATATGTGTGTGTGTGTTGTGTGTATATATATATATATGTGTCTATATATATTTATATATATGGACACACATAAATAAATATCAAAATACATGTGTGCATTTTTATATATGTATATATTTAAATATAAATATAAATATATAAATATAAATATATATATATATATATATATATTTGTTTGTGTGTGTGCTTTTGTGTGTGTATATCTATGTTGTTGGTATATGTATGCCCGTAGAGCCATCCCAAGCGATTGCATAGAGTCAGATATTAATTAATCAATTAATGTGATTATTTGGTTAATTAATGAATTCTGAAATATTCTAATTAATCCACGAGCGTTTTCATTAACACAACGTTTCTGTTTTCCGATGGGTTTAGGAAACCCTATTTCCCTTCGTATCTTTTTTAAAGGAGGATTGACGGTCGATATCTATATAAGATAGATAGAGGCTTTTCCGTTTACGCGCACACACGTAAACCCTAGCCGTCATCGTCCTTAGGAGAGAAAGGAGAGAAACGCGCCGCTAGCATGCCGCCGCAAAGACATACCCTTCCCACCGGCTTGGGAAGCGCGACGTGGAGTTCTGTCCATCCACGTGGACGAAGTAGATACGCAGACGCCTTGACGCCTGCGTTCGGAAGACGTCAACGACCACCTGTACGCACTGCGAGCAGCGTACGTCACCACCACAAAGAAACGCCGCTGGATCTTCCTGCGACGCGCCTGACGAACGGGAGAGAAGTTATGTCCGTGTAGGCCAACAACGTTGCACACCGTCGTTTAGCGGGACATCGCCGGACTTGCTCCGCGATAAGGTATATCCTGCAAACACTCCTTCCAAATACATTATTGTCGACGAGATCCTATTTCGGGTTGCATGGATTTTATTGCTTCCGCTGCGCATGTTTTCTCCAAAAAATCCAACATATACATCTTGCATCGACTGAACGTATGTATGTGTGTGTATATATATATATATATATATATATATATATATATATATATATATATATATATATATATACTAACTTTAGTTACCCTTGGATATATTTTGTAATAGATAGGTACATGTTTGTAATGAGATAGAAAACATTTGTAATGAAATGACCAAATTTGCAATCCAAACACTCATTTTATATTACAACGTAAACTGCTATCATAAATATCATTTTTACTGTAATCAGATGTGTAATACAAAACTAGTGATTGTATTACAAATTTGGTCATGTCATTACAAATATTTTCTATCTCATTACAATCAGGTACCTTTATATTACAAAATAGATCCACATGTAACTAAAGTTAGTTACCTGCATGGGTAGTGAATATATACCTATATATATGTGTATATATATATATATATATATATATATATATATATATATATATATATATATATATATATATATGGTCAATATAGAATACACTCGAGTGTACAGATCACACTGTACACCCCAATGGTATTTGCCTATGTAGACCCTATTTTTGCAAAATCTAATCCATTGATCTTCATGGTTACAATAATAATAGGCCACATATAAAACTTGAGTCTATTTGGATGAGTGTGAGTCACTCATTTAAGGACAACAAAATTGACGCACAAGACTAATTTGAAATACATGATTTTAACCTCCTTTAGACGCATGACCTGTAATTATCTAAATGATCTGAAATTTATTATGTAGTTTTTTTTAACATATTAAAGAAGATCAACAATTTGAATTTCCAAAATAATTACTCCATGTTGGAAAACAACTGAGGTATATAGCATCTCGAGTACACTCTACTGTATTTCAGCTTCACTCTCTCTCTCTCTCTCTCTCTATATATATATATATATATATATATATATATATAAAAATAGAGAGAGAGAGTCAGGTTAGAATACACTTGAGTGTACAGACCCTTGGTACACTCAAGTAGTGTTTGCATATCAAGAATATTTTTTTTGCAAAATGTAAACCATTGATCTTCATTGTCATACCGTAATTAGGCTACATACAAATTTTGATCCTAATTGGATGAGTCTAAGTCACTCATCCGAGGGCATAATTGACAGACAAAACAATTCAAAATGTATTATTTTTTGTGCTCTTTATAACATGACCTATAAATTTCCAAATGGGCTCAAATTTTATATATGAGCTATTCACAAGATGTTTAAGAAAATAAATGGATTAGATTTAAAAAAAATATTATATCATTGAAAACTACTTGAGTGTATTATGCTCTGAATACACTCGGGTGTATTCTGTCCTGACTCTATATGAATATATATATATATATATATATGTGTGTGTGTGTGTGTGTGTGTGTGTGCGTGTGTATATATATATATATATGGCTCATCTTTAATACCCACGTCGGTAGCTACCCGCACACCCTTCCTATCACTTTTTAAAAAAAAAAATTACAATTGTAAAGGAGCATTTTATCTAGCTCCCCAAAATATTTCATCCAAAAATAATATCATTTGCCCCACCAAAATAAAAACATATATTTACTGACTATATATTTTCTATGAAGTTACTTTTTTAGTCATATGGTTACTTTTTTATCAATATAGTTACTCTTTTGATCTTAGAGTTACTTTTTGTACCATATAGTTACACTTTTGGATGTGCGGGTATCGAAAAATCAGGCTACTCGCGCGGGCAACGAATAAATCCCCATATATATATATATATATATATATATATATATATATATATATATATATATATATATATATATATATATATATATATATATATATATATATATGGGTCCATCTTTAATACCCGCGCGGGTAGCTACCCGCCCCCTATTTTCGTTACTTTTTTTTGAGTTTCTTACTTTTGTCATGTAGAGGGTAACTTTACCTTGCAAACTATAAAGTTTCATGCATAGATAGTTAGGTTTGCAAAAATAGATTCAAAAACACAGTTATATACATATCTACTGAGTATTTTTCATGGATTTACTTTTTTAGTCGCATAGTTACTTTTTTTTTAATCAAAATAGTTACTTTTTTTATAGAAGTATTACTTTTCTGACCAGAAGAGTTACTTTTTTGGCTGCTGGGTAGCGAACTCCAGGTTACCCACGTGGGTATTAAATGAATGCCCTATACACACACATATATATACACATATATATACACATATATATACATATATATAGGGTCCATCTTTAATACCTATGTGGGTAGCCTGGAATTCACTACCTGTGCATCCCAAAAAGTAAATATTCGGTCATAAAAGTAACTCACTCGACAAAAAAGTAACTATATTGACCATAAAGTAACTATTCAACTCAAAAGTAAAACCGTATAAAATACACAACAAAAATTCTAGAATAAATATGTAATTGTATATTTGTTATAGCTAGTACAAATGTAACTATATATGCACAAAAATTAATAGTTTGTAAGGTAAAGTAACCCTCTACATGTGTAAAGTAAGAAACCTCCAAAAAAAGTAACCAAATTAGGATTGGGTAGTTACCTATACGGGAATTGAATGAATGCCCCCCCCCCCCCACACACACACACAGATATATATATATATATATATATATATATATATATATAAAGACCAAGAAAAAAATCTATGGTACATTCCAAGATGTGGCAACTTAATATAGTAAGTATTAAAATTGAAATTATCAAATATTACACTTTACTAGTATCAAATTAGGTGATATTAATATATTTAAACTCTTAATATTGAAATACTCTTATTCTAATTCAAGAAAACATTATTGCATCAATATTGAAGGAAGACATCATGAAGTTGCTCCAGCAAATATTTGGGGGCATTGGAAACCCTAAATCCATAGGTTTAGGGTCATAATTTACTATGCACAACTTGTTGGATTATCTTGAAAAGCTCCACATCCTTTGATGCTAAGAATCCAAAGGTATCATATAAGAAAGATACTAAAAACATGTTGATTGTTGATCTACATTTCTCATGATTGACCAATTTTGTTGAGACATTTTTAAGGTTAGAATGTCCCACTATATACACCCATCCCTCAAGCCTACAAGTGTTGAAACCCCTATCATATTCATTCATGCATGATTCCCTTCAATCAATCTAAAATCAAGACATCAGTTGGTGTAAGTGTCAATCTCCCCTAAAGTTGACTAGTCTAGAAGTTCATAGGTACCTCTTTCTTAACAATGAATCATGTGTGTCTGAGTACATAATAGAGGAGATACCTGACTTGATCATTTGTGTACTTGTAATTAGAAGCTCTTGTAAGAAATTTCATGCTCTCCAAAGGATCCCGAGCATGACTTGCAAAAAACTGGACAAACTTCATCAATAGGAAATAGAAGGATCATTAGACTATACCTAAGGATAGTACAATACTCCACTACTAACATATACAGACCTAGCCAATGCATAGGAATAACTAGATATAAATCTAGAGCATGATCAACTTGCAGACACCCAAACACAAAACCTTTTCTAATAGTCATGTTAAACTTAACTTCCAATATCTACACAATTTTTCTAGAAAGGACCCCTGCCAAAGCACATTGGGAATTTAGGGGGAACAATGTCCTTGTTAGAAAAAAGTAAGGCTGAAAGTCAAAATTGTGGCACGAAGATAATCCAAAGCGATGCCAAAATCAAAGTCCAAACCATAAATCCTACTTCTGTACAAGATATGACGATGAAACATTCCAACTTGGGAACTAGAGGCCACAAATGCATATGTAGAACATATATTGGTGAGAGAAGCCATATCGATTCAAATGGACAAGGAAGCTACTCTCCATTGAAATTGCCTAAAGATAGGACTATGAAAACCACTGGTCCTCAATATAGCTCCACGTAAACCTATATCTATCAATGTAGCACTTCATCCATGTATATAGGTTCTTAGTCAGAACAAAATCTTGGTGATACCCATGTGATATCATAGCAAAAGGAACTCACTTTGTAGATCACATAACTATGGAAGAATATGCATAAACATAACATCTTTGGAAACCCTCCTCATTGCCAACCCCCTAATAAACCCTTTTCTCTACTGAAAGTTGCTCCAAGTAACTTCACTCCTAATAAAAGTATCTTAAAATCTATTGGGAAAAACCTCTTTTGAAACTCCCTATCATCACATGTAGAAAAAAAGCTTTGTTTTGCACATATTCAACTCAAGACCCAAACATGGACCGATCTATTGATTGATGGTAATCACCTTGGCCTCCTACTTTTTATCTGTAATAAAATTCCCATAATCAAGACATCAAGTATGGAGAAGAAGTTTGCAATTGTCTATAATTTCATGGAAAAGTGAATGCACTACAAATGTAAAAATAAGCAACCCCAGTAGATCACCTTGTTGCACTCCAATGGCTGACTGAATATGCTCATTATTAAGGTACATCCTTGCTTCTTGACCATACAAATCTGAAACCACAAATAAATGGATATGAACCTCACCCTCACATCATGAAATTAATTAGACATATCCACCATATTGACTGCATTTAAGAAATATACTTGTTTAATCTATGTGAGGAATTTGATGGTTGATGCTTGAGGGATAAGGGTAGTGAGATGACAGCTATATTTTCTTCTTCCATGAGTCATGGTGTGGAATCTATAGGTTTATTGAACTATGAAGGGTTCAATCCTAGTGTCATGAATGGTCTAAAACCATCAGCTTATGTAGACCCCATTTGAGGTGGGATTATATGAAGGTAAGGTTGGGTTTTTTATTTCTTCCAAATTTGGATAATGACATGAAGTAAGAATCAAGAGGGACTTTCCTCCATGCATAACAATGTTAGCACTATGCAAAACAGCTTTTTCTCTATCGAATATGCCAACTCTAAATTAAAATTCACTAAGATACTTAAACATCCCCGCTCATATCATGGGACTTAAGACAACATATGCATCCAAATAGTTCCCATGACATCTAGGCAAATCCCATTTCCAGGTTTTAGCAACAACATAAGTGGGGAGTAAGATACAAACTCTATCAAACTCAAGGGACACCTCACAACCATAAGTTAACCACCAGAATTATAGGATGTAATATGTTTGAGGACACAACATACCCCTATCCACACATGGATTCTAAGATGTGTTGATCTCTCAAACCATCTCTACAACAAAAAGTCCCTTTATGAAATACCTTGATAGACCAAGGAGTAGTTTCTACATCCACTACCATGGGAGATTTAGACCATAAAGAACTTGGCATAGAAGGAGGTCTCTTGTACAAGCATTTATCCTATGAAGATTATATGGTATCCTTGTTGTATGTAACCACCATTGATGACAACAAACTTTTACGGGTATTGTGAAATGTCGATCTATAACTTTGCGGGGACATTGTCTAATGTGGGGTTGGTCTTTTATAAACATATACCTAGATCTATGACATACATGGAGCTTAGATTCGTGTCTATAAATTATTAATACATCCTCCACTAGTTTGGAAATACCATCTTCTTCTTCCACTAGTACATAACCGACCTTTAGTGTCAGTTATTTAAGGCATTTAGTGTCATTTTTAATGCGACACCTATGTGGGTGCCACTAAAAGGCCAACTATTAGGCGTCGGTTCTCAAACCGATGCCACAACCCTTCGCGCACCACCAAAAACGCGCCAGCAGGGGGGTATAGGCATTGATTATTAGCTTTGAAACCGACGCTATAAACCTTCGTGCCACAGAAAGGGCGCCATCTTGGGCACTATTAGTGTCAGTTTATTAGTGATAATCGACACCATCTCACCCACTGCCACGGTCGTGCTAGCCATCATGACCGTGGTGTTTGGCCTCATTAGGGAAATCGACGTCGGTTTATTATTGATAACCGACGCTGTAATCATTTGTCATCGGTTTTAAACAAATAATCGACACCTATTTCATGTTTTTTTTTCTTATCAATCTGCAAGCCTGCTGTGGCTGGTCACAGGATGCGAAACCTACAGTTTAGTTATGAACTGCAGGTTTTACGACATCCATTGATATCAGTCAACGATAGGCCACAAACCTGCAAAATTAACAACATTACTTTTCACACATTTGGCAACCTACAGTTCCATTCGATTTTCACACATGTAGAAACATTCATGTAGCAATTTGCAGTTCCATTCATTTTCACATTCACACATGTAGAAACATTCATGTATTCATCTTGACATTCACACATTCAGACACATGTAGAAATTCATTCATTTCATGACAGATAAGGACATAAAAGAAAGGTTGTAGCATTAAAAACCCTTGCAAAATAGAATGTCAGTTGATGAATTAAGTAGTATTATACCCATCATATGCAACTTCCATAAGCAACTAGGAAGCAAATTCAGAAAAATGAACAACATGCATCTATTAATACAAACAAGTCTAGATAGATAAACAACTAAATACTACACCAACATAGTCCCGCATCAGTAACTTCGTGGCCTTTACATTGTGGCGATCTTCTCCTGAAGTTCAGAAAAGAAAGTAGCTATGAGGATTGATTACTTTAAGACAACAATTGTAAACACAAAACAAGACATGACAATTATATTTGTTAATTGGACCTATCGTGGTCTTATGAACTAATAGGGGCCTCATCATCATATTCGTCTGAGCTGATATCGACAATCGTGTGCTCATACCGTCGTAGATGATCATGGGTCTCGTTGCTGATGTTGGTTATCCAAACTTTAATGGTATTATGGCCAACTGGATGGAGAAAAAGCTTGTTGCTATGGCCCACTAGCATCTTTCTAATCCAATCACGCCAACCAGGTTTTGATACAAGATTTCCCGCCAAATCATACTCAACCTCGATAACATGTGAAGAATTGCCAAAATTTAGGGTCACTTCACCAGGCCTGTAGTGTCTTCCATTTAGAAAATGCCAATGTTTGGGTATTGTTAGTTGGTTTAAGGAACGATCATCTAGGATGATGTTCAATTGTTCTTCATCAGGGAACAATAACATTGGCATAGAGGCCCAGTTCATAGTGACTGTTGTGGGTGGACAAAGACTAAAAAATATAAGTACTAACAATTGTAAGTATATATAATGATGTTATATATTTTGAAAAAAAGTAGTAGACAGAGAGTGAAAAATATAAGTATGAATGGTTTATCTTGAAAATAAAATGATAAGCACGTCAAAAATGATAATCATGTCATACAACTTTGCATAATCTTTAGAGATACAATGAAATTGACACATCATAATCAAACTAATGATACTGATGTGGAACTTTGTTCACACAAATACATTGAAATGAAGATGGTTCTACACTGAGAACAAAAAAAGGTATGGTGCGATGAGTATGCCATCTCCTTTCATTATTTTCAATTAACTCCCACCTATCCTACCCCTACCCTCCCCACACCACCCTCCCTCCTCACCCTCACCCCTCCCCTCCCCTGTCCCTCCACCCTACCCACCCCTATCCTCCTCCCACCCTACCACACCCATCACCCTCCCCTAGGCCTCCACCCTACCCCACCCCTACCCTCCTATCAATTAATTAAATTCATTCATGCATAATTAACCCCGATTAATCAATATTAATCAACTATACAATCTTAGAAAAACTAAGTACAAATCTAATTAATTAAGTTCATTAATGCATCATTAACCCTAATTATTCAATAGTAATCAACTATATGGTGGCATCATTAATCCTATGTACAAATCTAGTACTGATTAATTAACCACTCACCACACTGGTGGATCGAGTAGGTTGTGGTGGCGGCGGCCGGAGGTGAAGGTGGTCGGGCTGGAGGTGAAGGTGGCCGGCGCTGGAGGTGTAGGCGGTAGACAGTGGCGGCGACTGGAGCATCATCATCATCATCATCATCGTTGTCGTCACCGTCATTGTCATCATCATCATTGTCATCATCGTCATCATCATCATTGGAAAGAAAGAAAGAAATAAATACTAAATAGTAAATAAACCATGATCCCATATGTCAAAGATTTGAATCAAAATGAAGCCTAATGGCACATTGGGAGAGTGAGAATATTATACCTCACTTGAAGGTTGAAGAAGAAATATATGCAAATCAACAACAAGTCAACAACACCTACAACAACACAAATGCAAAGTTCATCATTTAGATTCCAAGCATGTCACATGAGTGCATTAGAATTCATCATTAAGCAAGATCTAGATCTATATTTGATAGTTAGGAGGGTAGAGATACCCTAAGATCTAGATCTACTACATCATCATCTAATTAGGTTTAGGGTTTATTACCTGATTTACTTCTCTAGAACTAGTTTTCTCTCTCCTCTCTTCTTGTTTTGATAGATGAGGATGGATGGATGAGAGATGGTTTAAAATCTTTGCCTAATCTTTGTACAGGTCTGGGTGTGATTTGACTAGGGGACAAACTGATATCTTTCCCGTCCTCTTTGGCTCTTTCTGCGGCCTTGCATTGCATTCCCCACCATATCCATAACCTATCACCCAATAGCTTTCGGTTAACCATGGCTTGGGTTTCGAATCGCCATTCCTAGGGTTTACTTTTTTACCGTAACAATATTCATTAGAGTTATAGACAACCATATTAGGGCATAACCCCATCTTTTTTATCAAATATAAAGAACCAAATATACTAACCTCCTAATCATGGGATTACACCTATATTGGTACGTGGGTTCATCCAAGACTATATCCTAACTAGGGTTTAGGGTGGTCTCGGGTTTGGATAGGAATAAGGGTACCAAACACTAATTCCATTGTAACATTATTCGATATGGTATAAACCCGAATTATTAGAAACATTAGATTATATTAAAATAGACATATTTAATGATATACACAATATATTAAACAAATCTAGGGTTTATATGTATTAACCACTCTACATTCATGTATTAACTACACTTTTAGAACTACAAGCATAATTAGACTCTGGAATATATAGGATCAGATGATTGGATATACCGGCGGTAGTGGCAAAGACGGCGGTAGTGGCGGCGGTAGGAGCGACGCGAGCAGGAGTAGGAGCAGGTGGGAGCAGGAGCAGGACCGGCGGAGAAGGACCGGTAGGAGCAGGATCAGGATCGGCACATGCGGGAGTAGGAGTAGGAGCAGGCGGTGGCGGGCAGAGATGGCGGCGGAGGGCAGATACGGTGGCAGCAGACGGCGGAGCAGGACCGGCAGGAGTAGGATCAGGATCGGTGCATGTGGGAGCAGGAGTAGGAGCAGGCGGCAGTGCAGCGACGGCAGCAGGCGGCGGCGGGCAGAGACAGCGGAAGTAGAGACGTCGGAGTAGACGACGGCGGGCAGAGGTGGTGGTGGTGCGGTAGCAGGCAGTGGCGGTGTGGCAGTAGGCAGTGGCAGGAGCAGTTGTGACGGCGGCGGCTGGTGGCAATAGGTGGCAGAAATCACAAATTACTAGATCTAGACCTAAGCTCTCGACAATGAGAATGAAGAAGAGTATGCTTCGCGTGGCTGCTATAAGTTAACCATAGGTGACAGTTATTAAAAAAATGACACTTCTTACTATAAGCATCGGTTTCCATAGACAACCGACGCTAAATGGGGTGAAAATTTTTGTGGGGACAACGTGTGAAAACACATCGACATCGGTTATTTTCAAGAAAAATGACGATAACAATGGGCCCAATTTCTATCGTACAAAAAACATTAGACGTCGGTTGATTATCTAAAAACCGACGCCGTATGTTAAATTTGGAGGTAATTTTTTCGCAAGAAAATTTGGATTTGGCAGTCTCTTTTAGGCATCAGTTTCTTATTTAGGAACCGACGCTAAATAAAAAGTGATACCCGTGTCTGGCCGCTCTTCACAGACAGATGTCGGTTTGTGTATTAAACCGACACTTTATGGTTTAGGCGTCGGTTTCTTGTACACAACTGATGCCTATAAATGTAATGTTATAAGCCATTTCTATAGTAGTGTTCCAATATATTTGGGGTGCTAGTTGATGACTCTATCACAATCTTGTGATGCATTCAACATTTTACCAATAGAAATATGATGTTTCAATCTTAAACCTCTTTCGATTTTGTCTATAAATTAGGGGGATTTGTCATACAAAAAGATATGGTAGATCAAATTGTAGCCTACATCTCTGTGAAGGCATTTATGTATATATTGGTCTATCATTATGGTTGATCATCATATGACTTCCGTAATCATATTTGACTATTTTGGAAAATTAGCAGGTGGACTCAAGTATAACATTGTTGGAGTGACTACCTAATACCAGATATTATATTATGGCTATGTTTAAGGCCTGAACACCTACAATGTACAATGGGGGGGAGAAGCAACAATCTCATATATGCAACTATCAACCCTGATTCAATGACCACTTTGTAAAGAGTTGTCTTAAGAACCCTAGAGAATGAAAGACAACAACTATGAGGGATTCTCTTTATCATGATTATAGCTGATTTGGAAACACAATCTGGAAGTTGGTATTCAGGACTAGTCTCTTCATGGTAACAAAAATCCCAAGGCCCTTTGGGTTGGCTCTATATTCCAACATTGCTCCCCAATCATCCATGTGTCCACAATAAGCTATGCAAGTCCATCATCACAATGAGATGCACAACACACAACATGTATCATCATACATTTTTGCACATCCATTAATCGAGAACCCTCAAAGTCTCCTCCACTATAAGAAATAGTTGGTATTCTTTTTTTTAGAGAAGTCGGGAAGCTATTTATTCATCTTGCCTCCCCCCTGCAAGAGAAATAGAATTAGGATTACATGCACTAATAATGGGAATAAACATGGTAGTACTACTACCATTGCAATAATGAGCCTTCCTGGTGAAAATGGGACTCACAGGAGCCGGAGGCCTGTCATAGGTAGAACTACCTACATTGTTTTTGAGATGCAATTTAGCGAGCATGTCAGCAGCAACATTGCCCTTTCTCCTGCTATGCTTAATGCTAAAGTTGTGTTCTTTGAGAAGTTTAATGATCCTAGTAGTCAAGTTAGCATAATGAGGGAGAGACGTCACAATGCCGTTCAGAACCTGGGCCGCGATGAGACTATCAGTCTCAAAGATGATGGGCACCTTGAATCTGGTTATAGCAAATTCCATAGCTTTGATAATGCCTAAGAGTTCAGCATGGATGATCTTATCAGTTTGGATAGTTTTGTTGGACCCCCCATCCATATTCCATCGCTTTGATAATGCCTAAGAGTTCAGCATGGATGATCTTATCAGTTTGGATAGTTTTGTTGGACCCCCCATCCATATTCCATGATGGTTATGAGCAACACATGCCACAGCAGCCTTGGTGATGCCCATCGCAATGTCTGTGTTGATCTTGAGCTGCCCTGGCTTGCAAGGATACCAGGCGGAAGGATTAGTGCCGCACACCCCATTTGTTTTCTTATCACTCACAGAATTGTTGAAGGCGATTTCATTCATCTTGAACTGGTGAGCGATGTGATTGATGATTCTCTCGAAGGAACCCTGGATGTTATTAAAGACTTCATCATTTCTGCTTTTCCAAATAGCCTGACAAGTGACCACAAAGATCTTTCCAAAGTGGTTGTTGTTTTCAGTACATTTAAATAACCACGTGATTCCATCATCCTCGTTCCAGAACTCAGCGTCAGAGTTGTTGCCTAATAACTTCAACCAGATCCTCCTACTCAGACCACAATCCCTGAGAGTGTGGAGCATGGTTTCACTCTCAAGATGGCATTTGGGGCACAGATTGTTCGTGGTCATATTCCTAGTGAACCTCTTGGCATTAGTAAGAATGGCCTCATTCCCCAAAGACCATAGGAAAAGTTTGACTGTAGGGGAGACCTCCATCTTCCAGATGTTATCCCAGTTTCTTTGCACAGTCTGTGTCTGTGGCAGCCTACACAGAAAGTAAGTGGACTTCGTAGTGAAAACCCCCATGTTTGTGTGCATCCACGCTTGGGTGTCCATAGCATTGGTTGCAAAGGGGTGGGAATTTGCAAGATATCATCCACAACCGACTGCGGTAACCATCTAGAGAGGAATTCCCAATCCCAGTTACCATTTTCGTTGACAACACAGCTGACCTTTAGGTCCAATAGCTCCTAGGGTATGTCTTGTATAGCCAAGTCTTTAAGAGGAGCAACTTGATTAGTCCATCGGTCCGTCCAGAAGTTGATGCTAAGCCCGTTTATAGGAATCATTTTGGAGTTTGAGGTAATGAACTCTTTGTTTCTGAATGCCTCAATGGCCATATGGGACATGTTGGTCTTGATTTTTGTCTCATGAATATTGAAACATTGCTTCAGTCTATTGCACCAAACCGAGATCCTATTCGTGGCCAGATCCCAAGTATTCTTGAGTGTGAGAGCTTGGTTCCACTGACGCATGGACTTAATGCCAAGGCCACCAGAAGCCTTAGGATCGGTCAGTTTCTTCCAACTGACCATGGAGATTGGTCTAGCATTGTGCCCCCCTGGCCCAAATGAATTTCCTCACGCTGTTGTCAATCTGATCACACAGCTTCATCGGCAGCTTAGCTGTTTACATAACATAAGAAGGCAGAGCCGTGAGGGTTGACCTGGCAAGACAAACCCTTCCCGCTCTGGACAGGCATTCGGAGGACCAAGCATTCACCTAGGCGTTCACCTTATCAAGGATAGAACTGTAAGTAGTTTTATTGATCCGGTTATGAACCACAAGAACATAGAGATAAGTACCCAGATCCGAAGTAATCTGGAAGCCACTGAGCCTACCAATCCTATTTATAACTTGCTGGCTAACAGAAGAGGAGAAGAAGATGCGAGTCTTGGACACCAAAATGGATTGCCCAGAAGCCGCACCAAAGTCGTTGAAGCATTTCATAATGTTCTTGATTTGGATAACACTTGCTTCAGTGAATAGAATTAAGTCACCCACGAAGCATATGTGAGCAATCCTAGGGACAACCTGATTCATTTTGAGCGGTTTCCAATCACCCTTGTTGATGCTTTCATGTATCATTTGGCTCAACCTTTCCAGGCATAGGACGAAGATGTAGGGGGACAAGGGGTCACCTTGTCTGAGGCCCCTATTGGCTTTGAAAGGATCAATTGCAATACCATTCCATATGACAGAGCTATGACCAGTGGTAATGGAATTCATGATGAATTTTCTTAGATTAGTTGAGATGTCGGTCCTCTGGATAGTGTTGTCAATGAAAGACCAATCCATTTGGTCAAATGCCTTGGTGAGGTCGACTTTGATCGCCATAGCGGGAGGGCTTGTTTTTGGTTTCATTCTTTTGATGAGTTCTTGAACCACATCAATGCTATCACTGATTCTGTGTCTAGGGACAAAACTACTTTGTTTGAGGGAGATCCATCCTGTGATATGAGGCTTGTGCCTGTCGATGACAATCCTCACTGCTAGCTTTAACAAAATGTTGTTCATAGAGATGGGTTGGAAGTGCTCGCATCTTTCTGGATGCACAATTTTGGGAATAAGAACATTAGCTGCATTACATAAATCATCCTCAAGAGGCATGTCGGTGATTTCCTGGGTAAGAGTTCTAGTGACAAAGTTCTTCATGACATCCCAGTTTTTTTGGATGAACCCGCTGCTGATGCCATCCAGCCCCACAACTTTGGTCGGGTCCATCTTCATCAACGAGCCATAGATTTCCATTTCCGTTGGCTTACAAGCTAGCAGCCTTGATTGGGCACAGGTAGGCCTAGTGTATCTTCCCAGAATCACAAGAGGGACCCTATGGCCGGTGGTGTTGGGTTTGGACAGGATAAGCTTGAAATGATTGGAGACCAACGCTTGTAATTCAACCGAGTCAGTAATCCAGTTGTTGTCGGGCCCTTTGAGAGTGAGAATCGTGTTCTTTCTTTTCCTCTGATTGATCCAAGTGTGATAGAATTTCATGCAAGAGTCTCCATTTTTAAGCCAGTTGATGTGATCCCACTGCTTCATACCGGCTTCTTCTTTTTTTAGTAGCGAGAGAAGTTCCCCCTCCATTTTTAAGCAAAGGTTGTCAGTGGTGATATCATAGCAATCAGTAAGGTTGCATTGAAGGGTGGTAATGTTCCTCATCAGTCGGTTCTTTTGGGAGTTATGTTGTAAGTATTTCTCCTTACTCCAGAAGCTAATTTTGGATCTAATGGCCTCAAAGCTGGAGCGGAAGTCCCTGGCCTGATTCCAATTGTCACTAATCAGTTTGGAGAAGCTAGCATCATCATTCCATGAATCTCTGGTCATGAATTTGGCCTTGATATTCTTACTAGTGTTTATTTTGAGAAGGATAGGGAAGTGGTCAGAAGATAATCTCAAGAGATGCTCCAGTGAGACATTACCCCATTTATGGATGAAGAGGTCATTAGCAACGGCTCGGTCCAGCCTTTCGTACAACTTGCCATGCTTATACGTGTAACTCATCCCATTAAACCTGATGTCAGTCAGCCCAGCCTCCGTGAGAGCATCATAGAAGAGATTGGCTTTAGATTCAACAAAGCGATTACTGCCAAATTTATCGGAAGGGTTAGTCATTGAGTTGAAATCACCGAGCATGACCAAAGGATCATTGTAACTGTGGTGAAGTTCGGCAAGTCTTTTCCAGAGAATCTTCTTCAGGCTAAGATGAACACTGGCGTAGACGAAATTAATGATCACCGTATTGTTAACTTTGTCGCTGATGAACTGGTGATGGCTACAAAGGATTTCAACGCTACAAATGTGTTGGTTCCAGCAGACCCAGATACCCCTAGAGAACCCGCGAGCCTCCACCCGGTGAGAGTTGCTGAAACCAAGCAGTTTGATAGTGTGAGTGGCTTAGGAGGCACTGATTCTCGGCTCAAGAATGCCAACAATGGAGGGTTTACGTTCTCTAATGATTTCCTTGAGTATAGTGCAAGTGTCGTCATTACCAATACCTCTTACATTCCAGCAAAGAATATCAATCATGGATGAGTAGGCAGGGAGCGCGAAGGAAGGAAACTCAGCAAGAGTCAAGGCAGATGTTCTCCTTAATAGCCATGTCTTCCATGCATTGTACTTCATTCTCAGCTAAATCTTCGACAGAGGCCACATTGTGGCTTCTACCTCTTTCAGCGAGTCTTGAGCTCCTGCGCCTTTGATCCATTTGGGGGGGAGCCTTGTCTTACCCTTTCTTTTTATCTTGGACCCATTACCTCTTAAGCTCCTGTCTAGTGAGTATCTAGCATCAGGCTTCAGACCCATTCCATCTAGAGGGATGGGACTGGTTTGGTTTAGGGAGGTGTCCAACGATGACACGAGGGTGTTAGTGGCAGTAGTAGGGATGCCTTCAACACTTTCATGAAATCCCATGATGATTTCATCAACCGTTGTGTTGGAGATCGCATGAGATTCAGAACACATCGTAGAGTTGGTAGGAGAGGCTATAGACTTTACAATTTTCGTGGAATCAAGCACCTGACCTTCCTTAGACTTCTCATGTTCCTTGGATGCCTTATTTTTTGCCTTCCACACCTTAGCTCCTCTTGTGTTGCCTTGTTGTCTTTGGTTATATTTAGATTGGGTTTGCTCATTAACTTCCAGAGTATCATCTTCAATATCTTCCACATCATAAAGAGAGTTAAATTTGTTCCCCTGGGGCTGGTCTGGGGGTTTCTTGGCATGGGTAGCTTTGCGTCTTCGGTTGCCACTACGTTTCTTTTGGGTTTTCCATGTATCCGGCAGTTGAGCACTTGGATCTTCCTCCTGGTTGTTTGTTGGTGCATGATCCTTAGGTGTCTGGTTCATTTCTCCATAACCATATTTAGGATTGCGACAGTGTTTGGAAATGTGACCTTCTTCTCCACTTGTAAGGCACATCCATGGAAAGCCTTCATATTCAACTTCGAATTCCACCCCATTAATTGAGATAGAAGGCATGAAAGGCTTAATAGTACTGACACATACAACAAGCCTGGCAAAATGACTTCTAGTTCTCTTCAACATGTGCTCATCGACTTTTACCAGCTTACCTAAAGCCAGGCCAAGGAACTAAAACATGGTGGGCACATAAAGGTGTAGTGGTAGATTTAAAATATGAATTTATGTTACCATGTGTTCCGGGTACTCTTCAGTAGGGGTAAAGTTCTCGTTCCATTCCCAGACCATCACATTTTTCCCAAATAGTTTCCACGACCCTCCAAACATTGCCCGGTCAAAGTCCTTCCTACTGGAGAATGAAATGACCCAAATCCAGTTCATACATGTTAAATCTGCTTGAGATCTTCCAAAGTTTCTTCAGCCTATCGCAGAGGGTAAGGTACCCTATGGATGTCCCAACCATCCAGACCACCACAGCAAATTTCCAAGGCTTAGCTAGATTTTCCACCGTGGAGGGGTTGATGTTCATAACCAACATGCCGTCTAAGTCCCCCAACGAGATGTCCTCCACCGTGAGATCATTCTCAAACAGTTTATCAACAAAGAACTCAGCAGACTGGTCATGTACCTTCGTGTAAATGCTACTGAACCCGTCTGTATCGGCCTAAAGATTTTTGTTAGCATCGCCAATAGGGGTCTCATCGTCCACATCAGCGTCCCCGTCCCCTCCTACCAGAGGGAACTCCTCCATGTAGAGGTTAAATTCTGGTTCATTTTCATCCCCGTGAGTCGGGCTCGCCGGGCCATCATGGAGCGAGTTCGAACCCCTAGTTCCAGCATAGTTGAATGCCAGCCCCACCCCGGGGATATCAAACCGCACTCCGACATCCGCTTCTCTTCTAGGCGATCTGGATCGACCTCTCCTATCGCCATCATCCCAGAAGTTCTCGTCATCTTCATCCCTAGCATCACGACCACCGGTGCAGTTAGGGTTCCGATCGTAAAAATCGCCTCTCCCTCCCCTTTCTCTCCCCCGTCTAGACATCCTCTATTTTGATAAATAGTTGGTATTCTAAATGGTTCCTAGATCACATTAATACATTATAGAAAGGATATCATGTACTTGAATACTTTTCTTCCCTCTCTGTCATCTAAAAAGTAATGGAAATTGCAAAATAGACAATGTAAACCCCTATATGGAGTTTGGGGCCCTTGAACGATCGATGGTCGCAACAAGATCCCCTACCACATGCTTGTAGCAATGTTTTCATGTGGAGGCACAAAAGTTTTGTCTTTCATCAATCTCAGTGGATCCCCTATGATGCATGTGTAGCCTCCATTGGTTGGAATGGTCATTTCTCTTGCCAACAAGTATCTTTCCTTTTCTAGCATGCCTTCATGTACCAGTCTCATGCATACCACTATCAATTATAAGAACCAAGTATCTAAAAGATTCCATTATTAGAAATAGGAACTAATCATGTTCCAATTAAGCCATGGTTATGAGAATGGTACGTGTTGTTTCTCAACCAACTATATTTGGTACTAATATTTTATCGCATCTCCCCACAAAACTCTGACATAAATGATACCCCTCTCCCTATTTATAGTTTTATGGAAGATGACATTGACATCAGAGAAGACGAGCAATGTAGGAAGACATTAGATATGGGACTAGTGAATCTGAATGCCAACTATGTTGGCAAGAAGTCAACGACGAGCATGAACTTACGGGCGATGACGGTCCAGTCATGTACAAGGAAAGAGAGGAAACATATACAATGTTATACAAAAGCTCAATTGAGGTATGCATTTAGAACTAGGGAACCAACGATTCTTGTAATCTTCTTTAGATTTAAATTTTAATTTTTAGTCTACTTATTTGTACTTTTTGTTTCATAATAAGAAGAAATGATATTGCATTTATCTTTCAATAAATTGAAATCATACTTTGAGCCTTAAATTTCATGATAATTCATGCTAGACATGGTAACCTTGTATTATTTATTACATAATATTCTTGTCTAGTTATAGTCTACACAAAATATTATCTATCACATCCACAAAATCAGATACTCCTACCATCACTACATGTCATACTACCAATTATGAATAGTGTATTGATGTCACCCTATTGTGAAGAACAAATACATAATCCCAACTGGTATTTTACAACCAACACATGTTCACACAGTCTATTATGCATTTCTAACATCCCTTGTTACAAGGAAAGGTAGTGTATAATGCACTTTATAGTATTAATGAACACAATGATTTGTGAATTAATGGAATGCAATCAAAATATGTATGTGTATCGTTGGAATAAATTATTAGCATAGTAGAAATGATTTGTATTGTTATTTTACTAAGGACTTTATTTTTCTTAGAACTTTGTTTTACTAAGGATTGTTGTTCTTTCTTGCATGTCATTAACTGTTGACACCGATCGACTAAATGTGCCTAGAAGTGGGTAAATGAAACAAATGAGGATTTTTTTTATTTGAGGTACACTACAACCTGGGATTAATTGTAACCTCTATGTAGATCAAGACTTGTGAATGGACTGTCAATACCAACTTTTGGGTCAAGTGAGACTGTGTTATCTACAACCTCTAGGTTTATTTCTTCTTAATAGAGTATGATTATTCATACTCTAGTAAAAAAAATTGCTCATTGATTGAATATAAAATTATGATACTTTTTCCATGATGTTGATGAAAGAGTGACTAATGACTATTAGTTTATCTCTAGATAGTTAAACTGATATTATTTTCTTTTCATCATGTGGCTGAATATGTGATGGGAAATTTTTTTACCCTATACATGGATCTTGCATGTACTTAATTAACTATAGCTATGACCAGCATGATGCTCCTTTTGATCTGATTAGAGATGTAGAAAATCAACATGTGTTCTTTCAAGCTCGATCCAAGAATTAATATTGTTATGTATGCCATTTCCATTTTATTTTCTATTTTGTTAGTCTGAAAAGGAACCATGTGTGGCATATTAATGTTTTTATTTCCTTTTGAATGATGCTTGATATGATGTTTGAATTTTATTTTTACGAGGATGGTTTATTTATGATGAATATCTCATGTTTATGGATTGTTATACCCTATCGGTGATTTTAAGTTCAGAGCTTTTACTAGGTGCTTGCTTGTATGTTTGACACATTATAGTTTTTTGGTATCAAAACCAAGGTTTCTAGTGTACAAATAAGATCAAGATAAGTCATCAAGTCAACTAGTAAGGTTACTATTAAAATCTAGTATTGATATATACAACAATATCCTCCTTGTATGTGTTCATCAGATGCCTCCAAAACATAAAGTGATTCCTAATGGAAAGGGAGCACAACCGGTGAATTAAGTTTTGTCCTTGGAGAAATCGATGACGTTGAATCCACCAAAGTTTTTGTGTGACTCTAATCCAGAAAAAAAATGAATTGTGGCTTCATAATATCAATAAGTGCTTCATATATATGGGATGTTATGCAATTTTCAAGGTGGGTCTTGGTGCCATTGTGTTATATGGAGTAGTTAAAAATTGGTGTCCCGATGGAAATATTATCTAGGGACTCTTTGTAACCGAGTTCAAGAGGAAATTCCTTCTATACCATCTCAAGGACAAGAAGAAGGAATTTGTGAACCTAATGCAGAAGGAAGGATAATATGTTTCTACAAGTGGAGTGCTACCATCTAATTAATTCATTCATTGTTTGAATCCAAACTTGAGGGCATTAGTTCATTTGAGAAGATGTGAGACTCTTGGTACTACATTTGAGATGGCCTCGATAGTGGAATAGGTGAAGAAAATCTAAGTGGTGAGGACAAATATGATGAAAAATACAATGGACGAAAAAGAGATGAGGCAAGAAAAAATAGAGAAGCTTCATGTGGACCATCAAAAAAAGATTCAATATTAATGATAAGTGAGGAGAAGGAGAGAAGAAGCCTTGTAAAAGCACTTTTTGAATTTTTATTCAGGATAATAGTGGAATTACTATTTAGGACAAGAGTGCTACTCTAAGACAAAATTTTGTATGAGATGTGGAAATGAAGGAAACTTCATTGATGATTGTCTAGTAATGAAGGATGCGATGGCAAGTATTGATAGGAAGGTCAAGGCATGTGTCTACTTCCAAGCAAAGGAAAATCTTGATGAATCTAACCATGTGCTGCAAATAATGTTTTATGTTGTTGATCATTCTTGTTGATTATTATTAGACGCTATCTCTAGTCTATTTTTTTCTCTAAAATTGTTTCTGCTAAATTAGAACCTAAGTCAAAACATGTAGCTTATACTCAATTGATATTTACACCTATCATGATAATTGTAATAGATATATGAGGGATGTGTCTATGAAGATGGAGAATGAGAGTTTCAAATGTGACCTTGTATTTCTACAGATGATTGGCTTTGACATAATATTATGTGTGGATTTCTTAAATCAAAATAAAAATGTGCTCTTTGTAGAGAGAAATAGGCTTAGATTGGTTCTATTTCAAAGGTGATACTATCCATTAATTGTGTGATATAAATCACTATCGATAAGTGATTTTGGCTTTGAAGGCTCATAAGATGATGGTGAATGGTTGTAAAGGCTTACCTATATAGTGTTGTGAAGATTGATGCTCCAATGATGATATAGGAATATTTTGAGATTGTGAAGGAATTTTTTGACCTTTTCCCTGAGTATCTTTCAAAGATTCCTCCACATAAAGAGATTGAATTCTCTATTGATGTTGTACCTGATACTACTTTAATCTCCAAATCATGTTTTAGAATGGCTCCTACCGAACTTCTAGAGCTAAATGAACTATTTCAATAACTGTTGGATGGTTTTATATGACCCAATGTGCCCCCTTGGGTCCTCTGATACTCATTGTTAAGTAGAAGGATGCATCCTAATGACTTAGCATTGATTACAGATTTTGAATAAGGACACTATAAGAAAAATTAATATCATCGTCCTCATATTGAAGATCTATTTGAGCAACTAAAACATGGGTGATCTTCTCAAAGTGTGACTTGAGGTCTTGATGAGTGCATATTCATTCTAGTTTTAATTTCATTCATATTCTAGTTTCACATTTATTTCCCTTATCTTACTTTAGAACTAGTTTACATATAGATTTTTTCCTGTTAATTTATAGGATTTTGATTGAAATCTATAATTTTCATCACAAGTTTGACCTTCATATCTCATACACCAACGTAGTAGACAATGGTCCCACTTATCGACTAGTGGGAAAGATAAATTGTTTATAAATAGACTAAGTTTTAGTTGATTTAACCTTTCCTCAGCCAACGATTCCATCGATTGATGCTTATAGCCCCAAATTGTATGATACATGCCAATATCCCTGACAGGGTGGGTGGGTTTGCATCACTCTTCCATATTTTCCCTTGACAACTGGTCCACTTAATTGATTTACTCACTCTACCATTCCATGGTCTTGCATCTTTCTTTGCATCCATCCATTTTCATCACTCTGCCATTATGTTAGTTGATGATAGATGGAATCTATTTTGTCAGTTTGTATCTTTCTATTCTTCTATCCATTTTCTTCTTTCTACTCTTCCTTATATTTGCATCAATCTTCCATTCTATTTATTGACAAATGATATAAGTGAATCAATCACCTATCTAAGTATGTCTTTTGATGGAACTCCAATAATAATGCCTTTTGATGGAACTCCTATATTTGTTTTCTGATGGGATTCATTCTCACATCTTTTGATGGAAGTGTTGCACTCATCTTACAATGGAGTCTCAATGTTCACTCACCGAATCTCACCTTATGATTGAAGTTCTTCTCAGGACTTATGATGGTACTAATGGCTTCCCTACCGAAAGATATTTTGCATCCTCTTTTTTTGGTTATCCTGCTCCTTCATATATCAATAACAATACTAGACATTATAGACCATTCATTACCTCCATCCACTGCCTTTTCACATACATGGAGGCCAAGACTTAACCACAAGGTGGATGGGAAGGGTTCCAAACCCTAAACTCCGCCTATCAATACAAGGACATAAGAAAACGGTCTATGATTTTGACGTCGTCAGCTTACCAGAACCAAGTTGGAGAATCCACTCGTAGAGTCCATCAGTCATTTCCATCGATTAACAATGTCAACCGAAAACCCTTCTGCCTTCACCTCCACTAAGGGTCCAAGATACTAACCTCGAACGAGGATCTTATTATAGAGCCTACTTCCATCAGTTGACTACTTCCCCCTTCATGAATCTATTACTTTATCCTCACAGTGATCAATTTCCCATTAGTGAAGGAAAACAACAATGCTAAGTCTCTCCCCGACTAGGCCTATAAATGGATATCTAAAATTTGCACATTCGATCCGGATTAGAGTCTGAACTTTTGCAAAAAAATTGACATCCACATGATCCAGATTGGATTTAGGATATCAATTGTCATATCCAAAAATTTTGGATAGGGTATCAGATATGGCTATGTCCCCTCTAAAAAATCCGAATCTGAAAAATATATACATATATTATTAAATATATATTATATATATATAGAAATATGAAAATATAGACATATTATCATATATATTCATAGTAATATCAATATTTTCTATATATAATATATTTATTAACAATAAATTTATGATTTTAAGTTTTGATCGGATATATATCTAAATTTAGATATTATTTATTTAGATTAGATTTAGATATTATTACATGATATCTGTCGGATATTGGATTGAATATTTTTTTTGAATTCAGATATCAAATATAGAAGTATCCACTCTGTATTAGATTCATTCATAGGTCTACCCCCAAAAAAATGTCAAGGAGAAACCTTACTACTATTTTGATTGTCATCTCGTGTGAATTTGAAGATAGACATATAAATACCATGGATTCCCCTTCTTTGTCTATTGTGAGGATGGATTCCTTCCCTTCATCCATTCTTCACTTTACTATGTTGAGATAAGCAAGTACTCATCTTGCTAGGGTGTGTTGATTATCCCTGGTACCTAGTTTTGTTTTATTTATTACATCTATTATTGTATGAACCATTATATGTTTAGAATTAAATGTTTTATGCTTGTTCTCTTACCTGGTCATCAAGTTTTACATGTTTATTAGATCTTGGGTGAATAGGACTTTGAACCCATTATCTAGGATGTCAATTAATTCTTTTTTAACTCTTGATGAGAAGTTCAGATAGGTGTTTTCTGAGTCAATAGATGAATGATTTTTAGGTAAACTGAGCTTAGAGTAATATCTTTTTAGGTTTTAATCCTAACATCAAAAGGACGATTTACCTAGACTCAACATATGTATTTTCTTTCCTAATATGTATTTACCTAAACTCAACATATGTATTTTCTTTCAATCCATTGACTAATAAACCCTTAATGTAGTTGTTGCCACTGTAATCTTAGCATAACAAAAAACAACCTACTTTTGTGATAAATATCAGTTCTCATCCTATTACATTGATCATATAACTCTAACAAATATTGTCCTTTGGATTTGATCCTGAGCTATAATACAATAAGATCTACCCTTTTGTAGGTGAAATTATCATACACTTAGTTGAGGTAAACTCCATGGATTCCATCCCTAGTGAATTTTCTTGTACAATAGATTACATATCAAGTCTATATATCATCAAAAGTGGATAATTAAACAAGATATTCCAAAGACTATATTCTACACAAGAAACCATGGGGTTGATTTTGAGGTAGGAGGGCTCTATGTAATATTAAAATTTTCCTCACAAAATTTCCATGCCAACAAATTCATTGTAGCCATAAAATATGACATATAAAAGAACAAAAGTGGTATAAAGATAATACCTTTACACACACTTGTTGTCCAACAAGAATATACATCTTTTGTTGGTGAAGATCTCGATCACCATACTCAAATCTGAGTTGAAAACCAAGATATCTAGATGGAAGAGTAATGATATAGATTGTCCTTCAAACTTAAGCCTTTTGTCATCTTGTGGAATATATTCTCTAGGTCTCCACACATTGTGCCTTGAACTCTACTTTTCCCATAAGGATGAGGGAGGATTTGGTGCACCACCTTGGTCAACCTATTGAAGAGGAACATAATTTGTAGACATTCTAGTCATCTAGGAACTTCCTTTCTTCTTCTATCTTGGGTGGAAGCCTTAGGGTTTCTCTTTATCTTATAGAGAGAGCAAGGATGGCCAAATTGTCTCACAAGTTGTGTCTCAAAGATGTATCCTTCCCTTTGGGACGTGCCCCCTTTATATAGGAAATTCATGGGATTGGAAAATCTAATTTCATTCCCTTTCCTATTTGCAATCCCAAAAATAGTATAATACTGAAAACTCAGACATGATTTGTGATTGACCAATCATGTCTTGTGATTACCCAATCATGAGAGTCAAGATCTAGATCTAACATATTTTCCAATTTCATACTTTCCCTATAACATTGTGATTGCCCAATCAAGGTGGCCTAATCAACTGATCACATGTTTCTAGTGGAAATCTAAATTGATCAATTAACAATCAATTGATCTATTGACTCAATCAATATGATCAACCGATCAAACATTCTAGTCGCCAAGTCATAGGGTAAACCAACATTTTATGATTTAGAACCATTCTGATCAAATGTTTCATGTATCCTTATGCATGGAACTTGGTAAGTTCCCAATTACGTGGATAGTTATGTTCAAATTAACACAAGAAAATATTGGTGTCTAGACACACATCATTACCACCCAAGTAATAGAAATGCGTTGGAAAATAACTACAACCTATGAAGTGGTCAATGTTTCAATGGTCGTATAATCCCTTTTTCACAAATATCCAGGTTGAAACTGAGCCATGGAATGCCATCCTCTTAACTCTCAGCCTATGTTCGTTGAACTAGAGAAGAGTATTTGAGAGACTATGAGCTCAATATTATTTATTGACTCACATGAGAATGACCATGCATTTCATAGTCTTTCTTATCAAGTGTCCAAGATATCACTCCTGATGGAGGCAAAAATCCCATATATATCACTATCAATCATCCCCAAGTGTCACAATGCACCCAACCACTACCTTTTTGGCGACTCATATTTCAAATCACGTTGGGCTAGTGGTTAAAGCACACATAATGACTTTTGATTAGTATAGTGACTTCAGATCTAAGGATCATACTCACCACTATCACATTGAAATATGACTCTGACATGTCTCTACATGACTTCCATGTATCAAGCTCAAGATGGGTCTATTTAGTACAACTTGGTCTCTAACAAGTACCCATGCATCTAAGTTGATATCCAATATGATGACTAAAGAGACACAATTATCACTCACCATACATGCTAGTCTTGAGTATTATTATGGTCCCATGATATCCATAATAATAACCTACTAGGAACATAATAAGAATGAGTACTCTTATTAAACATATGATCTCGTGTTCAGGTCCTCGACCCAAACCATATCTCATTAAGTCATATCATTTTGATGTCATGATTAGGTTTATTCATTATCTCAATATCGAAACAAACATAATAAATGGAATTTCCTTTTATTAATAATAAAGTCAAGTACAAAGTATCCCTATTACCTGATGGCTCTCAGGGCATAAAATCAACAATATCCCACTTGTACTAGAGCACTCACCCATGAATATAATTCCAATTGAACTAACATGCCCATTATGATTTTGCTATGAAAGTGCTTTTATTAGGGGATCAACAATGTTGTTTTCAGACAGTACTCTACAAATCTTACTATCTCCTCACTTTACTATCTCATGTATGAGAGGGAAATGCCTGAGTATGTGTGTGGAGTGTTGATGCGATCTGCATTCCTTAGCTTGTGTAATAGCTCCATTATTGTCACAATAAAGCTCTGCTACATCTTCAATGGTTGGAACCACACCAAGTTCACTAATGAACTTCTTGATCCATACTGATTCCTTTGTTGCATTGGATGTAAAAATTTCACTTAGTCTCTATTGTAGAATCAACGATTGTCTCTTGCTTGGAACTTTTCTAGCTTATAGATGCAACATTTAGGCAAACAATCCTAATTGTGATCAATATCTATCCTTTTCATTTTGGAAGCTTGCATTAGAGTAACCCTTTACAACTAACTCTTCCTCGCCTCCATAAATTAGGAACGGACCCATAGTTCTTCTCAAGTACTTAAGGATATTCTACGCATGTACCCAATGACCATCACCCAAATCTGACTGGTACCTACTCACCATTCTCAAAGAATATGAAACATTTGGGTATGTACATATCAGTACATGCATGATAGATCCAATTGTTGAGTCATATGGAATATAATTCATATGTGTTAGCTCTTTCAAAGATTTGGGACATTGGGATTTAGAGAGACTGGTTCATTGTAACATGGGTAAGTTTGCTCTCTTAGAATCTTGCATGTTAAACCTCTTTAGTACTTTTTCAATGTATGTATTTTGACTTAGACAAAGAAGCCTTCTAGATCTATATCTATAGATCTTGATTCATAGTATATAAGTTGTTCTCCTAAGTCCATAGAGAAGGTATTGCCCATATTTTAACCAATTTTAGAGTAGGGATTCCATTTCCCATCATAAGTATGCCATATATAATATGAGAAATAAAATTATCACTACTACAGAACAAGCCTTTAGCGTCGGTTAATTAATGCCTTTAGTGTCAGTTTCCAAGCGACACCCAAGTGGGCGCCGCTAAAGATGGACCCCTTCGGCATCGGTTCCCTAACCGATGCCAAAATGCTTCCCGCCACCAAAAACACACCAGCAAAGGGACTGCAGGCGTTGGTTATTTAAAAAAAAACTGATACAATAGAGTGGTTACAGACGTCAGTTATTAAAAGAAGTGATGCCATTACCCTTCCCGCAATCAATAAAGTCGTCAGTTTTATGCAAATAACTAATGCCATACCACTGCGTGCTGGCCAACACGGCCGTGGTAAGAGACGTCGATTATTACCGATAACTGACACCAGGATGGGATAAATACGTCAGTTTTTTGCTAAAAATCGACGCCATATTATTTTGGTTGCAGGCCTGCTATATGGCTGGTCAGTAGGATACATAACCTGTAGTTCAGTTCTGAACTGCAGGTTTACAACATCGATTGATATCAGCCATACAACAAGCCACAAACGTACAAAGTTATTCACATTCAGACACATGTATTGATCAGATACATGTAGAAACATGCAAAGCTATTTACATACACATTTAGTTCCATTCATGTCATCTTTTTCACATTCAAACACATGTAGAAACATTCATGTATTGATTAGAAAAAGTCATTCACATTCACATTCACACATATGACAATTCATAAAAAGTCATTCACATTCACACAAAAATAATTATCAGAACAAAGTTATTCTTTATTCATCATCCTCATCATTGGCATCATTGTCAATAAAATTATATTTAAAAATTCCCACTCTTTGTAGGGATTTTTCCCATTCTTCTCTTACAACATCTAATTCCTCTCTCGTATAGGGAGTATGTACATATAATAGCTTTCCACCTGTGCCGAAGTCAGCAGTTTTAAAGACCTACAAAGAGAATGACGTATATATATAATTAATAATATATAATAAGATTGATATATTTCATATTATCTACTGAGACTATGTATAATACTTGTTGTATCTTATCGATTTCTATTACGACATGTTTGATGATTAGGTCCATAAATCACATCACATAGTAGGCACATGCCCAGCCATTGTCTTGTGTAGCACACTATAAATTGAAACATACAAAATATTCAAAAATACAAATAAGCACAGTTCACATAAATAATATATACATTGGAGTCAGGAAATTACTTTCACATTCTCCCAAATTAGTGACATGTTCTTTTTCCTAGGGACCTTTCCTCCAGCTTTTTTGTACTCTTGTAAAGCCCTACATATGTTAATGTAACACATTAAATTGCATAATTAAATAGTAATGTGGTAACAAATGTTAACGGATATAAAAACATGAAATTTCTCACGAGAATAATGGCCTTTTAATTGCATGTGCATATAATGTATTCAACTCATTCCCCGTAGGATCTAGATAATAGACAGTAAACTTCTTGGGGACAATAACTAGTAACTCCCAATGTTTACCACTACATGTAAGAAAGTAGAAAATTAATAACTGAAAATCCACAATAAAAATGTAATTTACTTAAGTCCAAATTATAAGCAAAGTAAAATTACTCGACATTGAATAGAGCTATTATCACCATCTTATTATTTTTACCAAAATATTGAAAAGTATCATAGCAGTATGAAGTAACTGAAGAAGGGTTTGCATCTACAAGACTAATCAAAGATGGAACCAAAAATCCCACATGGAAAAACCCAAAATTTGTACATATCATGTGTAAGTGGCTGCAAAACATGTATTACGTATGTATTAATATATAAGAAACCAGATCACCATATATAAAATAAGGTATATGGATGTATAAACAATATCTCACTATATCCACAACTCTATCATAGATGTGTTCAGCCAATCATCACAAAACAACTCCAAAATATCTTATATAAATATCTTGTTTTCGTATGATTGACCGACATTAATATCTATGCATTAATACGTATGCAAAACTTGTATTATGTATGCATTAATACGTATGCTAAATTTGTATAAATAGATTGTTATCGTATGATTTACCTACAACATCCTCCGGAATAGTAACATTTATAGGGAAATTTAGATCATGTTCGCCGATCCATACTGCCACACCCCTACAATTAGGACCTATCAAGGTGTGTAGGTCCCTTAGAAGACAACTTGGAGTCGAGGAAGTGGAGGTCGAGATGTAGCGGGTCTCGTCTTTTTGACCTGTATATATAATTTCAGATCAATTGACTCATATATACACACTAACAAATTAACGTAATGGAAATTTATCATACAATATTAGTATAGAGGACATCCGCTTCGGGCCACAATATCACTCCGCCTACTGCCTCACCAAGTGTTTCAGCATCTGGGTGTGCATGAGGCAGTGCAAGATCCCTCCAGTCGGGGAGTACATATATCAGGCTCACACGTACCACACCATCTGGTACTGGATACCCATGAAACATGCACCCTTTAAGGGGTGGGTAAGCCGACGCCTCTGCAATGATATATTCTTGACTTTTTAGTCGGCATGGCTTCAACCCCTACAAATTTACGTAAAGAATGTTATATGCATATATACACAAACATATCATCTTACAGATGACGTGGTAGGTGGTTGGTCTATAGGATTACTCTCAACCTCTGCAGTAGGAGTAGTAGGAGAAGCATGGCACGTCACAGGTACTATCTGAGTGGCCGTCTGAGACGCCTGCCACTTGCTAATTGCGTCATGGAGTCTCTTATCAAGTGCTTCCTCGACTCTCCTATCAATTAATGCATCTACCTATACATGGATAAAAGAAACGCTAGCTTCTGATTATTGAATTCCATTTCACAATAACATTCTAAAATAAGAATAGGTTACCTCAGCTTGGGAAAGTCTCGCTTTTGGGATTGGTTTGTGCTAGGATGGCCCAAAGAATGCATTGATTCCCATACCAGCGCCTGCACCCCTAACACGTCCAGGTTGCTCTGGGTTACCCAAACAACTGTCCGTTCATCCCTTGTGCCCTGAGGGATGAACTTGCCTTCCTTCCTCTGCTCGTGCAGCTCCCGCTAATCACCATCAACAAAAATAAGTAAGTAAACATAACAATACTCAATATCGATCAATTGCTCTAAGAGTTGATTTTTACCATTTTTGTAGCTGCCTCAGCAATTGCGGGCTTCAGTATGTCTCCCATCTTGTTTTGCCTCCCAGCTATCCACATAGCATGGCAAAGCAGAGGTGCAGAAGTAGTAGTAGAGGACTCTGCAGTCTCCTGAGTAGCACTAGGCTGAGCAGACTCAGCCTGTAGTCTTTGGCGAACGCCTGCATATCCTCTTGGACCCATTGTGTGGTTGTGTACATTCAGTGCACGCCTTTCTCATTGAGCATCACTGATAGCCTAGTTAGTTATCACATTTATTTGGTTAGTAACACTAAAGGTTAATCTTGAAAAGGTGAATACATAAGAACGTATATTAATTAAATTGGGAGTGGCACTTAATACCTTGAATTCATCCATTTTTCTTTGGGTAACAAACTCCTCCCAATCTTTGGGGTCCAGGTAGTTCCATTGTTGTGTGGCTTCCTTCTGCCTAAATTTATTTTTTAAATAGAATACAAACAAAAATTATTAGTGTAGAGTTAGTCAAATAGTGATCAATGTCTATAATTGGAAATCAATCAAGGACCTCTTCTCAGCATCACATATGTAATATCGGGTGAGATTTGTCCTATAGTTCCTTAGGACCCTCCCACAACATTGCATCACATATTTACGATGCAACTTTTCATCCAGATCAAATATGCTCTGCAAATTAAATAGAATTTCTATTAACTAGTATCCTAAAAATTAGTAATCTACACAAATAGAATTACAAATAATAACAACTCATGCATAGTTCCTTCCATATATGGTTTTTCTTCCCCTTAGGAACTTTATGTCAGGATTCTAGGTTAGGACTGCGATGGCTGTGAGTAAGAACCCCAAGATATGAAACAAATGAGTTGCGGTTCACTCCATATGGATTTCCTGCATTATCGAATCCACAGCCAGATCCATTGCCCCTTTGTTGTAGTAACTGGTTCATCATTATGATGTCCCTTACTTTCTCAATTTTCTTTTACTGCTCATCAAGTGATGTAATTTCTTCAGGGAGTACATCACCAACCTAAAATTTGATAAAAAAACATACTTACATGATATAATTATAAATGAACATATTGATAGAAACCTCATGGATATATTCTTAAAACTTACATTTTAAGGCGACACAGGAACATCCTCACCCTCACGGTGATCATCATCACAGTCATCATGGGAATGCTAAGCCATCTGAAAGTTCACATTCAAATTATAAATTTCACATTGTAAAGTAATTCACATTGTAAAGTTCACATTGTAAAGTACACATTCACATTGTAAAGTAATTCACATTGTAAAGTTCATTTCAAGATAAACGTCGATATCATTTCCAAGTTGTTTAGGGCCCGATATCAACAACGACAACATAACAAAATTATTTTTCATACACAACTAGGGAGGAAGATTGTATATAACAAGCATAACTGGCCAAGTGCTATGTTGGCTGCTCAATGTCCCGTACAGATTCATCCCATCTGTACAAAGCCCAAGTCTTAGATTCTTGTCTTCTTCACCGAATTCAGGGTACAATGAATCAATCTTCTACTGTAGGAAATCAGACGCATGTCGTAGGATCCCATCATTATTTTTCTTAACATCTGCATGCTACCTCAAATTGTTTGCATCTATAGGATTGGCAAAAAAGCATTGAAACCGTGGTATTATAGGTAGATACCACATCACCTTGGCAGGAGAACCCATTTTGGACTCCCCCAAAGTCGTCAATTTATACCTTGACGTACCACATTTTAGACAATCTTTCAAATCCACATAGTCCTTTTGAAATAATACACAATCATTTGGGCATGCGTGTATCTTCTTGGCCTCCATTCCCATTGGGCACAACAATTTCTTTAATTGGTATGTTGAGATTGGAAGCTCGTTTCCTTTAGGAAGAATTTCTTTCAACAAAGACAACAATGACGTGAAGCTTTTGTCGCTCCATCGATTGTTAGCTTTCAGTTTATACAATCTCAACACAACGCTAAGCTTCATAAACTTACAACCTATGTATAATGATATCTCAGCATCATGCACAATGTTTCTAAACATGGGAGGTGGATCGGTGTGCTCTACCCCACAACTATCCAGCATCGCATCAACGATGTCTAGTGGAACTGGTTCATTCACATATACGTCATCAGAGGCAATTACTTCTTCCACACAAGAACTTCTATTGACATCCACTGAATTTAGGTTTGAAATATCTCCATGCCAGTGCCATTCTGTATAGCCTTGTACAATCTCATTGCACATGACATGACTTTTGATTTTGTCACCAGTGCTGACTTTCAAGTTGTTACCGCAATGCCTACATAGACAGTAGAACCTATCTCCATGTTGTTTCCTATGTTCCTTGACAAATCTAATAAACTGACCAAGACCAGAAATAAACTCTGGGGTGCAACAATTTGGAATGGACATCCATGATATATCCATTCTATGATCAAAGAGAAAACAAGTATATATTAGAACAAGATTAGGGTCTAGGGTTAACATATTAGAGTTTATGCATGATTAAAACTTTAGGGTTTAAGGTCTTATATATAATAAATGTGTACCACCTATCCCATTCTTGAACACCTAATCTCACTAGTAAGTGTATAATGTGTATTGGGTTTTCAAATGGGGAAATGCCACTGAAATTTTATTGAAAACCAAATACACATTATACAATTACATCCTAAGTGAGATTAGGTGTTTAAGAATAGTCCCAAACCGGGGACTATCCAAGATTTACTCCTAATGAGTAAATCTTGGGTGGATTTCTAGGCCAACAAATACATGTGATGTCATTCTTATATATAATAAATGTGTACCACCTATCCCATTCTTGAACACCTAATCTCACTAGTAAGTGTATAATGTGTATTTGGTTTTCAAGAACATTTTAGCAGCATTTCCCCATTGTTCTCCAAGTACATATGTACTTAGAGAACAAACAGGGAAGTGCTACTGAAGTTTTCTTGAAAACCCAATACACATTATACGCTTACATCCTAAGTGAGATTAGGTGTTCAAGAACAATCCCAAACCAGGGACTATCCAAGATTTACTCCTAATGAGTAAATCTTGGACGGGTTTCTAGGCCAACAAAATCATATCATTAAGAGCATGG
This sequence comes from Alisma plantago-aquatica, assembly GCA_963693085.1. Lineage (NCBI taxonomy): Eukaryota > Viridiplantae > Streptophyta > Magnoliopsida > Alismatales > Alismataceae > Alisma > Alisma plantago-aquatica. The sequence goes on along the minus strand of OY856409.1, from coordinate 1,333,767,544 downwards.
TTTCATGTTAGGTCATCATAGGTCATAATAATCCACTAGAATGAGTAAAAGAGGTCTCATGGTGTTAAAATAGCATAAGAGTATTAGATCTTGATTCTAGAGTGTACAAGACATAATAGTGACTACTAATTTTATGGGGTGATATCATTTCATGGGATTTATAGATTCAAACTTAAAAAGTGTACAAGTTGCATCATTTTAATACTCTAAAGGTGACTAGTGGGTACTAGCACATAAAAGATGGCATTAGAAGGAAAGTAAGCAACCTAGATAAATTAACACTCATCTCAAGGAAACATTAGTTACTGAGGTACTAGGAAAGAGTGCTTTTAATAACTAGGATCATACAAGTAGCAATGTTGATTAAGTCTATGAGATTAAAGATCAAATAGTGTAATAAAATAGGGATTCAGAGAAGATATGAACACAATTAGGGGAAATAGACATCATCATTGGAAAGCTGAGGGTTTTTCGATCAATTTGGTATATAAAAATTTATTATTTGGGCCCAGTCGATCGAGCGTCTTTCTCTGGAGCAGGGAGAGAAGGAAAGATAGAGGGTTTTTGGGGATGTTTACCTCTATTTGAGCCCAGCCGGGCATCTTTCTCTAGAGCAGGGAGAGAGGGCGAGATGAAGGGTTCACGTGGAAGCTGAGCGGGCAAGTGAGCACGAAAGAGCGGCGAGCAGGCAGCCAGCGAGCGAGCAAGGAGAGAAGGGCGTACGGCGGTGAGCTGCAGGCAGCTGGCTGGTGAGCACAGAAGGAATAGTAGTGGCGGAGGAGAGCTAGGAGGAGGGCGGCGGCGGCAGTGAGCAAAGAGAATGACCACTGTAGCAGCGGAAAGAAGAGAGCAGCAGGGAGCGGTCAGCGGCGGAATCGCCAGACCCTAAAATCGGCATTCGATTGCAATGAAATAGAGAAAGGGGAAGAGTCTGCTTCGCATGGATGCTATTAAGTTAACAATCGACATCAGTTATTAAAACCAACCAACGCTTATAACAATAGGAGTCGGTTACCATAAAAAACTGACACCTTTGCTCAATTATAGTCATCGGTTTCTACTAGAAAAACCGACGTCTATCTACATATGCCAAAAAAACAAAATGTTATCCAATTCTGACCATAGTCGTCGGTTGCCGTATAAAACCGACGCCAAAGGGGGGTGAAAATTTTTGCGGGGACAACGTACGAAATACATCGGTGTCGGTTTTTGCAAGAAAACTGACGATAAAAATGGTCCCAATTTCTGTCTCACAAAAAACCTTTAGTCGTCAGTTGTTTTGTTCACTACCGACGTCGTTTGTTAAATTTTAGAGGTAATTTTTTTCCATTGGAAAATTTGGATTTGGCAGTCAATTTTAGGCGTCAGTTACTTATTAAGGAACCAATGCTAAATAATAAGCGATACTTGTGTCTGGCCGCTCTTCACAGATAGATGTTGGTTTTTGTAATAAACCGACATTGTAGGGTTTAGGCGTCAGTTTCTTGTATACAACCGACGCCCATAAATGTGACGTTATAAGCCATTTCTGTAGTAGTGTATCAGTTCGTCTTGGACCTTGGTTCCAAGATAACGATATGTGAAATAAGTAATGTCCCAAGATGAAAGAAAGATGAGGATGTGATGTGTTTAGGCACATGTGACGGATGCCAAGATAAGGAATTTTGGTATCTAAGAAGTATCAAGTGATATGGCAAAATAAAAAACATAACTCCTAATTAGATGATTTATGTTGGTTACCTGGAATGGCCAACTGTGAAGTCAGTCTAGTTACATAAAATGGTATGGACATCATATGTTAGGGGTTTATGCTCTGCCTAAACATAACATCGATAAGGATGTACTGATTGAAGGAACAACTGTAGAATCATTGTGGGAAAAGATTATTAAGCTAAAAATAATTCCTTACAATACCCCTATCTAGATCTATTAGGCAACTTATACATAAAATTCAAAGATACCTCTAAGATAAGTTCTTAATTCATAAGTAACCTCCCATTATGATAAGAGAATGTACAACTAATGAGATAGTTGGTACAAGTAGTAAGAAAGTTTAGTGTTGTGTCAGCAGATTAGATGGCACAGTAGATGTATGATAAGACTTGCAGTCCTAAGTGGGTGACAGAACATAACTCTAGTCTTTCCTTGAAATTGAAATGCTAAATTGAATGAGGAGTATGGGAGACTCCCAAGAATCAAGAATCTTGTCACATAAAGTTGTAAGTTGAGAAAGGTGACAAATCAGTGAGGTTTGACACCTGAGTTAATTAAGGTATGTATAATGCTTCTCCAACTAAGAAAAGTGTTACCTGACACAAAGTTGACTCTACAATCAATAATGAAAAAGACAGCGGAGTATGTGTCCTATGTGACAGGTTCTATGATAACCCTATGTGGAAGAACTTTGTGTTGATCAAAGTTCTATGATATCTCCATGACATTAAGATGTTATGTGGAGACTTGATGACATGATGAATGAATAATATCAGTCTCCCTTTACTTGGGATTTCGGGGATGAAATCCTTGTTAGGAGTTTATAACTTGTAATGACACTGACCTGTGTTATGAGGTAACCCTATTTTTTTGGCTAAGTAAGTTTCTTAGAACTTTAATATAATCCTCTAAGGTGTTTTGTTATCATGTGACACACTTATGTTCCAAGTTTGGTCCTGATTGAATGATGTTTGAGCAATGTTCCTTTATTTTGGACCAAAGTGCAATTTACCCAAGTTGAGGGGTTATATTGCAATATGTCACATTTTGAACATGCCATATGTTTTAGAATCATAAGGGAGATAATTATGCTAAGTGGTGGCTTGTGGAAAGCCTAAATTCCAAGTTTGAACATGTTTGAATAATGTTAGTACCTTGTGCACCAATTGTGGTGCAAATTGTAATTTACCCAAAATATAGGGTTGATATGCAAATTACCACCTCTAGAGTGTCCCTACTTCCTATATGTATCATTTATAGTAGAGAGAATGAATGAGACACCATGTTTGAATCAATCATGAGTGATGGTAATCTTGGTGATGAAATGACAAGGAAAAGGGTTGAATATGAAACACTAACTTGAGTTTTATCAAGTTGAAAAGCTTATATATGAGTGCCTATTGGCCAAAGAGCCATAGGAAAAGCCTCATATCGTTTTTTGAACTCTTTGAAAAGGCCACGTCGTGAAAATCACCTCAAGGAGGTAAGTTGTGTCAGGTTACAACTTCCTTAGTAAAGTTGTGATGGGTTGTGAATAAAGTGGTGATTTTGTTGATATATCTTATTCAAAGATATAAGTAATGGACGAATATTTATCCCTAGATCACCCTCAACTATTTTGCATGTCAAGATAAATGTTGATGCATGCATGTACATGTGTCACCCATGCATGGACACGTGGCACCTACTAGCTCAAATTGATGACACCTCATTTTCACCCTCCTTCATGAACAACAAGTATATATACCCCTACTTTCACCCCTTAGTGGAATTTTTCGGATATTAACACCCTCCTTCCCTAAGGTATCATTCATAGGGTCCATTTATCGTTCAGGACTGATGTGGTATCATGCATGGGCCTTGGGTATCGCCCAAGTAGGGTGATATCGGCCAAGAAGGGTGATATCGGCCATAGTGAAGTGCTTTTGGCCACAAGTGAGGGGGATATCGGCCACAAGTGGTGGCATATCATGCAAGGGTTGTGAGGTATCGTGCAAATATGCTATAGTAAGAATGATCTCAATGCTTAACCCTAAGGTGAGGTCATGATCATCTTCAACCTTGGATTGAAGCATGATTTTAGGGTTTTGATCTTCCTTTCTTTTCTTCTTCACCAATTGCTTATCCATGGTGATTCCTTGCATATGAAGGAGTTATGAACGAGACTTGGACTTTTGATAAGTCATATTCAACCTTAGTAATGTGGATCTTTGGATCTTTGTGATTTGAAGTTGTTCTTAAGGCGGGTTATATAACTTGAACTCAACCACGTTATTATTCATCACCTAAATTGCTATACTTAATGAATTACTTTTAATTCCGAAATTTCCTAAAATAGTTGATGAAACTATGAGTTCTAGTAGTTTCTTATACGTGTTACCATGAACTATAACTGCTAGAACGGAGGTCTAGAGCTTGAACAAGATGGTATCACTTTGTAAAAGTGATATCGGGTTCAAGTAGATACACAAGTAGCTCTAACCCAATATGGGTATGGCTTGCACGATATGGTTTGCACAATATGCTTGCACTAGATGCTTGCATGATATGCTTGCACGATAGGAAGTCAAGTATAGACTCCATGCACGATACAAGGTTAAATGTATACTTGTAAGTTTATATGAAGCCCTAATTTGGATAACCCGATATGAGTAAAGAATAGCAAGTGCTATTGTACGATATGATCATATAATATATCATTGGTACTTGGTATCATGAAGCACACACATATGGTGTACGATATGAACATTTAAGAAAACCCTATTGCACGATATGAGGTATGGAATCAAGAATTAGATGTAATACGATATGGTAGCCTGATACACAACCCTAGTTGATGTCTAGCCCGACATGGTAATGAGTTGATACCTCTTAAACACCATGGGCGACACATACATGTACCATGTTCCCATCACAATCAACCCTAACCCGACATAGGTGTTGTAACCCAATATTTGATGGTGTAGCCCGACATGGCTTGGTTCCCTTCACTCCTATCGACTAGTATATTGGGTTGAGCCCCATTTGGCAAACCCTAACCCGTCACGGCCAACCCTAGATGGTGAGCCACCTGATATGGTGATTGAACACACCTTTAGCCCGACATGGTGATGGCTTAATACCTCATGCACGACATGGGTAACACATACAAACACCTCTAGCCCGATATGGTGAGTTCTCATATACCTCCAACCTGATATGGTGGTGTCTATACACCTACAACCCGATATGGTGAACATATGCACACCTCTAACCCGAGACACCTTGTAAAGGTGAGGGCAAGACACTCTTAGGAGTGATGAGTGTAACACCAAGTAATGGTGTGGCTAATACCTTGATAGGTGAAACACCTAAAGTGATTAATAATGGACAACCTTATATCAATAATGCCTCAACCAGATTTGAGTCAATATCAATTGATGATGGTTGGACAATTCAAATGTGTGACTTATGACCAATACACTACATAATAAATGTGATGAGCTAGTGCATAAAGTATTAGGATGGTAAATACCCTAATATAGGATAAGTTGATGAACTTAATTAAGTTAAAAGTGATGAGGGAAGTGATACATCCAGGCATGATAAATATCACATCCATCACTTCAAGGTTGATACACCTTGATGCACCTTAAATCCAATATACATGGATGACTAACACATGAAGTGTGTCATGTCAATTGTTACATTGAGATGTAATGAGATTAATGCACTTTGATAAGTGTAGGCTTATATGCCTTGATAAAGGGTTAAGCCAAGTTAATGAAGTATGATGTAATCATAATCTAGTAAGGATGAGAGAGAAACTCATACTTTGTGTTGATAATCATTTAATGATAAATGATGAGAATAAATATGATTGAATACTTATGATATCAATATATGCTCCTAGATGTGTGGAGCAATGAATTAGGGTTCGGATTAATAATATGAACATGAAACCCTATTCGGCTATAAAGGGAAACTCTAACCCTAATGATGGGAAGGTTGCATTTCTCTTATTGCATAAGCCTTATAAGGCATGTTAAATACTTATATAAAAAGTATAATGATCAATGGCCTTGTGAGCCATGTGAATAAGTTGTTGCCTAGTGAGAGGTAACAAGATGTGGAATGGCCTTGTGAGCCATGTGAATAAGTTGTTGCCTAGTGAGAGGTGACAAGATGTGTAATGGCCTTGTGAGCCATGTGATAATTTGTTGCATAGTGAGAGGCGACAAGATGTTTAATGGGCCTTATGAGCCATGTGAGATGCTTGTATAACAAGTATCATGTGTACATTAGTCTGAGGACCTAGAGGTATTAACAGTGTTCTGTGATGAACTCTGAATTTGAATACCCAGATCTAGTAATCATGATGATGATAATGTTAAGATATAAGAAATTCTCAATAATGTGATAATGGATTGAGATCCTAAATGTTATATGTGTTCTAAAGATTTGAAAAGTACTTGATAGATGTATTATTCTTTTCTTTGAAGCATTTGTCATAATAATTCATGTTTGAAAACTTGACTGATGCTAAAAGAATACCGTAATGTACCTAATTAACCAAGTGGAATCTCATCATGTAGTGCCCTGATCATAGATTCATCAGCGCCAGGATTTGCTGAATGGTGAAACGGGTTGCTTTGCGACATAACCCGATGAACGCATATTTTTTAATATGTGGGGGTGATGGGCGTGAATATCCTTATGCCCTAATGTGGGATTGACGTGAGATAAACACGAGATCTCTCAATCCTTCATTATATGTGTCGGGATGGATGTATCACAAATCTCCCGATGATGATGAATGTCAGATTCATGTGGAGATAAAGATAAAATCTCTTAATTCCGAAGAGAGTGCAGCTGCCCCTGCAACTCTATAGAGAAGTTTCCAGTCTACTGTGGAAAGCTATTTAGTAGTAATACAAGATGTCCTGACTGTGGTCTCATACTGACCGAGACAAGGGAGGTCTTGGCAGCCAACTCTTTCATTGACCTTGTATGGTATCGATGCTTTATGTCGTCGTATTCGGTTGGAGTATGAGCGGTATATCTCATCTCCTCAGGGCATACGCGTGATTGTAAAATGTAACTAGTAGTGTAGCATATCTTCTTAAGGATCGAATATGGAAAACATTGATTGATGTGTACTTTAGTTATACATCTTAGTTGATAGATGTTATTTATGCTCTTAACATTCCTTGCAAAGTAGATAGATGATTTATAACTCTACCATGGGTAGATGCAATGTTCTCCTTAAGAAAGGAGATTACTTCATTCTGTTCATACAGTGAATTATTCTACCTATTAATATATAAAGAACCTCTACTCAGTTTATAAATGCTTAATCTGGGATAATAATATGGTCGGTGGAGAGTTATATCTCTCACTGGGACAATTGTATCACCCTGTGGGATCCACATTTTTTTAGGTGGATGTGCACGAGGTGGTGAAGATCTTTCTGCATAGGAGGAACTACAGTTGAGGCATCAGTGACAGCTCAGGTCGAGTGTATTGTCTGTCGTGTCTTGTAGATAGAAGTCTTATGTGTCGTCTCTGTACTCTTAGGTCCTTGGATTTAGTACGTGTTGGGTTTTATGAACAATCTGATATTTTGTCTTGTATGCCTCAAGGTTTGATGTTGCTTTATGTATATGTTTTGAGAAAGCAACTGTTATATGTAACCCTCAAGATAAAGATGTATAGGGTATGTACAATGTGAACAATGATGTATATAAGGTTTGGGATCTTTCAGCAAAAGTTTTCTAGACAAGGATCTCCTTGCAAAATGGTTTTAATTTTTAGTGATTTTTGTTAATTTGTTGTTTATGTTTATTCTGTTTAATTAGTAACGATTTGTCTGTCGGTTTGGCGACTGTCATTACAAGTTTTGGTATTAGAGCCAGGTTTTGATACTGGGACCTGTGGGTTATGGGCCCACATGCTTCCACTACGCCCACTAACATTCTTGTAAACACAAAGTACATCTTCATTTTAAATAAAGCCAATTTTTTATTATTCCATCAAAATCAAGATTCCAACTTCTAGATGCTTGCTTCAACTATGGCTCATTTGGAGAGATAAAACCCTCAAGTTGTGTCATACACATCCTCAAGAATATTCCTCTTAAGAAATTCAATTTCAGCATCCATTTCCTAAATATCCTAGTCATGGGAAGCTACAATGGCAATTATGCACCTGATGGATGTAACCATGGAAAATGGTGAAAAAGATATCATCATAGTCAATACATTGAACTTTACTGGAGCCTTTTGCAACTAATCTACCTTTGTAGGTTTGTACATTATCATCCACGTCGGTCTTCTTCTTGAAGACCCATTTCACCCTATGGGTTTTACCACTTTAGGTGGATCCACCAAGGTTCATACCTTGTTGGTATACATGGAGTCCATCTCAATTCTCATGGCCTCACTCCATTTATTAGATAAGGTCACTCAATAGCTTCCTTGTAGGTTGCCGACTCATCATATATGACCATAAAATCTTCTTTTTGGGTCATGAGAAATCTATATCTCTCTGGGTAAAGACGTGCACTACTGGATCTTCAAGGTTCTTGTGTTACAATACGGACTTGAGGTTCCATAATGGTTTGTGGTTCTGTTGGTTCCTTATCAACTTCCATAGGTTTAATGTATTCTTGATTTTCTTGAACTTCTTCAAGTTATATTTTACCCCCATTGGTTCCCTTGGAAGTAGTTTTAGATTAATATAACATCTCTAGAAACAAACATATTGTTTTCAGATGGAATATAGAAGTAGTAACCTCTAGTTTCCTTAGGGTACCCAACAAATGTACATTTATCCAATTTGGGTCCAAGCTTTTCACAGAATTGTTTCTTGACATAGGCTTCACATCACCAAAATTTCATAAAAGATATATCAGGACATTTCCCATTCCATATATCATATGGTGTCTTTTCAATAGATTTGGAAGGTACTCTATACGTGTAAATGCGACAGTTTCTATAGCATGTCGCTAATAGGAAATTGGAAGATCATCTAAAGTCATGCTAGATTGTACCATGTACAACAAGGTAGGGGTGAGAAAATAATGGTCCAGACTGCAAAACCAGACTGGACTGCTCAATTCGGCCCAGTCTGGTCCATTATGAGTTCGATCTGGTCTGTGGTTCATGAATTTTAGTGAGTTCGGTCTTCAGTCCAGTCCAGTCCAAAACTAGTCTGACCGTGGACCGGACCGCATACCGACTTTTATAAAAAATACATATATATTTGTAGGTATATTATGAAACAAGTAAAAATAAAGTACATGTATATGCACTAGTAATGTAAATGTTTGATATTAATGTTATATAAATGTTAGAAGTGACTAAGATTATAAACTTTTTACAATTAAACAAGTTGTAAAAAATGTAAAAAAGGTTGATTATGGTCCAAACAATCTGGTCGGATCCTACCTCAGAACGGTCTGGTCCCGGTCCAATCCTGCTTCCAAACGGTCCAGTCTATGGTCCATAAATTTATACAAAGTCGGTCCTCGGTCCAGTCCGATTCTGGACTAATGCTCACCCCTACAACAAGGTGTGATTCTTTTTTTATGATACACCATTATGTTCTGGTGTTCTGGGTGGATTCTATGGTGATACAATATGACAATTCCTTAGAAGGACCTCAAACTCTAGTCTTAAGTATTCGCTACCTCGATATGATCGAAGCGCTTTGATTCTTTTGCCAAGTTCATTATGTACTTCATTCATGATTCCTTGAACTTTTCAAAATATTCAGACTTATGTTTCACTAGATACACATAGACAAACCTAATGAAGTCATCAATAAAAGTAATGAAGTATGGGTATCCACCTCTAGAACTTGTTCTAAAATGACCACATACATCAATATGTATGAGTCCTAATAAGTCATTTTCTCTCTATTGTTTCTAGTTAAAGATGCTTTTGTCATCTTTCCCAAGAAACTAGACTCCCATGTCTCAATTGATTCAAAATCAAAAGAGTTTACATAACCATCTTTATGGAGTCTAGATATGTGCATCTCCTTTATATTACCTAGGTATGGTGCCAAAGATGTTTTTTTGTTTGAGTCATTGAGTTTTAAATTCTAGGTATTTATGTTATATACATTCATCTCAAGATTCAATAAATAAAGACCATAAGACATAGGACCACTACCATATAGGATATCATCTTTTGAAATGGACATATGATCATTCTTTATTACAGTCTCAAAACCTTTATTGTCCAAACAAGATACAAAAATAATAATTCTATTTATGGTAGCAATGTAATAGTAGTCCTCTAACTCTATTACAAGCCCACTGGGTAGAGATAAACAATAGGTGCCTACTATAGTGGCAACAACTCTTGCTCCATTTACAATGAATAGTTTCACTTCCCCTTTGTTCAAAGGTCTACTTCTTTTCAGATTTTGCATATTTGAGTATATCTGAGATACACATCTGGTATCCAATTCCCATGATGAAGAAGTAAATAACTTTATTTCAATAACATATATACCCAAAGTGAACATCTCTATCCACTGCTTCTTGTTCTTTAGTTCCTTAATATAGATAGGACATTTTTTCCCAATGTCTAGTCTAGTGACAATGGTGACAATTGCCTCCCTTACACACTCCTTTTTATATTTAAGCGCAGAAGACTTTTGGCTAGCTTTAAAACCTTTCTTATCTTTTCCTTTGCCCTTGAACTTTCCTTTTCCTTTGATGATTATCTGCTGAAAATTGGGCATGTATTTCATTTGCCCCTCAACAGTTCTCAACATGCCAAATAGCTCAATTAATGGCTTATGAAAATTGTTCATATTGTAATTCATGACAAATTGCTTGTATGAATATGATCGTGATTGCATGATTACATATGTGGCAACACTTGACCTAAAGGAAATCCTAGTATTGCAAGACTTTCCACATACCCAATTAACTCAAGTACATGGAGTTCAACTAGATTACACTTGAATAGGGCCTTTGAGACATCATACATCTCTTCTCTTGCATGATCTTGATACATGTTCCTGAGATGTGTTATCATCTCAATAACATCCATGTTCTCATATTTCTTCTAAAGCTCATGATTCATGGAATAAAACGTTAAGTATTTGATATCCATTGTTCCATCAAGATGTTTCTGGTAAGCATCCCTTTCTTCTCTAGGAACATTAGGAGTTGGTTCATTAAGTATTGATGTGTCCAAGACATAGAGCCTAAGCTCATGCGTCAGAACAATTCTCACCATCCTGAAGTAGTAGTTGAAGTTCTTCCCATTGCATTTTTCTTTATTAAGAATAGATTGCAGTGAAAATAGATTATGGGTTATGTTTTCCATCAATCTACAGTAGAAGATAATTTTTGCACAAATCAATAAAACTGATTTGATAATTAATTTGATTTCCAAAATCTGATTTGACAAAATCATTTTGGAGTTTAATATATTACACTCCCATTATTTAATACAAATTAGTAGCCCTCACTATCAATTTGGAAGCTTACAGTGGGCAATCTTCTAGTGACTCAATATCCAATATAAAAAAATTAATTATCCAACCTATATCCAATATACAAAAATTAATTATCCAACCTATGTCAGCGTCCATAACTTAATTATTAAGGAATTAACAATTATTGATTGTATCATATGTAATTCTTGGATAGTTGGTTGCACAACTCCTTGTCAATAGTTCATCTTATCAACTATATGCCATCTTTATGCCTCTAATTGCTAAATCTCATTAAGATCACATAGTCAAGTCTAGCCCAAGGCTAATACAATAAGATATGCACCCTCCTTGGTGCGACCGCACACTTATCTAAAGTAGATGGTGCACCACGCTTGGCGTCCCACACTTAGTTGAACAAGGTTTTCATATGTATTGTACTTGGAAGGCATCTTCAACATCTATATTATATTGATGGATTTTTATATCTATATGTATTCAGTCACCATTACATATACATTATTATACATATCATATACCATAACAATCTCCTAATGTGATAAAACAGGATATGGCAACTAGTACAACAACTTGAGCCAACAAGTGTTTTAGAAAAACCAACCAAGACATTCACACCTAATGGAACCATTATTTAGTTTTTCAATGTTTTCTGATCACCCGTTCAAGATTCTCAGATATGCCCTTCTAGATTTTCTGACTGCTTGATAAATAAAGTTGATTAGTTGATCTGAATTCCCTGACATCAAGACATATTCTTATTAGGGTTATTGATCACCCGATCATACAAGTTGATCGGTCGATCATAAGTCCCTAATAAGTCATGTCTTATGTTGTTTCTTATCCTCACATTGTCTTTTTCAAAAACCTTCCAAGGACATTCCTCTTTGGCATGGACGTACAATTTTATCCTTATATTCACCATGGTTCATCAATAATAATTACATCATTTCATAATTGAAAATTATAACATGGAGAATGATATAAAGAGGAATGGAATGCAAGACATATACATGTACATGATGTTTAATCATAATCAAAACCATGATATTACATATGTTAGATCGCACCAAAAGTAACCTAGTTGCTGTATCCACACATCCACCAAAGAAATTTTAAGGTTTTGGATGGTCTATGTATGTGTATATATATATATATATATATATATATATATATATATGACGTCATCTCTGATATAACTATGTGTTTTCGGGGTGGGGGGAGGGTGCAGTATAATATTAACCCCCCTAAAATTCCCACACCAACAAATCAGTAGTAGATATGAAACTCTAGTATATAAAGAATAAAAGAGGTATTAGGGTAATACATTTGTGCAGTATTATTTTCCAACAAAAAGGTACATCTTTTGTTGGTGAATATCTCGATATACCAGATTTGAATCTGAGTTGGAAACCAAGAGATCCAAGTGGATGAGAAAGGATCCAAATTTTCCTTAAAACAACAACCTTTTGTCATTTTGAGGAAGATGTTCTCTTAGAGTCTGCATGTTGTGCCTTAATATCTACTTCATCCACACAAACAAGGGAGGGCAACATAAGTTGTGGATGAATTAGTAGCAAACATCCTTTCTTCTCTTGTCATGGGTGGCAACCTTAAGATTTATATTTCTCTTGGAGAGAGAAGGAAGGTCAACTTGTATCACAAGTTGTGTCTCAAATATGTGTCTTACCCTTTGGGATGTGACCCCTTTATACAAGATATTTATGGTCTTAGAAAAACCTAATTCCAATCCCTTTCCTATTCTCAATCCCAATAACATTACATTTTTGAAAACTTGGATAGGAATTGTGACCGACTGATCATGTCTTAGGATCGCTCGATCACTAGAGTCCAGATCTAGACCTGACATATTTTCCAATTTCACACTTTCCTTATAACATTGTGATTGACTAATAATGTGGCTTGATCGGCCGATCACGTGTGTCCATTAGAAATCTAAACTGTTCATTTTGACAATCAATTAATCTATTGACCCAATCAATATGATTGGTCGATCAGACATTCTGGTCGCTCAATCATAGAATAAATAAACATATTTATGATTCAGAACCATTCTAATTGTATATTTGGTTGTGAAATTAAATTCCCTTATGCATCCTTATGTGTGTGACCCGGTAGGTTCCTAATTACATTGGGGGAGATACTCAAAACAACACAGGAAAAGATTGGTGTCTAGCACATCATTGCCACACAAGTAATAGGTATGGGTTGGAAAGAAATTTCAATCTGTAAAGTAACCAATGTTTCCATGACCGTATAATCTCTTTGTCACAGATATCCAGATTGAAACTGAGGCGTGGACTGTCATCCTCTTACATCTCAGTTTATGTTCCTTGAACTAGAGCATAGTGTTTGAGATATTGTGATCTCAATATCATGTATTGACTCACATGAGAATGGCCATGTGTTTCATAGTAATACTTATCAAATTCTCCATAATATCACTCCTAATGGAGGCAAAAATCCCATCTACAACACTTCCAGTCATCCCCAAGTGTCATTGTTCATCCAATCACTACCTTTCTAGCAACTTGTATTTTAGATCACGTTGGGCTAGTGGTCAAAGTACACAAAACAACTTGTGATTATTGTAGTGACTTTAGGTCAAAGTATTACAGTCCCCATTTTCACATTGAGATATGACTCTGACATGTCACTACATGACTTCCATGTGTTAGTCTCAAGGTGGGTCTGTTCAGTATAACTTGTTCTCTAACAAGTACCCATGCATTTGATTTGATATCCAACATTATGAGTAAGAGACATATACATGTTAGTCTTGAGTATTATTGTTGTCCCATTGTATCCACTATAATAATTGACCAGGAACATAACAAGAATGAGTACCCTTATTATACATATTATCTGATGTCATGTCCTCAACCCAAACCATATGTCATTGAGTCATATCATTTTTATGACATTATCAAGTTTATTCATTATCTAAATTTTAAAACACAAATTATAAGTGGAATTTCCTTTTATTAATAATTATATTAAGTATAAAGTATTCCTATTACAATCATTGCATGATAGCTTTTAGGGCATGCAAAAAAACATATGCATGCAATATGAATTCTCTTCTATGTTAACAACACCCTTACTACATTCATGGACTTAATGAATTGGATGGTTTGACCTCATGTGGATAAATTCGTGATATAGATGATATTTTAATTTTCTCTCCCAAAGAAGAGCAACACATGGAACATCTATCAATCATGCTTCTACTTCTAAGATACAACAAGCTTTATTCCAAATTATCTAAATCTGATTTCTAATTAGACAATGTTATGTTCTTAGATGTGATTTCTGAACGTGGTATATCTATGGATGCATCTAAGGTTGAACTTGTGATGGAATGGGACAGGTCCAAGGTAGCGATTTAGATTAGGATTTTTCTAAGTATGGATGTCTACTATAGGAGGTTTGTTGAGAACTTATCTAGTATAGCCCTTCCACTAACTAATATGAGAAAGAAGTGAATTAAGCTCTTATGGACACATTAATCTGAAGATAGTTTTGGGGTTAAAACAAAGACTGGCTATACCACCAGTGCTCACACTTCCTATTGGTGGAGGCAATTTTGAGATTTTTACAGATTCCTATGGTACTGGGTTTTGTTTTGTGTTTATGAAACATGGTAACGTGGTAAGATATGCGTCCAGATATCTGAAAAACATGAAAGGAATTACCCCACACATGATTTTTTGTTGGTTTTTATGGTTCATGTATTCAAAATCTAGCATCATTGTCTTAGTGGGAGAATAGTTTCAAGTGTTTTCTGACCTACAATAGAGTTTTTGGTAGACAAGATGAATAGGGATATAGTTGAATTTTTATCTAAATGTTTGGTTATCTAACATGTGAATATTTAACATAAAAGACCTTATAGATTATTACAACACTAGAGAAACTTGAATGGAAATGAGAATTTATAGTGACAAATTTTGTTATGGGTTTCCTAAGACAAAGGAGAAAATCAGCACACATGGGTTTTGGTGGACATGTTGATGAAGAGAACAAACTTTCTTGCAATGAAAGTGGGTCAGTATATTAATCATCTAGCCAAGCTATGAATTGATGAAATTTTGAGGTTTCATGGTTTTCTAAAATCAATAGTTTCTGATAGAGATTTACATTTCACCTCGTATTTGTGATAATCTTACAAAAAAATTAGGAACAATACTAACACTTAATACAACCTTTCATCCAAAAATAGATGGTCAGTCTAAGAGCACAATTCAAACATTGTAGGATATTTTAAGATCTTGTGATATGCCATGGAAGGGCACTTACCTCTTATGGAGTCTTCTTATAATAATAGCTTCCATGCAATAATTAGCATGTCACCTTATTAAGGTCTATATAGGTGATTGTGTAGATCGTCAGTGTGTTGGAGTGATGTGGGAGAAAGAAAATTGTTAGGACTTGGTATTATTCAAGAATGTGTTGAGAAGCCTAAACTAAGTAAAGAGAAGTTCAAGTTTTTCTTGTCATCCTTGCATAGGGGCCATGCTAATCTTCTTTGTATTGTTCTAACTTTATTGGGTGTTTCCAAAGAGGTAATTAGTTTCATAGAGAGAATATCACCATTTTTTTGGATTTGACTGGCCCGATGATGTTCATAAAAGATCCATGTCGGTAAAGCTTGTTCAAAAAACTCCTCTTTCTTGGTCCTTAGCATTCCAACTTGGGAGTAGATTCATCCTATATAACAGAATCAAAGTGGGAACCAATAGAGTATAAATGATTTTCCGTCCAAAGGTGTTTGAGGTTTGATTCTCAGAACCAAAGGGTTTCTAAGATAGGATAGCAATTATCTCTTGTTCCCCCTTCATTGGGAGATGTTCCATTCTACCCACGGGTATCGAGATGCCTCCACAAGTAGGATTTATCTATCAATTGTCTCTCAAAGGCTTTAAAAGGCCTCATGCCAAGGACATGATATGGAAATGAAAATTGAGCCTTATTATTTCTTATCAACTTCTTATGAAAGTGAACTACACACAGTAGTGAACATATCTTTCTCTTCCCATGAATGCACTGCTAAGGATGAATAAGTAAAGGGAAGTTAAAGGATTTCTAGAGCATACAAAATAGTTACATAGATAAAAGAAGACATGAATTTACATTTGAAGTTAGGGACTGTGTTTTTTAAGACACCTCCAACTAAGTGAGTGATGCATTTTGATAAGAAAGGAAAGTGTAGTCCATGGTATATTGGTCGTTTCTTATTTTAGCGTGGTATGGGGAATGTGGTTACAAGCTTTCTCTTTCATCAACTTACTCAAATATCCCTAATGTATTTCATGTTTCATGTTGAGGAAATACATCCATAATGAATATCATTATTTTATATTAACGTAACTAAACTCCTACTTGACTTGACTTATTAGGAAATACCAATTTGGATTATAAAACAATGACCTCATCAACTTTGTAGATGTGCAATGCCTATGTTAAAAGTTTCGTGGAAAAAACATAGAGATGAAGAGTCTATATGGGATCTTGATTAAGAGATGTAGGACAAGTACCTTGGCCTTTTTTGAAATGTTCTACAACCAATGTTTTTGTT
The DNA here is from genome assembly GCA_963693085.1 of Alisma plantago-aquatica. Lineage (NCBI taxonomy): Eukaryota > Viridiplantae > Streptophyta > Magnoliopsida > Alismatales > Alismataceae > Alisma > Alisma plantago-aquatica. The sequence goes on along the minus strand of OY856409.1, from coordinate 1,333,750,779 downwards.
TCTTGGATGAAATTTTTTATTAGGGGGGATGATGTAACTCCCATTATATTGGAATAGGAAAATGATCTCATTCGTATTAGGTCATTGTCAAGAGACTGATACATGCCAGTTTCTCAACCAACTATAGCCGACACTACTTCCATCTTTCCATAAAACCCCAACATAACTGGTACCCCCTCCTTGTTTCTATTTTATTGAAGATGGTAATGGATTGTAGGATACAGTGATGTCAAAGGACACATGATCAATGTCAGTGGACATTAAAAATGTAAGTGATGCATCTAAACGCATACTGTTTTGGGGAAGAAGGTGAAGACACACATTTTCTTATGGGCATTGATAAGTCAGTGGTGTACAAGGACTAGAAAGAGGGGAAGTGTGTGGAATGTTAGACAACACATCGGATAAGGTATACAATCTGATCTAGGGAATCAATGATTCATGTAATATTCTTTAGATTTGGATTGTTAATTCTTGTCAATTTGTTTGTTATTTTATGCTTTCTCTAATAACAAGTGATGTTCCATTTGTCTATTCATAACCAGACATCATGTTTCAAGCCTTTAATTTCATGATGATTAATGTCAGACATGGTAGCTTTGTATTGTCTATCACATAATATTGTTGTCCAGTTATGATCTACACAAAATATTAATTATAATTTCCACTCAAACAAATCCTCTCAACTTATTCTATATGGCATACTACCAATTTAGAATAGCATATTTATGCCACCCTACCATTAAAAACGTATACATAATATCAAATGGTATTTTATGGTCAGATACATGCTCACATAATATTTTTTTGCATATATAGTAGTCCTTGTTACAAGAAAAGGTAGTGTCTAACAAACTTATTTATAGAACTAATGAACACACAAATTTTTTATTTAATGACATGCGATGAAAATGTGTAAGTGTGTTTTTGGAAACAATTATTAGTGTATTAGAAACTATTTATATTTTTATTTCTCTAAGGACATAATTTTGCAAATGACTATTACTCTTTCTCGCATAACATTGCTTGTTGGCACCCATTTGGTAAATGTGCTCAATCCTTGGTACTAAAATGAAAGTTCATTTTTTTCATTGAGGTACGCTACAACATTAGGGTTGAGTATAACCTTGAGGTAGAGCATAGCTTGTGAACTCATTGTTGATACAAAAAACAAAAGGGCATTTTTTTCATTGAGGTACGATGCAACATTGGGGTTGACTATAACCTCCAGGTAGAGCATAACTTGTGAACTTGTTGTTGATACCAACTTTTGGGTTGAGAGAGACCTTCTAAATGGTTTACAACATATAGGATGTTGATTTCCTCTTGGAGACTGACTATATGTACTGCCATACCAAATTTTCTCACTGATTGAATATAAAAATATGATATTGCTTGTCATAATGATATAATACTGAAGGATGATTAAAAATTTATTGTTAGGCTATTATTTTTTCTTTCCTTATATGTATTAATAAGAGACATGAGTTATTTTCCCCTGCATCTAAATCCTAGACGTACTTAGTTGATTGTGGCTAAGATTGGAGTGATGCTCCTTTGGGTCAAACTAAAGACATAGAAATCAACTTGTGTTATATTCAACCTTGATGCGAGATTTATTACCGTTATTCAAGTCATTATTAGTTTTTTTTATTTTGTTGATATGAAAAGGATACCCTATATGATCTAGTCTATATATTTTATTTTGTATGATGCTTGGTAATAACTTTAAATTCTATTTTAATGAGAGTAATCTATTTTTGATTAATATCTTGTACTGATAGATCCTAGAAGGACTCTTTCAAGGAGAGATAGGAATTAATTGAATTTATCTAGGAATTCCTGGTCATGAGGCATAACACCTCAAATCCTCCATCATGACCTTTATATTAATTGTATAGTAGCAAGAGGGTGTCCCTTTCTTGTCAGCCAACCCCTTCCCTTTGCCTTCAAATCGGATTATGATCACCTTCTTCCTCTAGTTCAGGTTCGGCCTAATGTGTTTTTTCTAAGGATGTCTTGAGCACAATCTAGGCCATCTACCGCCAAACTGACACATGAAAAACTACATTCCATCCGAGTTGTGAGGGTATTTTTGCACACAAATACTTCTCTCTAGCATGCTACATGAAGTCATCCCTGATCACTTCACTGCACAATTTTACATGCATGCACGATTGTCATTCTGCGATGAGTATATATATATCTCTCCAATATGATACTTAACTGGTGCCTACCAACTATTATTTTTACTTCATTCTTTTGCGGTCCTTTCTCGACTTAATGTTCATCCTCCTATGACATTGATCTTCTTTGTAGCTTCTCATTGTATCCTCTACCTTCACTCCTCTCTAATGTTTCAAAATGCATGCCAAAGCATCTGATTCACTCTAATGATGAAGAAGCTCATTTAGAAGCAACAAAGGTGGAGAGGTATCTGTCAAAGAAACACTTGTAAGCAAAAAAGAAAGTTTGACCGATCATCTATCGTGGAAAATTGTTTAGGAAGATTTGTGAGTATTACACTAAAATCTTATTTACACTTTAAATTGTACGACATTAATATCTTTTTTATGGGTATCATAGACTGTAGGGAGAGTTTTCCTCATAAACTCGCATGTCCACATTCTCTAAGTAGCTTTTGTTTGTACATCTAACTAGGTTTTTTTGGTCTATCTAATTAGTTTTTGGGGAACAATTATCCAACATTCATTGAAACAAATAACTAGTATTTGTAAGTAAACTAACCCATTCTTTTTGTCGCAAATAATGGATGCTTGTTGGCATGAATATCCTATTTTTTTACTTCAAAACTAAGCAACGTTCGTTTGACACAAGTTACCAATTTTCTACTTTACAACTAACTAATATTTGAGTGGACCAACAACCAATTTTTTATTACTAACTGTCATTAAAAATAATTAGTAATTAGCTTTCCATTGATAGTATCCAGGATTAGAATTACTATGTGGCGTTCATTATTGTTGCTCATCCTCCCCTTCCTCTAATGATATTCTCCGACATCTTCATTGTTGAAGAACAACCAAACAAGCGGAAGAAAATTCCTGATGATGGCCATAATGCTAAGAGATGCTCAACATCCGATGATGAATAGAATTCAAAAGAATTAATAACTAGATTTCCCTTGACCAAGTATCCAACATTTAGTAGTATCAATAACTAGCTTTCTTTTGACCAAATAACTCAAATTCAGTAGAACTACTAACCTACTTTCTTAGGAAAGTTGCTATTCACTCATACGAACTATTATTTTTACCATGAGTGTTTGTCGTGTACAACCAGATACCTCACTTAATGTGCATTTATGGAGTACATGCCACAACTAATGGAGTCAGTTTTTCTTTATATAACCCAACCCTCCTATTACTATTCCTCATCTACCCTCTTGTTGTTTATCATCTCTTATAATACTCCTCACCTACTTCTTCACAATGTCAAAGAACATCCATACCATTCACTCTACTATGCTCTGTTATGAAACATCATTGTTGCATTGTTGCTTTCACACATGTTAGTCTAACACATTATGGAAATAAAGTATACATGTAGAGGAAGAACCAATGTAACACTGGTGTGTTCATTTTAATGTTCTTTTGCATTGCAATTGGTAGCTTCCTCAGCTTGCAAGAACAAGCTCGACCCCCATTGCCTCTTTCTAGTCGAGGATGTTTCTAGATGCCTACTATGAGACGTGAGAGGGATGTTTTTTCAGACATAGGAAAGTATCACATTTTACCTAATTATTAAAGTAAACACCTACTCTTGTATTTCGTCAAGTGCATTACATTCTTCATTGGACACTTCCTACATTACTAATTTTATCTTGTTTCATCCTTTGTTCCATACATGATCTAGTATTCCAACACCTTTGTTCCATTATTCACTATAGTGCTCCTCCAATATTGTGATGAATGATGTTTCATAGTTTATTACACTCCTCCTCCATGACTTCCATTCGTGGTAACTCTATATCTTACTCCTATGATGTATCTAGATACTAAGAAGTTCTAGCCAGATATGCTTGTGTCGTGTATCTACAGACTCGATGCTAGTGCTTCCTCATTTACTATGCTACATGTGTATCCATTTAAATTGATAAATGGGTGTTACATATAGGAATGATGGCATGGTATTATTCATTTACTATCATGTTCGTTGTTAACACAAATTACTATATGGTAGTCACCATCTCTGCTCTCCCCATATTAATATTCTCTAGTGTCTTCACAATGGCTGGAGAATGACCAAACATGTAGAAGCAGCCTGATGATGATCAAAATGGTAAGGAGATGGAACCATTTGAATAACAAATTTTGAATGAGGAATAAAGGGAAATTGTTCTTGTGAAGTGGAACCGTATCGAGACTGATTAGTGAGTGCTACTATTCGTTTTGTTCTTATTTAGTTTGTTGAACCATGGACACTCTTCTATGCATGTGTAAGAGACACCTACCAATACTATGTGAGTACTCAAAACTTATAAAGCTCTTGTATATGTGCATCTACTTCAACTATGATGAATTTTATAGGATCCTAGGTAATAGTATTAGACAACTACAAGGCAAAAATCAGCTCTGTAATAATGTCATAGATTAATATGTCCAGTTTTTGAACTAGTGAGATCTTAAGCGTAGTGGATGTACAATAATAGAACTTTACCATCCACCATAAGTTATGGTGTATAGCCTTATTGTACTAGGTTTCTCCTTTAATGGAACCATGATTTCTCTATGAATTCATAGGTGTTCCAATTTTCTTACATCATCTTACTAGAATTGATGCACTAGGTTACCATTTGGTCGCAGGACAGTGGTTGAGAGCTGATGAAGTTAAAAAAAGGCAACTTCTATGTTATAATATGAGAAAATAAAAGATATTATTACTAATAAGTACTATCCAAATGGGCACCCAAACACTGATCCCATCAAATGTGACTACATGAGTGCTCTGTAAAATTTTAAAGTTGATGTTTATGCTTCATTAACTTTTACTTAATAGTATTCTTCCTTATATTTTTGCAATATATAACTCCCACATAAAAGGAACATCAATATTTTTGTCTTTGTGTTGAAATCCCCCATAAGAGGTTTCTTTGTCTCAACAGCTTCACTTTCCATGATACATTTTATTTATTACTGTGATAATAGGACTACATGATGTTTTGATGAGGTTGTATGTGGGGTCTGCTAAGAACTATACTTCCTAGGGTGACTGGTGTTAGAAAGTTTTGTTGTACCTGCCACACCATATTATTAGAATTGGGTATGTTTCTATTTTTGGTGATGGCACACTGGGATGGGGGATTTTTGATAGATATTTTCACAAATAGCCCCAACCAAATATATATCAAGGAGTTGAGAATGAACATGGTATCCTTGCTTTTGATGGTTGGTCACAATATATTGAGGAAGAAAGTCTTGAGAGGATGGGATCTTGTAATGTTATATTTTGAGATCATCTATGGCATGAACTAACATGCATGATATTGCATCGTCAAATTCACTAGGTGTAAAATCCCTAGAGTTTACCTAGACTAGGTGAAATAATCACCACCCACAAGTGGACAGATCTTATTGCAATATAGTTCAGAATCGAAACCAAAGAAAAACGTTTCTAAGAACTATCTGCTCAAGGTAACTCACCAAGAACTAGTATTTATCACAATATTGAGTTGGTTTAATTAGCTAAGATTACAATAATAAAAAGAGCTAGATTAAGGTTCTAGTTACCAATGGATGGAAACACTAAGATGGAATTGGGTTTCACTGTCACTATCTGAATCTGCACATTCATTTGAATCCAAACATGTATGAAGACATCATTGGAGTTATGCAAGTGTCCCCTTTTGGCATTCAAAACTTGTATGAGAGAATATCCTCGTAAAATCAATGTATCATTATTTATATCTCATGTAACCATTACTCCAGAGACTTCCCATCAGAAGTTCTTATCAAGACATCAACCAAAGTTAATCAATATTCAAATCTTAAATGTTGAAGTTCTCACATAATAATATTATAAGGAATCATGTAAGACAGGCGATCAATCCAAGAAACATGAGTTAAATGATTAGCAATGAATTAAAGTGAGCTCATACAAGAGTTGGAATAAGAATGAAATTGCAAGAAATTGGTAGTGGGGGTAATCCTCACACCCCAGTGAAAGAATTACCCCCTCGATGTGACAAGCTCAATATCATTAGTAGAGGAAGAGGACATGATCGTCGTCATCATGGTAGTAGAATAGTTCGGTGTGGTGTGTGAAGCCAGACTTCCTTCCTTCTCTCTCTTGTAGGTATTAACCCTAACTTGCGATTTAAGTAGGTGAATGGAAAACAACTCAGGGAAGAGATTGGTCACCCTTGATTCAGAGGTCGATGGTTGTTTAGTTGATGAAGGAAAAGGGTCGATGGATCATGTTGTTGATCTGGAGGTTGATGGAAATCCCCATGTGTAAAGGTCAATGTTCTCGCTAGGTCAATGGCACTAGCTAGGTCGATGGTCTCTAGACATTTTCTTTGATATTGGTGTTAGCCTTTTAGATTTTTCATCTTCAAAATTTGAGATGCCTTGAAGTGTTTCCCTCAGGGACTATCTATAGGGTTAGTGATTGTCTCTCCCTCCCATTGATGATGGACATTCTCTATCGACTGATGGTGCTAACCCTTGGGATTCCTGCCATCAATCTGGGAGGTTGATGGGTCATCAACCTTGAAGGTAGATGGTACACTTGAGTTATGGTCGTTGATTAATGGTTGTCGATCTGGTGGTTACTGATTGATGGAACATGTCCACTTTTGGTCGATGTAAAGGGGTCATGGGTCATCAACCTTGATCTTGGTCATCAATGGGTCTGGAGTTCGAGCTTCTGGATGTCGACCAGGGAGGTCGATGGTCAATGACCTTGAAGGCCGATGGGATGCTCAATCATTGTGGTCAATGGAGTGGGATCCCCTAGGCGTTCTTACTACCGAGTGATAAAACTCAAATCCTACAATGAGAGTCAAGAAAAGTATAAAATTCCTACAAATTCACACAAAAACATAAGTAGATCAAAACAAAGTTATTTATAATGAAGTCTAAGACATTTGAATCCTAATTTAGACTAAAAAATTCCATTGAAACTAGAATGAATATGCATTCATCATGAACTTAAATATGTATATAATAAAAGTGAATCATCTTTTAGTTACCTTCTTTCAATATAATTTCTCAGCAATACTCGACAAATTCACCACATATCAGCCTTAAACAACCACTAATTAGTCTTTATAACAACACAACATGTGATGAATAATAATCTACTATAGAAAAAGTAGATAACTAACTTTCAGTTAATAGAGTAAACACATCGCCTCCTTAACTTATCATGATTCAATATTATATAAAATGGACCATGAAGTATTGAATGTGCCACATTTAAATAGTATTTTTCTTTTTTCTTTGAGGTAAGAAAATCAGTTGGTGGTTGCTGAAATTTAGTTATTTATTGAATCAATTAACTAATTTATGCTCTTTTTATATTAAATTGTAGAGGGTTGATCAGTAACCAATGTTAAGAGTGTGAGCTATGATACACACATTTTCATGATTGCTTTATTTTGTAGACAATCCAAGCTTCAACGAAGGATATTGTGACCGTGTAAGTATAAACAAAGTGATTGCATTTTGAGTACGAATATATTAACATCTCTATTTAATTTTCATGCTCACAATATGTGATCCATGTGTGGTGGGATAATCATTTTTTATAATTTTCTATGATTCTTTTACCAAGAGGTATGTGTTCATAAACACCATCCTCTATCATCACATATTCAAGCTCACATATAGCCTATAGGAGATTTTTTGAAGCTCTTATTGGAGGCTTGAAGAGGTATATATCATGGGCAGGGAGGTTCACAGGGATAACTAGACATAGAATGTGCATGTTGTCCCCAATGTGAAAGATTGTTCACAGTACGATACTTTTATCATTTTGATAATGACTAACTTGATGGGAAATAACCCACAACAATGTTTAGATCATTGGACATTGACTGAGTATTAGTTTGATCTTTGTATGAAGCTAGCCACAATGTTAGCTCGGACAACTACAAATGTTTACGATGGCATGCTACTTTATGATTTTAAAGTAGGGCACACAATATAGTGAAGTAATTTGAACGAGTATTAAAGCATTGATATGTAAATTATGACTTTTCTTGTTTTAATTTATATGTATATTCAAACCATTTTTTTGTTACTTGCCTTTGGATAAATCATGTGAACAACCATTGTGGTACACAGTTTAATAGGATTATAAATTTGCAGAACCAATATTTGGTTACAACTAATATATAATATCACAATCTAGTACTTGAGTATATTGAATTCCATTAAAAAAACTAATAAGAGCCATTATTTGGACACTTCCAATATAGTATATATTTGGGATATTACAACATACAAGACAAAACTTTGATGATTGATTGACATTTTGATTTTTGCTTGTCCTCCTACAGCTTCTCATACTCTCGTCTACTACTCCCCTTAGGCCTCATCATCTCTCCCATTGCCTCTCTCCTACTTCTTCAAAATGCTTGAAGAACAATCAAACTGCATGCTCCACTCTGATGACTATAAAGCTAAGTCTAAAGTAGAGCAGGTGGAGATGGGTCCGTCCAGAGGGTCAGATCTAGATGAGAAAGTAGGGTGATTATTCATTTGGTGTGGAATCCTGCCAAGAAGAATTCATGATTCTTTAATCTATAATGTATTCTATTTAAACTATTTAAGCATTCACTACTTATAATGAAACTCTTATAGATGAGAAGCAACTTTTTCTACAATGGCTTGCTTTGAATCTGAGGTGAAATTCTCAGGAAACTAAAAGGGAACAATTAACTCGATAACAATGTATTAAAGTCATATATCTACTATTTGAACTGGAAGAAGCTTAAATGCACCAGAAAAAAAAGTAAAAGAACTTTTTTCTGGCACTAGATATTGTTGTGTTTTTCCTTTATTCACAGACAAGGTCTCCCTAGTTAGCACAATTTTTTCTTACACTGATGCACTATGTTACCTTTCATTTGTAGAACAATGTCCTAGATATGATGAAGTTGAAACAAGTCAATCTTGTAGGAGAATACGACAAGATAAAGAATATATTAGTGACATGTATTATCTACAGGCTTACCCCAACTTTGACCAAAGTGAATGTAATTATGTCAGTGCTATAAGATTTTCACAATTTATGTTTACGCAACATAAACAATCAGTTAATAGTACCTTACTCATACTTCTTTCAGTATATGATTCCTGTGTGGGAGGGAAACTAATATTTTTATTTTTCATTGACTTTCCCAGTAAGATGTTTCTCTACCTATATCCTTGCCATGATACATTTGATGTCGGATACCATTTCTTGGGAACTATTTGATGTTTTTAAGGAGTTTGTATCTTCATATTGCAATGAAATATACTTCCTAGGGTGACTAGCATCGAGATTGTGACTGACGTTGAGAATTTTTGTGTGGTACATGTCTAGTCAGGTTCATAGAATTTCGCCTATTGCTAATCATGGAACATTAGGATGGGGAAATTGTCAATAAGATTTTTGTGAATGTCCTTAACTATAATATATTAAGTTGTGGCATGCCTAGTTTTGAGGGTTGACCATAATATACTAAAGTGCATGTGTTTGAGAGGATGGATTTTGTAATATTAGCTTTTGAGATCAACTTTTACACTAGTTGTTGTTCACCTTCTTTTGTTATACATGTTCAGTATCAGTTAACCAACATTCATATTTGAATAACCGTCATTCCTAGGAATATATAACCATGTTTCACTAACCAATAACCATCATTCATTAATAATATAACTCTAATTCATGCTATGCTCTGAACTAGTTTTGTGAATCAAGTTTCAATTTTTTTCAGTCATCTGAGTGACGGTTTCCCAACGTCTAAGAATGGGAAAAAAGTTTACTTTACTAGCACATCAACACATTTTGTATTTTTCAAGATATTTGATAAGATACAGACTGCCCCTTCATATATTTGACAAGATATTTGCCTTTAAGACAACCCACTTAGAAAATGTTATTATATTACCAAGTTTAGAGAGGGGCAAACATCATTCTGTCATTTGCTACCGGATTTTGGTGTTGTTCATAATATCAAATAACCACCATTCACATGAACAACTAAGCATCATTCACGTGCACATAACCAACATACACATTGAGTTTGGTTAAACTAATAACCAATACTTATTGATATTCAAAATTAAATATAACTGACTTTCTAACAATATATAACCGTATTTACGTCAAACTAATAACCATCATTCAAAAACAATAACTTTGACTTGTTTTGTGCTCTAAACGAAGTGGTTTTGAGCTTTATGCATTTTTTTTTAGCCGAGCGATAAGCTTCCAACTTCTAAGAATGGGAAAAATTTGACTTGACTAGGGAATCAATACTTTTTTCATTTTGACAAGATACATATTTCTTTTTGTATATTTGACTATGTATTTTCCTTAAAAGAAAGCCCACCTAGAACATGTTATTAGATTACTAAATATGGAGGGAAAAACTACTTTCTATCATTTGCTACTAGCTTTTGGTGTTATTCACATTAACAAATAACAACCATTCACATCAACAAATAAGTAATATTCACATGAACAAAGAACCAACATACACATTGGGTTTAGATGAACTTATAACTAGCATTCACTTGAATTCAAATTGAATCATAACTAGCAACATAAAATTAGTAAAACAAGATGTTGATGAATGTTCTATAGAAGCAACAGGGGCAGGGTGCATATCCTAACTATCAAACAAAGTGGGTGAATGCAATGATGTTGTTTGGAATGGTTTTTTCAAGAATAAATCAACGACAACTAAAGAAGCATGGATATGGACTGAGAGATCCTTACATAGTGGGAGAAGGATCAATATTGGTCAAAGCATAGATGACTGATTGTTGAAGCTCCCCACCTTCTCTCGTGACCTCACTATTGTGTTCATCATCCTCCAATTCAATGGGGACCATCATAGGGCCCTAGTCTACGTAGAAGATGGATAAGTACCTACTTTGAGGAGGAATCTAGGTAATCTGTGATGCAGAAGGGATTTTTGGAAAGGTTGTTGATGTCACATAATCGTGTGTAGAGAATCTTTGGTGAGACCCAGTAGACCTTAATATGGTCACCAACAACAATCCCCACCCTATTTATAAATCATTCTGACCCTATGGTGAAAGCCAAGTTGGTATCAAAACAAATGAATAGGCTAAAATAAGAATCACGGTGAAGGCAACCTATCAAACCAATGTGTTGTTCAAGAACGTAAAATAGCTAATCGTATGGGAAATAGAGACAACTGTTATTCTTCTTGGGGTGGAATGTTTTGGATAAGGATTAATCACCGAATAACATGTTGATATTAGTGTCTAGACTCCTACTTATCATCAGAGATTGTTACACTTGAAGACCAAAATTTGTTGAGGAAAATACCCAAGCTTTGATGAAGAGTGTGATGTAGAAAATTATCAAAAGGAGGAATTGTGCCATAGCAGTGGTCTTTATCCATTCCCTATGTCCCACATACATACAATAGTACATGGGTTGCCTTTACTTCTATTAAATAAGGGCTCTAACATTTGTTATAAGGCTACACTTAGATGGGCGACCTTGATGGTCGATAGAAACAACATCGATTTATAGTCAAAGAATAAATCGACGTAGCGCCTTTGTAGAGGTTCCCAAAATCGACATCTAGGATAGTAAGAATCGACACAAACAACTTGCCTATCAGTAACTTTTGTCTGAATAGGAAGTCTGTCACATCGATTTTGTTTGCAAAACTAACGCGTTAACATAGTAATTGCATTGTTTTTGTGGAAAAACTAACATAGTAGGCATTTGAAATTTAAACTGTTGAAATATGCTCAGTATCATCAAGTTTCCCAAAAGTTGATGTCAGAATTGTTCAATGTCAATTTCTTTCCCAAAAAATGATGTATTAGGATGGTTTATTAGTTAAAAAGTGTATCGATAAATTTTTTTGCTACATCAACTTTGTATTGCAAAGCTGACGTCACAATATTTTTCCGTCAGTTTTATACAATAACGATGTTGTAATTTTTTTTTAAAATAGTAGGTATGTAGGCGTACTGTCCTATTATTTAGTAGGATCATAACAACTGTTCAAATGAACAACATGTTGTGACCAGTTTTCAGCTTAAAGCCAGTTCTAACTTGCTAAACCTATAATAACAAACATATATATATATATATATACGCATCAACATTTTCAATTGCCTCATTGCATTCATTTACATATCTTCAAGATGCACTTGTTTTCCTACACATATTCAAAATTCACATGTACATTCACATTCACAACTTCAATTATCCAATTAAATCAAAATTAAAACTCACTTGCATTCATTATAATCTAAATTCAAATATAATGTTTTAATTATGGATTCATATATATAATCATAAAATTAATCAGATTAAAATTTTCATACATAATCAATCACAATTGAATTCAAAATCGGCACTAATTATGAAGCTCTTTGCCTACGTTTCTCATAATCACCTAGAGTGTCTGATGTATAAGGATGCTAGGTTCTAAATACCTATAAAAAGATGATATAAATCATATGAAAATATTATGTCTATAGTAATTTATAATTCAATTATATTACACACCTGTGACCGAGATCTATATTACCTATTGTATATTTTAAAAGTCCTTTGACGATGTTCTGACAATAACATCCATATATTCTAATAAAAAAATAAAATCCATATATTTCATCACATAGGATCCACACATATAACCATTATCTTGTATAGGGCACTATAAACTCACAGTTATGCGAGACATAACAAATAAAAAATAAGCAGAGTTGACGTTATATTTGGACTTATAAAACTACCTTAACACTCCTCCATGATAATGATATGTTTTATCTATCTACATCTACTCTAGTCTAACAAAATGCATTTATCCCTTATAAGTTTAAGTAATACATGTTTCATGATTAAGTGGTTATATAATGATGTTATCTTCAATAAATACATTGAGTGGTAAAAAAATTTAGACTTGCCCTACAATTGTGAATCTCAGTGGGTGTCTCTATCCTATCAATTTATTATTCAATGGGTCAAGACAATACACATTCAACGTACTTAGAACAATCACCAACAATTCCTAATATCTATTGATAAATAAAAAATAAGGAACACAAAAAAAATCAAATTCTAGGTGAATAAATATAATACATGTGTTATAATTACAAGAAAAGTAATGGAAAGTTACCTATAGGAGGCAAAATGACGTCCTTTCCCAAAAAGTAAAATACTTGAATGTAATAGAGAAATAATTAAAGGTAGTTGTTTGTTCTCTATCTACACTGTTAATTAGTGATAGAAGGTGAACACACATTATACACTTACATCCTATGTGAAATTAAATGTTCAAGAATAGACCCAAATTAGAGTCTATCTAAGATTTACTCCTAATGAGTAAAACTTGGATGGGTTTATAGGTCAGCATTATTTATCTCTTTAGCATTCAGGGCAATGAATTTGTACCATCTATCCCATTCTCGAACACTTAATCTCACTAGTAAGTGTAAAATATGTGTTTGGCTTTCAAGAATGTATTTTTGTATAGTTCTCCAAGTACACCGATGTAGATGACCATATACCCACCTACATATGCACCCAGTGAAAAAATGGTGAAACTACTATCAGAATATTCTTGAAAACCAAACATGCATTATACACTTACATTCTAAGTGATATGAAGTGTTTAAGAACAGTCTCAAACTGGGACTATCTGAGATTTACTCCTAGTAAGTAAATCTGGGATGAGATTCTTGGTACAATTAGAGACTTGTGATTTATGATTTATGGTTTGGGGTTTAGGGTTAGAGTTTAGGTAAATACATGCATATCAATTTCTATCAAAACCAACTTAATATATATTAGGTAAATTCATATCAATTCATTGTATTAATTATTAGGTGTGATTATTTATCCAATTCAAACAAAAGATTAACACACCCAAAATAGATAATAAAAGATCATTTCTTATACAATATAGATTAATCATACAAGAAATTATACATGTATTTTCAATTCTAATTAGATAAATTATGACATTTTACGTGAATTCAAATTGAGCAAAAAATTACATGCAAAACATAGTAAAAAAAATCAAACAAATGATTATATAGAAAATTATTCTAATTGTATATAAAGAATTTAAATAAAATCAAGAAATAATAAGCCAATAAAAAAAAGAAAAAAAATTGCCTTCTTTAGGGTAGAGTAGGCTGGTAAAAGTAACAATGGTCGGCATTAGAGAGCAGTAGTAGCAACAGAGAGGAGGCTGGAGGAAGCATGGAAAGAAGCTGAGAGGAGGTGAAGGTGTGGGAAGGACTAGTGGTGACAATATTCGACAAAAGAAGTAGCAATAGAGGAGGCTGACACCATCAGTCGACATCAACGATAACAATGGGGGAAAATATGTGTGTTTTCGTTGGGTGGTCAGGGATAAGGGCTCAATGACATCGGGGACAAAGGCTCAATGATAGGGGAATCGTCGGGGGGAGGGGGGAAGAATATGGTTTGCATAATGTTGTAATGGGGGTAAGAAATAATTCATGGATGTTATTAACACTCCTATAATGTCAGTTCCACATCGAAAACTGACGTCATAGTCAAAATGAGACCTTTTTTTTGGCCTGGTCTCAGCTTTTGTGGAAAATCCAATGTAAGATTGAAGGTTTATGGCATCGATTTTATCTTGCAAACTATTGTAACAGTGAAGCTTTATATTCTAAATGAACACAAACATTGAGCAAGGAATTATTACAATTATATAACAAAGACATCTTGTGCCAATTTTGTCTATGAAACTGACATAAAAGGTAATTGGAGGGAGAAATTATATTGGCTGGAGCAAATATATTTCTTAAAAACTTACACGTTGGTTTACCCTATAAAATTGGGGTAAGAGGATAATTTGGAGGGAACACATTTTTTTGCAGGGAGCATCGATGGAAAACTTCAATGTAGATTTTTACGAAACCAACTTGTTATGTTATTGTCCGAAATTTACCATAAAAATGAATATTGGAGCTATATGTTACATCTATTTTCACTTCCTAAACAACACAGTAACATAAGAGGAACTCAAATTTCCCCTTCAATAGACACTTTTGATTTATTATGACTCTTACTTGCTAGATCTATGAGCTCTAGAGGGGGTTAATAGAGCTAAAATCACTTAAACAAAACACATTAATCGTTTGCTAAAAGATATCATATATTGAAAATCAAGGAAGAGAGGGATTGAGCAAACACCAATTGAAGACTGATATGTATAGTGGTTCCAACCTCCAAACTAGGAGATGTACATCCACTACTTAGAGGGGTCAATCTCTAGGATTTTCAAACATGTCATAATTCTTATATTCCATTATAAGAGTTACAATATATAAATCATCTTTTCAAATACAAGTTCTAAACTAGCATTCCTTTTAGGGTAAAGGAGCCAATAACTCTTACAAAGGTATTACCTATCTACCTACCAAGAACCTTCAGTCTTCGCCAAGGTCTTCCCCGTTCTTGTAGAAGATCTTCCATACTTGAACACCCTTCCCTCTTTAAGGAATTTCGCCTCCTTCTTCAAGGAGATCACCTTCAAGTCACCACTTTGATGGAGAGAGGTTGGGAGATAGAGTTGAGAGCTTCACAAGATGTACATTGAAGCAACTCTCTTACAAGAATCCCAACTCACTCAATTGGATGTAGATTAGTAGACTAGCTTGAGTGATATTAGGGGCTCTAGGAGGTAGAAACACTCAACTATAGCAAGGGAGCATAGAAGGAAAACTTGAAATGAAGTCTAAGGGGCCCTATTTATAGTTGAGGGTACCTACTATCCATTAGAGACACTTAGGAACAAATTCTAGCCATTTTGGTTGTTCCCACATATATAGTTTTGAGTTTTGCAACACTCCAACGCATATAAATACTTTTTGGCACTTTAACGTACATTGTTGTCGACTGAGTTACCTGGTATGAAACTCGAGTGACGATATTATGTTACAAAACAACTTGAAGTTGTCAGTCAATGTCTGTGATAAAACTCGACTGATGGGTTTCAATTGTTTTGCTAGTGTAGGGTGTCGGTCGAGTTGCCATCAGGGAAAACTCAACCGACCCTGGGGCCATATAGGCTATCGGTTGAGTTGTCACCATGATAAACTCAGCCGACAAGGCAGCCTATAATGACTTTTGAAAAATGCCCAAAAAGTGCTTAAATTTTTAAATTAAATGTTCTAAATTTCCATTAAGTTTAGTTACAAGTCATACATTCAATATAAATGGTTTACAAGATGATTCTAATATATTTACTATTTATTCTCAAAACTTACATTTGCATTGATTTTGACTTGCTTTCTGATTAGGGTTTGCTAATTTCATCTTATTCATCTATTTAATACCTAAAATTGATCTCCAATAGATGTATTAGATACACATGAATGGAATGGTTAAGTCATCAACAAAATAAAGACAATTTATATCTGTTAGGCGACCATTCTTCACCTTTTTGAAGATGACAAACCATTCCATAACATTTTGAAAAAGAATGAGTTCTAACCATTTTTGCCTTTGATAGGTAGGGGGATACATGAATGTATTAAAGCAATTTCTCCCCCTAACAATATTCTTACCTTCACATGTGAGGTTAGTTTCTCCAAAAGCACAACCACCACATATATATGCTATGTAATTTTTTAATAAGTAAGAAATATACAATTTAAAGATCGATTTCAATATGTGCTGCCAAGCTATTTCTCCCCCTTTGTCATATCAAAAAGGGAGGGGGTAGAAGATCTTGGTATGGTATTATCCAACTCAAAAACATCATACACACGCACCAAGAACAAAATAGCTAGAGACAACTGAGAACATTAAGTCATAATCAAAATACAAGATAGCATACACCTAAGCTCATATAGTAATATAGAAAAGAGCTTAGGGTAATGATCATGATTACAACCGAAGGAAATAAGTTTATGATGAAAGAAAAACATCAAAATATGACATGAGTATATAAAATAGCAGCCTCAGATACATGTTCCCTATGTAAATACATGGTAAGCTCGCAAAATGACATATACATGGGCACTCTCAGACCTAAGAACTAAACTTCTAGATGATCAAAGTCCATGTCGTCATTGGTAGGGTTATATTCCTCATCACTGACTTGCTTAGGGTGCGCAGAAGAGTCAGGAGCAATAGTTTCCTCATCACCATCATCAGGTATATCATCATCAGAACATGCTACCTCACCATCAATGTCATCATCATCAGAATCTTCAGCCTCAACATCATCTTCCTCGACCATATCCACATCCTCAACAATATCAAAAGAGTTAGTAGTTGGCCACCTGAGATGTTGCTCATGCCAGGACATGCCAATTTAAAGAAATGCCTTTTCTTTATCAAAAGTGGGTGTAGAAACCCCATAAAAGTCAACAATCATAGCAGAGGCATGGTCAGGTGGGAGGTAAATCAACTGAGTGGCATTCGATTGTGGATGAGAGGAAGCAGGCATAGGCCCATCACCAGAAGCAGGGTGTGTAGTGGAAGAAGCATATTGGTGAGCATGTTAAAACTAATCATAAGCATGCGTGGCATAATCAATGGTGGAGAAAGAAGGCTAGTATGATGGGTATAAGTTAGGGCATGATAAGTTCATGTTTGACAAGATGTGAACTAATTCTTGGTCAAGGTGTTCTTGTACCTACATGTTGTAGGTGTTTTGGTGCATCTTGTAACCCTTGAGGGTCTCATTTGATACAAAAAAGAATAGGTCGAGGTGGTGGAGGAGGAGGCACCGGGGGTGAAGGATCTAGAGGGTTGGGATGACTTCTTGATTGTGGTCTCACCATTACACACACCTTTCCAACTTTAAGGATAGTTAAAGTATTTGAAGAGTGATTTCTTAGTGAGGAAAAGAAAAGACCACATATCATATTGGTATAGGAAGGTTGGGAATAACTAGTGTTCTTTTCTAAGTCAAAGTAGGTCAAGTGATGAAGAATGAATCTGGCCCTCTTAACTCAAATATTGTGAAGGATACATTACACAATCACTACAGAGATCTTTGTAATACTCATTTGATTTTTCTTTGGATGGACATTGCAGTTCACTATGAGTGCAATGATGTGTATCCATAGGTCCATGGAAGAAGAGGGTAGGATTACTTTCTTCCTAAAAGGTAGGTCAGGCTTCTTCAAAATTTTGTGAATGTCATACAATGATAATCTAGGTTCAAAGCTTTTGTAAAACTCTTCAAGATAAATAAAGTCTAGGTGAGTTGGATAGGTATACTTCTAGTTGTATGTGGGGGGTTTCTCGAATCAAGTAAGAATTTAGGATATCCTTAGAGATTATGAGCCTAGTCCCTACAACCATGGAAGTAAGGGTGATTTGGGTGCTAGGTGGAGGAACAAGGATGGTGTAGTTCCATGTTAAATTGGCATAGAACTCATGGAAAAACTTAGTGCAGCATGAGAAATGAAGAAGCAATATCGCTCAACGCAAAGAGAACCAAGACATTGTTTCATAAAAGTGTTCTTTGATTTCAGTTAAGAACTTATCACTAAAATCCATCAAAGGTCTAAAAGGGAAAGGGGCACGATGGATCAACTCATTGTAGAGGTTGATAGCTTGTGTGTGAATAAAAGAGGCTCCATTATAGATAGGAATGTGAGTTTCCTGAGATGTAGAAGGGTTGGAGTTGTTCCTAGACCAGGAGCTTTTCTTCTTCCTACTGGTAGCCATTGAGGATGAGAACCAAGAGAAATAAAGAAAGATCACAAGCTTATCCGACAAAATAGCAGCAAAGCCACCCAAAAACAACCTAGGGTTGGGTTAGGGGAGATGATTTAGGTTGGAATAGTCTAGGAAAAGTGGTAGAAAGGGATCTAGGGTTAGAGGATGAACTAAAATGGGGGGTTGGTCGGTCGATTTTCTATAGTTGAGAGGGAGAAAATTGGCCAACTGAACCCACTTATCAGACATGACATAATATAGTCAGTCGAGGTTGCGGTTTGGGTAACTCAGTCGATGTTGTGTGTAGTTCAATCTCCAGACAGGTTGTCAGTCAAGTTACCCAAGGTCAAACTCAGCCTATATATTATTGAGTCTTGAATACAATTTAGCAACTCTTTCCTTCTTCCTTATCTTGAAGTTTTCAAGAATATCATTGAACATATACACCTTGGATTCTTTGACTTGCTCAGTGCCTTCATAAGTGATGCAAGGCTTGTCCCAAATCTCATAGTTTGTATCCCAAGAAGAAATCTGGTTGAACTTGATTGGAGGGGTGGAGTAGAAGCTAATGACTTTAGCAATCCGTTCATCTTTCTTCAAGGTAGCCTCACTCCAAGTAGCAAATTCTCCCTATAGATCTTTGTATGGAAAGCCAAATACCTTCCACGTGTCATAGATCATGCCTTGGATGTAAAATTGCATTCTCCTCTTTGATAGGAAGTTTATGCCATAAAAGATAGGTGGACGTATGGAGAATCCACCTTCAATGTTGAGAGATCCCAATAGATTTTTGCACATCTTCTCGTCTTGTAGGAGTACTTAATTGGAGAAGACCAAGCTCTAATACTAATTATTTGATCTATGGGCTCTAGAGGGGGATGAATAGAGATAAAAGCACTTAAACAAAACACATTAGACCTTCAACATATTTTCTAAAATATATGCTATATTGAAAAACAAGGGAGAGAGAGGTTGAGCAAACACCAAGTGAAGACTAAGATGTACATTGGTTTCAATCTCCAAACTAGGAAATGTACATCCACTACCTAGAGGGGACAATCTCTAGGATATTAAACCATGTCACACTTCTTATATTCCATTATAGGAGTTACAACATATAGATAACCCTTTTCAAGCATAAGGGCTAAACTAGCATTCCTTTTAGATTAAAGGAGACAATAACCATTATGCAAGTCTTACATATCTACCTAACAAGGATCTCCAGCCTTCACCAAGGTTTTATCCATTCTTGTAGAAGATTATCCACCTTTAATCACCCTTCCTTCTTCAAGGAAGTCCACCTCCTTCTTCAAGGAGATCACCTTCAAGTCACCACTTTTCTAGAGAGAGTTGAGAGCTTCACAAGGTGTACATTGGAGCATCTCTCTAACAAGAATCCTAACTCACTCGATTGGATGTAAATTAGTAGACTAGATTGAGGGAAATTAGGGGCTCTAGGAGGCACAAACACTCAACTATAGTAAGGGATCATAGAAGGCAAACTTGGAATGAAGTTCAAGGGCCCCAGTTACAGTTGAGGGTGCCTACCAGCCAATAGAGACACTTAGGAACGAATTATAGTTGTTTTGGGTGTTCTAATGATATATTGTTGAGTTATTCAACACTCCAATGGTTAGAAATACTTTTCACACTTTACTGTACAATATTTTTAGCTAAGTTACCTTTTGAGAAACTTGACCGACGAAACTATATGAAAAAACAATTTGAAGTTGTCGGTCAAGTTTATCTGGGATGAAACTTGATCGACATATTAAAGTTATTTTTCTAGTGTGGGTGTCGATCAAGTTTCAAGTAGGATAAACTTGGCCGACCATGGGTATTGACAAGAGCCATATAGGCTATCAGCTGAGTTGTCACTAGGACACATTTGGCCAACAAGACAACCTCTAATGACTTTAGAGAAATGCCCAAAAAATGCTTAAATGTTCAAAATAAGTGCTCTAAATTCCCATTAACCTTAGTTACAATTCATACATTCAATAAAAATGATTTAGAACATGATTCTAATAGGTTTTCTATTTATTCTCAAAACTTGCATTTGCATTGATTTTGACTTGCTTTTCAGAAAACTAGGGTTTGCTAATTTCATCCTCTTCATGTACCTATAATTGAAATTGATCTCAAATAGATATATTTTTTACACATGAATGGAATGGTTAAGTCATCATCAAAATAAGGACAATGTGTAACTGTTAGGTCAACATGCATTTCTATAACCGACATGGTAGACCTTTTGTGTCCATCTTATGTGAAACCAATGAACAAACTATGGATGCCACATGCAAAAAACATACTAGTGGTATCAGTGGTTCTTTGCACCAAGTTTTGCTAATATCAATATCAAATATTTGAAGGAACTAAACCTAGCTTTTGATAACTCGACATAAAAAACATCAGTCACATACATGTCACACATATAGTTTATATAAAACATATCTAATGATTGTTCCTTCTCGTTGCATGTGCTACTTGAGTAACTACCAACATCGATGAGTGATTGATGTATAAACCCTATTTATGGATGTGAACCATTTATTTTCTATATTTCTTTCCTATAAAACAAAAAAGGATTGCACCACTATTGCTTTGCTGCTCTGTACAAAGTTGCAGACAATAGCTCAAGGGAGGTTATAGACTTACACGTTGGAGTTGGATGGGTTTGGTTATTTGTATTCATAATAATCATTTTGATTATTTTTTCATCAATTGGCATCATCCATCTACTTATTTCAATGGACTTAACAATTTGGATTCTATCCGCTAGTCAGCAAAATTCATGATTTTGAAATAAGGGGATTAAGACCATTCTCTTTCAGTTTGTATGTACATTTGAATCATTTCTTGTCAACATCATTCAAAAACCCACAAACAAGGATACAATTGTAATGTGAATTATGTATCATGTACAATGTGTACTAGGATATAAAAGTGGTAAAACATGTATTGTGTGGATATTGGCACTACGTAGTACCAAAATATATATACTATTAATAAGAAATGATAATAGAACCTTATCTCCTTTTCTACCATCATTCGATTGTGGAAGAACCAATATTTTATAATAAAATGTATAGTGATACTTTTTTGTATGAAACACTATCTACAAACAAATGTACTGGTATTTAAATACTAAAGAACTATTGTTTAATAATAATATGTAAAAGTAACCATTACTTGAATAACATATAAAAACCTTTAATAACCAAGCCTGTAGTAATGAATATCAGGAAGGAATTAGTCTAATATGTAAGAAGACTGATAATGCAAAAAGAGCACCATAGGCTCCCTAGTTTAAATGTAAATGTAGATAGACATGGGATCTCCACTAAATAAAGCCCACACATGTGTCTCCATTAGGAGCAATGGACAATGTTGTAGCTAGTCAAATAGATCTAAATGAGTGGCAGTGTTCCCTTTAAAACACCCCATATAATCAGAAATACAATAGGAGTGAAAACACAACAAATACCTTCAAGAAATGGTGGGGCCATTTGAGGAAGTCATGTTGGCATCTTTACCAGGTTTGAACGTTAAGAACCCCAAATGGATGAAGGCTTTATCATCATATATGGAGGTTGTCTTGATGTGAATAACTGAGGAGGTATCACCTGATTCTATTGATGTTTCCTCAACTTTGTCAACTTTTCTTTTTCCTTTTGGATCAACCTTATTCTTTGTATCTTCACTTTGAAGAAATATCTCTAGATTTGTAAATGGATATTAAAAATTTGCACATTTGATATGGATTCAAGAGTAAAGTTTTGGAAAAAAATTGACATCCGCCGAATTCAGATTAGATTTCAAATATCAAATTCTGGATATGAATTTCTAGATCAGATATCGGATATTCCTCTCCAAAAAAATCTGAATTCAACAAATATATACATATATTATTAAATGTGTTATATTTATATAGTATAAAATATAGACACTCTATCATATATATTTAATGCAATATCAATATTTCATGCATATAATATATTTATTAACATTAAATGTATGATTTTTGGTTCAGATCAGATATTTATCTGAATTCAGATATTATCTATTCGGATCATCTTTGGATGTTGTCATGTGATATCCATCAGATAATAGATAATGAATTAGATATCAAATTGAACATTTTTCTTAGATGTAGATGTCAGATATACCAATATCCGCTTCATATTTGATCCATTACATGTCTAACTATCTATGATTCATATGGCTTGTCATCTTTTTAGTCAGATACCATATATAAATCTTAAAGCCCATGCTCTTTAACTCTTGCAACATGATCTTGAGATTGGGACCTCCAAAGCCAGTTGGTAAAATAATATCCATAGCATCATTGTTGAGATTGTGAGGGGGTTATTCCATTCCAACATTGTCCCAGAGTTCCATCATGAGTTTGTTGTTATTTGTGGGTGTTAGGGAGAAGAGGTGTTCCTCCTTCAAGTATTCCATTAGCTGTGTGAATAAGAAAGATAGGGTGTTGTAATGTAGCGTGTAGAGAGGAGAAATGTGTCCTCTCCCTTTTATTAATAAGAGAACTTGGAGAAATTACATAGAGGTCCAGTCGTATATATAAATTACAAAATACAATAAAGCTGAATATAAATAAGATATATTAACACTCCCCTTCAGCTTGTTGCAAAAGTTCTAAAATGCTACTGGACTCAATGGCTTTGTGAGAACATCTGCAAGTTGATCTTTAGATTTGACATGCAGAGTCATAACAGTACCATTCTTGATCTGATCTTTGATGAAGTGGAAGTCAACCTCTATGTGCTTAGTGTGTTCATGGAAGACTGGGTTCTTGGCAATATAAATTGCAGCTTGATTATCATATTTGAGCTCTATGGGAGACAACATAGGAATCTTTAATTCAGAAAGTGCAGATTGAACCCACTGCAACTCACAACAGGCATGATCCATTGCTCTATACTCAGCCTTCGTGCTAGATCTTGCCATAATATTCTACTTTTTGATTTTCCAGGCGATAAGGTGATTTCCTAGAAATGTACAATATACATAAGTAGACAACCTGTCATTCAAATTACCAGCCCAATTTGCATCTGCATAACCAATAAGAACAAGAGTAGACACAATGGTCTTGGGTTTGTAATAGGTGATCCCCTTACCATGTGCATCTTTCAGAAATCTCATAATACAGAAAATTGTTGTCCAATGTGACTATTGTGGTGAGCTCATATGTTGACTCACCACTCCTACAACAAAGGAAATGTCAGGGCAAGTAATTGTCAGATATATCGGTCTACCAACAATTTTCTTATAATATCTTGGATCTAGATAATCAGTATCATCAGTCGTCTTCTTCACATGATAGTCCATAGGAGTAGACACCGGCTTGGACTCACTCATACCTGCTTCCTGTCGTAAATCCAGCACGTATTTCTTCTGAAACAAATTAGTACCTTCATGAGATCTAAGTACTTCAATGCCCGAAAAATACCTCAGTTTGCCCAGATCCTTTGTATGAAAATGCCCCTGCAATCCTTCTTTCACACGTGATATGCCTATAGAATCACTTCCGATGATAACTATATCATCAAAATATACAACAATAATAATAGATCCAACAAGACAACTAGAATAGAATAAGGAGTGATCAGTCACAGAACGAGAAAAGTCCATCTTTAGTAAAAAATCACTAAACTTATCAAACCAAGCTCTAGGGGATTGTTTCAACCCATAGATGGCTTTCTTCAATCTACACACCATCTGATACTCCCCCTGAGCAAAAAAACCAGGAGGTTGTTCCATGTACACCTCTTCAGGTAGATCACCATGAAGAAAGGAATTCTTGACATCAAGCTAAAATAGAGGCCAGTTAAAAGTAGTAGCCAGAGAAATAAGAATCCACACTTAATTCAGACGAGCCACATGTGAAAAGGTATCAAAGAAATGAACCCCACATGTCTGAGTGTAACTTTTTTCCACCAGTCTAGCCTTCAACCTCTCACTAAACCATCTGGATTATGTTTCACTGTGAATACCCATCTGCAACCCACAACATTTTTGTCTAGAGGTAAGTCGATAAGATCCCAAATGTTGTTTTGTAGAAGAGCATACATTTCCATATGAATTGCATGTTTCCAGCCAATATCCTTCATAGCATCAAGTTGATTTTTTGGAATGACCACATAATCAATCCTAAGAGTGAATGAATGGGCCTGCTTAGATTATTTTGACAAACAATACACACTTGCAATACGATGTCGAACAATATAGGAACGAGTACCCTTGTGGACAACAATGGGAACATCAAAGTCAGATGGTTCTTCAGTAATTTCTTGAGTAGAGGGAGATGGGGAAGGCTCAGAGACTGGAGTCTCTACCTCCTATGGATCATGTCTGGCTTGTCTATTGTAATCATGTGAATATTGTTGAATTAAGGTATCATATTCTGACTGCTCTTCCTGAACTATAGTATAGTCAGGAATAATAGGTGGCACTCTCTCACTCTAATGTAGTGGTGGAACTCTCTCACTGATGTCTGATGGTGGCACTCTCTCACTCTCACATAATTTCTCCCCCTTACTGGGAACACTAGAGAAATATCGAGTTGATTCATGAAAAGTTACATCCCTAGACACAAACATACAGTGAAGACTGGGACAATAACACTTCTACCCTTTGCTAGTGTTGGAGTACCAAAAAAAAAAAGAGTCCTAAGCAACCTAGGGGATAATTTATCAGCCTTAGGATCAAAATTATGGACAAGGAAGTACAATCAAACACTCTAAGGGGAAAAGGAAAGGGTTGATCCTTGGGATGTAAGACAGAGAATGGAGTACACCCTTGAAGGATGGAAGAGGGATGCATGTTAATAAGGAAACATGCAGTAAGTAAAGCATCAAAATAGAATCTCTTAGGAACATTGTATTGAAACATAATTGTCTTGGCAATATCAAGAAGGTGGCAATTTTTCCTCGCAACTACCCCATTTTGTTGAGGGGTGTGAGGACAATATGTACGATGTATCATCCCAACAGAGCTACAAAAATCAGCCATAGCACTTTGAACATATTCCAAGGCATTATCAAATTGAAGAATTTTAATATTGCAATCAAATTGGACTTTTATTTCTTGATGAAAATGCTTGACAATGGATAAAAAAAATATTGACTCTTCAAAAAATAAATCCATGTTATGCGAGAAAAATCATCCAAAAAGGAAATAAAATAGAAAAAACCATTATAGTTGTTGTCTTTTATAAGACCCCAAACATCACTGTGGACTAACTCAAAGGCATAAGAAGCCTGTTTATTGACACGGCTAGGATAAGACATTCTATGATTTTTCCCAATTGACAGGACTGACACTCTAAAGAAGACACTTGGGATTACTCAGGTTCTAACTTTCTCAAGCTTCCAACAAAGGATGTCCATATCTATAGTGCCACACTAAGGGAGAACCGCTCAAAAGGATAGCTAGAGCATGAGCAGATACTTGGCGAGGAAAAATTTCACCATGGAAGAGGCAAATATCACATTTCCTAGACCCCCCACCAATCATCCTCATACTCTTGAGATCCTGTAATACAAAACAAGAAATCCAAATGTCACCGTACATTTCATAGTATCAATCAATTTTGCAATAGAAAGAAGATTAGTTGGAAATGCAAGCACATAATGTATAGATTTAAGATCAATTCTAGGAGTCAAAGAAATAGATCCACTGGATAACACTCTCCTCATTGAACCATCTACTATTGTCACAAATTGGTGAGGAATATGTGAGTCAACAGAATAAAGTAGTCTCCTCATACCAGTCATATGTTGTGACACTTTAGAGTCAGCTACCCATGAAGAAGTTGAACCAAAAGCCAGTAAAGAGGTAGCCTGATTGCCGATAGTAGATTCCAAGTTTGTTGAAGAAGAAGATGATCCCAAACTTAGATGTTGGGTAACCAGAATAAATTTATCATATTCCTCCTTGGTGAGTGTGATGCCAAAAGATCTAGAACTCGAAGCAGGAGGCTCATAAGACTCAGTTACAGCATAGTTTGTTGCCCCAACAGGTGGTGCAGCAGGTCTGCCATGATTCTTCCAATATTTCTCAATTGTGTGTCCAGGTTTGTCGCAGAAAGTGCACTTAGGAAGTGTGCCACGTCCTTGGACTGTACCTATACTACCTCTTCTAACCGCAGTGGCTACATATGCATAAGAATCTCCATGAGATGGGACATTTGTAGGATCAAACTGTTTAAAATTTGACTGTAAAATTCTTGAGTAAGCTTCTTCCAAGCTGGGAAGTTTGTCAGAAACTAGGATAACACTGCGGGATGAACTGCATGAAGAACTCTGGCCAGATAAGAATTTTATTGTAACCAAGTTATCTCTGTCTTTGACTTGTTCTATAATAGTCACTGGATGATAGAATCTTAGTTCTTTAGCAATAGCTTGGATCAGTCTAAAATAATCTTCCAAAGGCTTGTCTCCCTGTCGTTCTGCAAATAGACGGTCATATATCATAAACTGACGAAGAGCATTCTTTTCTTGTGTGTAATGTTTCTTTACTGCATCCCATATCTCTTTGGCAGTACTGTAGAACATGAACCTAGCAGCAATTGTAGGTTCCATGCTCCCCCACAACCATGCCTTCACCAAACTATTATGACGTTTCCATTCAGCATAGCCTTTGTCAGTAAAAATAGAAGGATCATAATCAACATGTTTTGCCTTGTCTAGAGATTCCAACATTGTATGGATAACATTCATCCACAAGAGATAATTCTTCCTATTCAGCTTGATGGAGGGGATAGGACATCTCGTTATAGATGGTAGATGCCTTGGTGTCCTCCATGATTAAACGAAAAAAAGAAAATGGTATGATACACGACAAGAGAGAAACTGAGTGATGGAAAGATACACGTCAAGTTGTCGAAGGGAGTGAAAGAGAGATACACGTCACCCAAATATAGATGATATGATATATTTCTGATGCATCAACATCCTCCAAGCGAGTATTCTCTAATCACACATGGAGGAGATGTGATTAAGAATTCCCTAAATAGACGTGGCATGCTTGATTTGTACTTTTAGAAGGACGTTGGAGAGGTTGAAGGAGTTTGTACCTTTTGGTCAAGAATCAACCGTGTTTGGCCCCTCACCCAGTGAAAACTAGCCCGACGGAAAGCTGCCTAGAAGTTGCTTGGTCGGCGGTGATGGGCCTCTGGCGGAGGAAGGATGTTGGCGGTTGCTACTGCTTCTTGGTGGAGGCGGGCTATTGGCAGTTGCTGCTGCTTCTTGGCAGCGACGGCTGATGTCAGGTGCTATGGCAGCTTGCCCTATTGGTTAGGGTCAGGGCCGACTACACTTCCCTTAGATCTTGTGGCTCTGATACCACGTGAACAATAAAGATAGGGTGCTACAATGCAACGTGTAGAGAGGAGCAGTGTGCCCTCTCCCTTTTATTAATAAGAGAACCTGAAGAAATTACATAGAGGTCTAGCAGTATATATAAATTACAAAATATAATAAAGTTGAATATAAATAAGATATATTAACAAGTTTCTCCAACCCCAAACAAATATTATATACTCATTAATGTGCCAAATGAACAACACACACCTACAACATCGTCCAATGATGATCTGAACCCAACTTGTACCTATCTCTGGTCTAAGCCTATGCCAAAGAGGAGAGAGATAAACAATCTCCATGTCAAAACTATTCAGATCATAACTAAAAGGGAGATCACCACAAAACATTGCTTCTTTGGGGGATATATATTAGGTTTAGGGTTGTTCTCTCTCTCTCTCTCTCTCTCTTGAGCTTGTTGTTATATAGGTTATCCTAGAGTTATCACGACATGATAAGTTAGGTGGGGAAAATCACAATTGCTAGATCGATATTTAAAATTGAAATATCAAATCATCATAAATTGTAGTAGATCGAAAAGCATGAAGGGAAGTTGAGAGGTTGACCTATTGCAAAAAAAGGCCCTTGACAAGATGTTTGCAGGAGTGCAAACCTCAATTCTAGACAGAGAAACCTTTGGTATGTTTTGTTCATGATTGATGCCTTTTAATAGGAAAAATTAAAATCTAGTTAATCGAATACTAGTTAATCCAAATGTTGTTGACATGTGGAAGTCAACATTGGTTCTTAGATATGGAAATCTTGAAAAATAATGAATGTGAATCCTGATTAGTTAACTTGACCTTTTTAAATATGAAGCTAAATATTAGTTCACCAATCTCACTGCATAGTACAACCAAATCATGGATAATGATACAAATGACATGTTATGCTAATAGATGATTCTCCTAAGAGTTCACTTTGTGAATTTTGGTTAAAATAGCTATTTATTGTTAACCTATAAAGGTCACATAACAATCATGCCAATCCTGAGGGTGGCAGATGAGCATTCTAATTTAAAAGACGCGTATGTTGTTAACACGTGAAGGTCGATATTGGTTCAGAAAGTATGCCAATCCTACAAAAATGATGAATGGTGTTGACCTACATTAGAGAACCTAATTAATCATGTGATGTAATGGTGATCTCCTATAATATCTGCAAACCCTGAACTATGTATCAACTTTTTCCATCCACATCGTTAGTCACCATACTTTACATCTGCTCATTAGACTTTTGTGGTGTGCTAGTTAACCAAATCCTGGCTACCTACAAAACATGTTTCATGGTTCAATAACCAATACCAAACGTAATTGACAATTACTTGATTCCTAGATCATAGATAAAAATAGTTCCCAAATATACTGAATTTACGATTTTCCAAATAGCATCATCAAGAATTCTAGTTTCCTACAAGCCAAAACCATAGTTACCTACAAGCCTAAATCCTAGTTCAAATATAATCCAAATAATAGTTTACAGCTCATTTGAATCCTGGATAATAAAGAATATCAGTTCATTGATTATCTATTCATGTGTAAACATATAATCTAACTGTTAAGGACCACTGAAGCTATCATTTCGTGTGTAACTATAATGTGAGGATCTCTCAAATTATAAAAGGTGATATTTCTTTCAGTTGTTTCTGTGTCCTACCCATGTCTCATTAAGATCTACGTCGAAGTAATGTGGTCGTGCATTACTAGCAATTTCTTGTTGTTACGTTGAATAAACCTGATAGAACTATTCACATATGATCGCTTGTGTATATGAGTCACCTTGTCAAACTTGATTGTGAGAGCTTACATCCAGATCGGAGATCTTACATGAATCATCATTTGATACTTGTTGTGGTTGGGAATGTCAATTAGCTATAGTGTCAGTAAACCCAGAATCGTGAATGAAACCCATTGAAGGTACTCAAGGCCCAAATCAACTTTTTTCATCCGCTCATCACCGTCCATTAGATCAGAGTTTCGTGGTGTGTTGTAAAGGAATGAACGGAGGAAGGGAGAA
Organism: Alisma plantago-aquatica; assembly: GCA_963693085.1. Lineage (NCBI taxonomy): Eukaryota > Viridiplantae > Streptophyta > Magnoliopsida > Alismatales > Alismataceae > Alisma > Alisma plantago-aquatica. The sequence continues at coordinate 1,333,720,486 of OY856409.1, read as the reverse complement.
GATGCCAACTACACTGACCAATGATGGAGACGTCAAAGGTTAGTAAACGTGGTGTTTAAAAAAAACTTGTTTACTTAAATAATGAAGTGTGCATCATTTTGCTTGAAGGATCTAAGTGTGACAAACATATACACACCTTTTTCTTACACTAGCCGAATAGAAGGCGATGATATATACTCACTAGGGAACTCCTTTTTTCCATTCTAGTATATACTCACTAGGCTCCGATTGGTTTGTCGTAACTGGTCCGGAAAATACATGAATTGGAGTTTCTTGAGCAGTTTTTCATGATTGGTTTGAAGTGTTGGAACTTGAGTTCCGTAACTTCCGGGGAGTTACAGACTTACATACAAAATACAGTTCCTGAGTTCCCTCTTAAAAAGAACAGAAAATGAGTTTCGGGACAACTAACAATATTTTTTATACAATTATATTCTTTATTCATTATAAGTGATACATGTAAAAATATTTATGACTAGAAATATGATTGGTGAGGATATAGGACTTGCCAAAACCACAACATAATATGACAAAATATTATACACTATAATCACACTATGTAAAATATTTAACACTATAACCACCATAATCAATACAATCTACAAAATAAAAAATACAAACATCATGAAAAAATAAACACCGCACCTTGTAGGAACAATGTGATTTACGTAATATATTTTTATTCTTCATGTTTAAACAATATGATGTAAACAAATGATAACTAGTTGTAACCATACACAGATAATATAGTAAAATTCCCTACAAAAATAATGTAAAAATTAATATTCTACATTGCGTTAAACATTGATGAACCAAAATTTATAAATACAAGCACATGAAATGTTGATAATATTAAAATACTTTGTATACATAAAGTGAAATAAAAATATTGCAATGTGATTTTAATAATAATATTTTTATGAAGATTGTAATTGTACCATAATAAAATATTTTTAAAGGAGAAACATTTGCACCATAACTACTTGTTGTGGTTATTATGATTTAAGAATATAATGATTTTTATAGATATGATTCCTTTTTTTATGTCTTTGTCATCCTCACTTATTTGTATTATACAATAAAAATTAACAATAGTTTTAATGATTTCCATATTTACACTTACAACAAACCAATCACACGGAAGTAGATGGAACTTAAGTTCCAAAAACTGAACTAGAGTTCCCAGAAAATAAGCTCCATGGAACTCATGACTTACACCAAACCAATAGGAGCTGATCTTCAAGTTGGACAGTAGGGGAGATCGTTTAATAGTTGGAAGTCTACTCGTTTTGCATCATGAAAATCTTTGAGCTGGACAATAGGGAGAGCAAAATTTTATAGCTGGAGATCTTCTCAGCAAAATATAGAAAGCTCTAAAAATAAGAGTTTTGGGTTGAGTTGAAAACCGAAGCTTTGGCAAGAGACTTACGGAGCTAAATTTTGAGTGAGAGGAAGGGGGGAGCAATAAGAAAAGCTTATACTGATTTAGAGAAAGGGGGTTGGGCGATAAAAGAAGCTTATACTCATTTATAGTGAGAGGGGGGTTTGGGAGGAAAGACAAGCTTATACTCATTTAGTTCAGGAAAAAAAAATTTAGCACACTTTTATAAAAATATTTACCAACATAGCATACTTTGTAAAATATTTTCCAAAATAGCACACTTTGTGTGGAACCCCCACTTTTAGTGACATTTTTATATGCGAGATTGAAAAGTGCCACAATAATTGGTGTGTCTACTTTTAAATAATTTTTTTTGAAAAAAAATAAAACATAGAAAAATGCCACATGAAGTGGCACTTTCCATTTGCACTCAATATTGAGTGCAAATAGAAAGCACCAGTTAATGTGACATTTTTCCATTTTTTTCAAAATTTTTTATTTAAAAGTAGACACGCCAATTATTGTGGCGCTTTTCAATTTTGGTTATAAAAAACTCCACACAAAGTGACGTTTTCAGACCAAAGTATGCTACTTTGAGAAATATTTTGCAAAGTGTGCTATGTTGGTAAATATTTTTGCAAAAGTGGGCTAAATTGATTTTTTTTTCCTTTTAGTTCAAATATTGCCATGTCTCGAGGTGAAGACATTCCAATTGTTGGTGTTTTAGGCCACAAGTTGCATAAGATACTTACCGAAAATACCTGCTCCTATCCAATCGAAATAATAATAAATCAAATTGTCACAAACAAACTGAAGATGTCATGAAAAACACTCTATCAAGACTGAAACTTTTGCATTCTGCCTCATCCTGACGCAGCGGGAGAGCCTGAAGGTTGGTTCTAATCCGGACAGATGGTCATCGGGCAGTGGCGGAGCCACAAATATGATGTACATCAGCTCAAAGTACAAGCATTTTAGGTGATGCCTCCAAAAGCTGGTAATCCTGGCTTCGCCACTGCCATCGGGAGGAGTTGGTCAGATCTGGAGGCGATGTTGGCACTTTCCCTGTACACCGGATTAGGCTCCAAGTACAACAGTTGACTCTGCCATCTGCGTTGCTCCGCACTGATCTGCAGATGCAAATCGCACCGCGCCGCTGCCACTGCGCTATGGCATCCGCGCCGTGCCTCGCAGCTCACTATGCGAGTACAAATAATAATTCAATGAAGAATGAACGTGCGAAATCATACTGAAAAAAACCTCTCCTCTCTAGGTTAATGAGAGCGGGGATATTTGAAATTTGAGAACGAAAAGTGGGTTTTGTGAGATTTTCGGAATCGTGAGGGGACTTAAGGGAATAAACTTTTATTTTATGAAACCCACCAATGCCACACCCTTCCATGTAATAGTTTTCTTGTACGTGTGGAATTATGTTTTGGATATGTAGAATGAATCGGATATTAGCGTGCAAATGCATTTCAAATTGTCTTGCTCAATCGAAAATCTTCCGGTTGTTCATGATATACCATTATGCAGCAAAAAAAGTTGCCTTTTTCACGATGCAGTTCCAATACAAAAATAGTCAGGGCTGAACCAGCTAATATATATACGAACACCGAAACCGAGCAAGTTAATTTGTGTTTTAGCGGACATTTCAAAACAAAGTATGTCTTCGTGCCTCCACAATGCTGTTCACTCTTGAACCGTGCCATATTAATATACTATATTACAATTCGATGTAGAAGTATTAACACATCATAAGTGTACCAACCGAACTTCTTCAGTAATTAAATACTACCACAAATATAAAGCGAGTGTAAGCATTAACAAAATACAATGTACATTTACATGATCAATGAAAAAGAGGATTACTTGCTTATCCAGACTCGAATGGACTTCTTCCTTCCTAGATGTTACCATTTACATAGGTGTTTATGCCTCTGAAACTACATGAATACACATATAACAAAGCTATATGAGCCAAAGAATGACCTGTTATGACCTCTTCCAAATGAATGCAGATTTCCGTTTCAAGCAGATTAACCAGCTACGAAACTGACAATGAAATTGCAGCAGATCTTAGCTTTACACCGTCGTCGTCCCATTTTGGCTGTGGAGCAGCAGCGCCAGCTATGAATGTCTGCAACGTCCAGAAGAAATCCCATCAGTGATCAGTTATAAGAAGTGGATTCCAACTTTGCTTGAGTATATATATAACAATCTTTCATCCGCAATTGAGTTTCCTTCATGAATAAGTATTCCCGATATTGAACCCAATCATTAGATGGTCTTCTTTTATGTATGTGTATAGACACATTGAGTTTCCTTCATGAAATGGTCTTCTTTTATATATAACAATCTTTCATCGGCATTTAACATGTCATTTTCACTTCCACATTGAGTTTCCTTCATGAAGTAGTAATTATTCCCCATATTGAACCCAATCATTTGATGGTCTTCTTTTATGTGAGTGTGTGTGGAGACACAGAGGAGAAACTAGCATGTACCAGCCATCTAAATGGCACATGTAGAATAAGTTACTGATTGAAAGAACACAGTCTTAATTAGAAATGTTTAAAAAACACAATCCTATACCATTAATATCTGAGATAACCAAAATCACGACGTTATAGAATTTTGCAACTTACTGTCCATCATATATATAAATCTTCTTTCATTGGATGATCCACAATCGTCAGATAGAGATGGCCTTTGAAACATATATATAATGTGAGGGGTATACATCAAATCTATATCACTAGATTATGTAGTTAAGTATTGCAACCTTGCTTAACATAAGATGGGTACATACAAACTACATGTATTCTGAAGAAAATGATTGGATTATTTTTGTCGTTTTCTGAAGAAAATGATTTCAGAGTGATTGGTTTTCAGTAACTTTGTTGCAATATATGGAAGTCATAAAAAAAGTTACAAGCATATTAACCTTGTTCATCCATGTGATTAATTTCAGGTATACATTAACTAGTTTGTCAAATTGGTCGGTAAACTATTCAACCATATAATCTTTTGCTTACCGTGATCTTATCCTGATCATATTCTTTCAGTAAAAACATCATGAAATTTATCTTTTTTAGATTATCTTAGTATGTAGCGGGGTATAAAGATAAAGACATAGTATGGGGTGTGATGTAGAACATACGCAGCATTCTTTTGTTAAGTAATTTACTATGTACAATCGTCAAAGAGTAATCGAACTAATCCATTGACTTAAGTATTACTGTGAGAATCCCCAGTCCGCAGAGTCTAGTTTACAATCATAAAATCATTTTTTCGTTGCCGCCGGGAAGTTCAAAGAGCTTGAATAACAATAAGCAATCTGGATCTCAACTCTCACGTCCCAGAATCAAACAACTCACAAACACCACTCACGATGAAGTGATGCTTCCAAATCAACACCAGAAAGAAAAATAGAGGACTCAAATAAAACAGAACAGGGAAGAACAAGCAACAGATGGAAAGAGGGAAAAATGGAAGGTCGAGGAAGTATGAGATGGGATAGAGCCCAGCACGACAACGAAGGACTGTAACTATTGATATTGTTTCTGTACAGAGAACAAAGTCACGCAGACGAACAGGTAGGAAGAAACAAAGACGCGCCGTCGCAATGAGCACAGACACTGGGAGGAAAAAATTGCGCCACCACATAAGGCACGATCGAATGGGTGCCGAACTTTCAGTCGTTTAATTTCAGAACTCAGCAGGTGAACCCTATATATATCTTCGGAACTCTAAAAAAAAATTTAGAAAACTAGTTTTTATGACTTACGCAAAACCAATCACTTAAAACACATTTTGTAGCTTGAGTTCCCTGAGTTTTTAGTCCACTTACAGAAAACCAATCGGAGCTCAATCGCACGAGCAAATTCTACCACATGTGCATTCAGATGAAATCGGAAAAGGATCAGAAAGATAGAAGCACATAACAAAACTCAGACGGGTTCAACATAGCATGAAGTAGTGGAAAGCTACAATAGCAAGCATGCATGCTGTACCACAAGCTTTATGCACTACTGTTTGGTATAACCAGGGTCTATGCAGAAGGCCCAGGTTGGTGGTAGACGTGGGTAGGGTGCTACTAACAACAGAAGAACCCTTCAAATGCATGAGTTGCCATGGGACAGATGATCTTTTGTTTTCACTTTTAGTAGAGGCAGCAGGTGCCCATTATGGATTTTTTGCCAAAAAAATTGCCATGGCGAATAACCAATGATACAGAACCGCACAATTTCCTGATCACGTGATAGAATGAAGCAATGTCATTTCTACTACAATGACAAAGCACGGGCTACAGTAGCACCCCTGCAATATTGCGCTACAGTAACACCACTACATTATATTATGGTCCGCCACTGAGTTGTGCATGTGTATATGGCTTTGTATTTAGTCATACACCATGTAAATGGGTATTTGGGCACTTATTGCAACAATATAAATAACCATGCCCTGTACATAATAACACATACAGCTGTCCTCTTTCTTGCAATTCTATTTGGTATCTGTAAGATTGGTCATAGTGGGTTCTGTACCCTTACCCCTCTTCATTGGCCCTACCATCCTTGCCCTTGTGGCCCTGACCCATACGTGGGTCTTGTCCTAAGGCCTACAGACCTGTGGCCTCCAGCAGTTGGCTCTAGACCCTTGTTTCTTCACTGGGTAAATGGACTCTACTGCAAACTCCTTGGGAGCCAATTGGGGCTCTCAACTTGTCTATTGGCAAAATTGCCCTTGTAGATTGGCTTGCTTAAGCACCCTGTTGTAAGCCCACGTACTCGCAAGTGGCTGTAGTGTAGGCTACCGACATGCCTAAAGACGTCCTTGGACCTCTTCCGCCTTACCAATTATAGATCAACTGCTTACATGACACCATAGTCATTGAGGCGGCTGCTTGGGCGTCGCCTAGTCAACCGGTCGCCACCCAGGGGGGTGCCCAATCATCCGCTTAGCAGCAGAGACATTTTGGGCATCCTCCTGGGCAGGCAGGGAGGCCGCGTAGTCCACTTGTGTGTCATAACGTCCACCGATCTGCCCCAGAACCTGTGTGTCACTACTGTCAAATTGGATGGCTCCAACTATCACCTCTAGGCAACTTCTTTTGAGCTTTATGTCAAGGCTCAAGGACGGTACTCCCATCTTTCTACCAAAGGCCCCGATGATCCTGTTGCGACTGCGGATGAAAAGACAAAGTAGGTCTATGATCTATGGTCCAAACAAGATTCTGGTGTTATGACATGAATGGTCAATGTAAGACCCCTGACCTAGCTTAGTGCTTGATTGTGCTTGCTTTGCTTAATAAGATGCTTAAACCTTAATCTAATCCCTTGAGATGCTCTTATAACATGTGGCAGGCTTATGTTTTCAGTTTGGTCTCGTCTGGTTGATGTTTGAGCTATGTATGCTTGTTTTGAACCAAGTTGCAAATTACCCATGAGTGAGGGTTATCTTGCAATTTGTCACATCCAGGGCGTGTATCTTGTACCTTAACATCATGAGAGAGAAGATGATGCTATGAGACACCTTGCTTGGACCTTGGTTGATGATGTGGCATCCTGTGGTGATATTAGGGTTCTAAGGTTTTGGCTTTGATGGTGTGTATCGACCTTGCTAGGATTTGTGAGTGTTGCTACCGCAACACCACTCTTGGATGAGTGTTGCGACCGTAACACTTGCCCTAGGTGATGTTGTTTCGACCTTGGTGACCTAGAGGTGGTTTGGTCGAAATGGTTTGTCTTCTAGTGATGTGTTTCGACCATATTTTGTTTGGGTAATCTCTTGTAGCGATCGCTACATGATCCCTTGATATGTTTCGACCGCAACAAGGGTGGTGGTGACCCATGTGGGCGATACCCCACCTAGGTTGTATCACCATATGTTGCATGCAAGTGTTTAGTGGTTGCATGGTTGTTTCCTTGATGGACAAGTGTCCTTTTGGTGCTCTCTTGTATTGACACCTCATACCCACCTTACCACCTTCCTACCTTGAGTATATAACCTCTCTCTTCTTCATGCAAGTATCCTTTTCGGCCCTCTTTCTTCTCCACTCCTTTTTATTTGTCCTTGGAGCTTTGCGGAGCAAAGGACTGATCTTGGAGCCTTAGTGGTCGAGCAACCTTGCATGTGATGCTTTTGGGCTTGATCATCTCCTTTGTGGTGATCTTTGGTGATCTTCTTCCTTGGTAAGTGGTTTTGGACACTTGATCTTGTTTTCTTTTCCACCCAACCACTATCTTCCTCTTCCTTCTCGGCCATGAGACTATGGTGTAACCATGGTGGCTTTCTTGGAGATCTCTTCACAAGGGTCCGAGACTATGGTTTGACCATGGTGGTACCAAAGTGAGAAGAAGCTCTCGTCTTTCTTCTTCTTTGGTTCGGCCTAGGGTTTTCACCCTCTTTCTTGAGCTTTCCTTTGACCATGGTGTTCTTCTCTTTGGAGGTGACCTTGTGGTCGAGGAGTTAATCTTTGTTGGAGTTCCTTTCTCTCTTTTGGAGCTTGTGATCTTTGGAGCTTGGTCTCTTCACAAGGCGGGTTATATAAATCTTTTCCCTCTTCTATTTGCACCATACTTATGCTTGCATGCTACTGTTTTGACCTCTAAAACGTGATGCTAATATGATAGACGAAATTATCATGATCTAGGGTTTGTGACTTTGTAGTGTTCTCATGTGGATTGCTCTCTTTCTTAAATCCTAATATTATATACCCGAGTGCTAAGTGATGATAAGATGATGTTCTTGCATGCACCATGATCCTTGGTTTTAAAGACGGCTATGCATTGTATTGTATAGAAGAAACTCTGCTCCTATAAATAGGAGGACAGGGAAGCGTACAGACATAAGACCAACCCTAATGGGCCAAAACACTTAAGCCCATATTACAAATTAATAATAAAAAAACAATAACTAAATAACTCTCAACACTCCCCCTCAAGCTGAAGTTGGGAGAATCCCAAATCAACTTGCAAATAGAGAGTTGGATTAAAAAAACAAAGAAAAAAATAAAACGATAAACCAGCCCATACAAGAATTATCTCCCCCTCAATATTACAAATAAGCACTCAAATACTTAGACACTCCCCCTCAAGTAGATACTCCCAAGCAAGTAGGTCACAAAAGCTTCTCGATCATCTGGAGCAGAAATAAGCAACAACACAATCATATGGAGCAGAAGTAAGTATCAAAGCAACATGGTCTTCATCTCATCACTAACGTCGCAGCCTAGAGAGTGTTGTGTCGCAGCAGTAGTAGTGGTCAACGTACAAATAAAGTACGGATGGGTCAACGTGCGAAACAGAGCACGGACGAGCCAGTAAGTGCTAGCACACAGAAGCATAAAGTAGGGAGTCAACATGCACACAAGGCATGGACAAAAAGAGAGTCAAGGTGTCAATAGACAAGACATGCCAGAGAGTGTTGGCACACAGAAGCAACAATCGACGACGTAGGCAGATATAAGACCAGTGGACAGAGTAGCTAACAAATAACTAACTCCAATAGGAAAGCTCCATGTAAAGTCAGCAACAAAGATCTTCATCATCTTCTCTCTTCGTACAATATCCACCACAGTAGCAGACGTCAAAGTTCAGAGAGTGTTGGCCCACAGTAGAAAGTCAACATGCAAATAAAGCACAGACAAATAGATAACAGCAAGTAAAATGTGCTAATCATAGCACAAGCAACAACAACGACGTCCCAATATGTAACTTCATAGCAGCAGTCGAGGTTGATGACGAAAAAGCAATAATAGCAGTAGAAAGCACCACATAGCAGCAAACTATCATGTAGTATATGTTGCACAAATCCATAGAACAGCAGTAAATCGTGGCATGAAGATGCATATAGAAACATAACTACATTCTCCATTTCTTCTTCCTTCATCTCTCCTCTCATCTCATGTCTTCCCTCTACTCTTATCCTCTATTCTCCCCCTCACATCTACCACGAAAGAAATCAAGAGAGTGGTTGGAGTGGAGAGTCAAAAAATAATGGTAGAGGCAAGGGTTGCATAGGCAAATATGTGGAGGTAACCGATAATGCGAGTCAAGGTGCAAAATGACCCAATTAGGGAGATTCGGGTAGAAAAATAAATGGATCTCTCTTTGACCCAAAAAGGGGATTTGTTTAGCCCGTAGGGCAACAAATCCGGGGGTGCGGAAATCTGATTAGTCTAAAAAATGGATCCGATTAGCACAAATATGTAGATTGTAGAGTGTATATGGGGGGGGCAGTAGAAAAATATGTAGAGAGATAAGCCATGTATGTGGGGTTGTTTGGTTGCGGTGAAGAGCAGTGGCTAGTCTCAGTTTGGCTAGCATTGGCGGCAGTAGGCAATTAGGAGGGCCGACAACGTGCAGTAGAAGGCGAAGATGGTGGCTTATTGCAGCGGCGGTGGCAAGGCAGCAACACGATTTTGTGGCAACAAACATCATGTGGCGGCAGCTTCAAGTGGAGATCAGGCAGCGGAGCGGCATGGCATCACGCAGGGCAACAGGCAGCGACAGACTCAGACGGGGGTAGATTGGTGGCGAGGAGCAGCATGGCAGCATGCGGCGCTGCGCGACAGCAGTAAGGAGGACTAACGGCGGCGGCAAGGCAGTAGGGAGTAGTTGCGGAAGCAGCAGGGAAGTGGCGGCACATGAAGTTAGGGGCAACAGTTGCTTTGGTGGCAGGACGGACGTGGGGCAGCAGCGGGTTAGAGACGACGGCGGCAGGAAGGGCAGCGGGCAGCAGGGTTGGTAGCAGCGGCGACACGGAGGAAGGATGATCGGCGGCTGGGAAATAGGCAACAGATCCGACGGTCGTCAACTATCAGGGTTCAATGATGGACAAGGACGATCATAGGAATAGATAGGAGCAGCGGAAAATAAAATTGGAGAAATAAGAGCTACGGAGATGGAACAACCCGCGGACAGCCGACCCACAAGGAAGAAGGGTGGCCGCCCGCCGGCTACATGTTTCCCTTTTCTCTCTCTCACGTACGGCGGCTCAGGGTCGCTACTCTAATACCATCTTAGAAAGTAAAAGACGGCTATGCATTGTATTGAATAGAAGAAACCCTGCTCCTATAAATAGGAGGATAGGGAAGCGTACAGACATAAGACCAACCCTAATGGGCCAAAACACTTAGGCCCATATTACAAACTAATAATAAAACACAATAAAAAAATAACTCTCAACAATCACCATGCTATGTTTCAGCCCTTATGTTTTTCTTAGGGTTTTAAATCGGTTTTCTTGAGGTTGAAGCTTAGTCTTCTTTCTCTGGTTTCTTGGTGGATCATGTTGGAGACGTTTTTAGGGTTTTGATGATCATCTTGTATGGAGTTTTCCCTCCTTGAATGGTGCTTAGTGCTTTGGCATTACCATCTATTTTGGCTATGGTTTATTTCTGTTTTGATGATGGTTAGGTGTGGTTGAGATAGTTTGACCTTGGTGATCGCTACACCCACCCCAATGGTCTTGGCTGATACAAGTTGGGTTGGTTCTATTTTGGTCGACATGCCCTTGTTATGGGTTGGTTTTGCTTCGATCGAAGAGCTTTGAGATGGCTTTGTTTCGGTCGACACTCATGTAACTTTGTTTCGGTCGACACTCTTGAATTCTTAAGTGGGTCGCAACACATATGTGTTGTTGGTCGCTAACCTTGTTTTGTTGTCATTCGCTACACCTAGGTGGGTGGGTGAGATGGTCGCTACACTCACTCACCAAGGAAGGCCACTACACTTGGTTGAGTACTTGGTCGCTACATATGTGTAACATAATAAGGTTATTACACGTGTACATGTAAATGATGGTTGATACATAGTGTTGTTTGGACGATTATTTAGTTAATCCTAATCATGATTCTTAACCCTAATGTGTTCCAAGAAAGTGGCAAATGATATATCTAGGGTTTAGTGACAAGTAATGATACAAAAACCCTGATCGGCTATGTCTGTGAAACCCTAACCCTAATTTTAGGATATGTTATACTTGTTGAGCTTGCTTGGATAACTAACATGTGATTACACTTTCTCTCTCCTACTTGTATGATTCTAACCTTACATGTTGAATGGATGGCATAGCTTGTGAATGCTATAGTGGTAATCATATGATACAAGGTGATGGCTATGAGCCTTGATGAGGCATGATGAGATCATAATGATGTGATGGGTCTTATTACTGGCAAAGGCTTCATGCCTAGTGTGAGGTGTTATCCTCCAGTGACGTGATGAGGGATTCATATCCCATAGCAGTGCAATTGTGGTGATAGTCTCGTATGGCCGTGTGATATGTTGATGGCCTTGAAATGACAGTGATATCAAGTGATAGTGTGACAAGTTTGCGCCTCATACATTTTATATCTTCTGAAATTGTTTTATCCCCTATCTTTGTAGAATTTGTTTAGGGTTTATACGTTGTAACTTGATTTCTGCTAAAAGATACCCAATTGGCTTAACTAATCAAGTGAAACCCTAATCATGTAGTTGTCCTGTGCCATAGATCCGTCTTCAGTGTCAGTACCTTGCTGGATGGTGAAACGGAAATTCCTAAGGGAAACTCAGAGCGCATATTGTTGAGTATGCGAGGCGCAAGTGACTACATATCCTTGACATCTTAATCCCAAGTGTTTTGAGGAAGACTGGTCGGGTCTCGGTGATGAGCATGTGATATGAAGTGATAGAGGACAACTGTGGTTTTACCTTAGTGATTGTGTTATATACGCTGATTTCTAGCGTCATGACCTGTACCAAGGTGGGTTAAGTGTTTTACAGGACCATAGCTTTGACTATGAGTTGTAGTCTCTACAGGACCATGGCTCTGACCATGAGTTGTTGTCTTTACAGGATTATAGCTTTGACTATAAGTTGTTGTCTTTACAGTTTGAGTATATGTCATTGCGGTGCAGACTCGAGCTGACCGAGTAGTGCAGGAGAAGATCATGGATTCCGACTCTTCCATTGATCTTGTATGGCACCGATTTCGACTTCGCAGTGGTCGGTTGGATTTGAGTGGTACGACGCAAATCCTCAGGGTTTAATTAAAGATGTAATACAGCCGTGTAGTATATTTGCTTAGGGTCAAATACGCTTCACATTGGTTGACCCCCTTGCCTTATCTTTGTACTGGTTTCTTGAATTATAATGTGGCAAGAGAAGTCAACTGTTTTTTTGGTCGGAAAAAAAAAGACAACTCAATTGTTATACATGTTCTTCATATTCCTTCTTAAAGTTTAAATTGTTCTACTGCTCAATGGTAACTGCCTATGTTGCTTAATCTGTATTATCGGTTTAACACATATCGTTTAGCTGACTCTGCTCAACCTGATAACTATGTTATCTATCTACTATAATCTACTTGTGGTTATAATAGCCGTTGGAGGAGAGTTATAGCTATCGCTGGGACGTTTGGTCTCACCCCGTGAGTTTCCACATCTTTTACGTGGTCGTGCACGATGAAGTAGAGATCATGCGGTTGAGGCTGAGCAACAAGAGGAGTAGTAGCTGTTGAAAGGTTAGATATGCTACTAGTGTTTTGTAGTAGAGTCCTACGTGTAGTCCATGAACTCTCAGGTTCTTGGGAAGATTTGGTGGTCTGTACTTTGATACGAGGTTTTTGGCTGTATGCCATCGTTGTACAGATATGGAAGGCATGTATGCGAACATGTTACCTCTTATAACAGGTTGAGGCCAGTGAGTCAGTGAACAGTATCATGTAATAACCTTTTTGTATCATATATATATATATGAGATACATGTGGCTTTTGTGGGTTCAGATGTGATATGTTTCCACTTGAGGTGGATATGTGAACTCGATTTTAATTTCCCGTGTTTTATGGTAATTTGGTTGATTAGTAACCGTTCCGCACTTTGTTTTGAGTAATCTCGCTTTGAAGCGCGTCGGGGTGCCATAGTCAACAGTGTTGAACCTAAAATCAGCCGATCTCTCCTACGATTGTAAATGACTAAGGACATGTGGGATCAATTTTCCCATGTCTCATCAGCAAAATTTGAAGAAAGTGTTTGAAATTTTCAAACACTTGGCCAAGAAGGAACACACTCATACCGACTCTACGGAGGACTACTACAATCAGTTTTACGCTCTCTGGGATGAATTCGAGGTCTACCATCCACTCTCAGCTGATATTAAATAAATCCAACGACGACGCAACGAGTTGCAGCTTGTTCAGTTCCTCGTTGGCTTACCATCATCCTTTGTGGGCGTTGTTGATTAGATCCTCTCTAGTGGCCATCTGCCTACCTTGCGAGATGTCCTAAAACACGTGCAACACCTACCTTTTGTATCTCAAGTTCTTCCTGATTCCGCTGATGGGGCAACCCTTGGTGTTAGGACTGGTGATTCGTTCTGTGGTCGTAGCCGCGGTCGAGGGCGCGGTCGCAGACGCTCTACTAGAGGCCCTAGTCGCGGTTTGTACTCTAGTTTTTACACTACTGAACAACGCTACTGCAACTTCTGCAAACGAACCAATCATGATGAAGACCACTGCTGGATCAAATATGGAAAACTTGCTTGGGCAAATCAAGTTATATCAGACCAGCCCGACATTATTGCATCTTCATCTGCCCCACCATCTACTGACTAGATCAGATCTGAATTTGAAAAGTTACTCCAAGCACGATTGGCTTCCTCTGCTGAGACTTCTATTGAAGGCAGTTATTCTCTCCTAACACAGTCTGGTAAAAATACATGGGTGATCGACTCCGGTGCGACCTCCCACATTACTGGCAACCCTACTTTATTTTCTAAATTGCATAAAACTTCTGCTATTCTCGCTGTTACTCTTGCTGACGGTTCGCAAACACCTGTCTCTGGATTTGGGAATATATGTACTTCTGGTCGCCTTTCACTACATTCGGCATTATATGTTCTTAAATTCTCAATAAAGTTGTGATCTATAACTAGAATTGTTAAGAGCCTATGATGCTCCATAATGTTTGACCTGAATGGTGTTATCTTTCAGGATCTGCACACGAGGATGATGATTGGTAGGGGCCATGAGGGACTAGCTGGCTTATACTATCTGGACACACCGAAGACTGTTGCATTCCTGACTACTTCTGTGACTGGCATCCAATGACACTATCCATTGGGACATCCGTCACCGGCTAAGTTGAAGCACTTACTACCTAATATTTCTGATTCTATTTTTCACTGTGAAACTTGCCAGTTGGGCAAACAAACTAGATCTACTTTTACTAAGAAACCTTGTATTGGCTCAAAACAGTCATTTGATATAGTACATGTTGACATTTGGGGCCCGTGTTCTATTTCCAGCATTTCTGATTTCCGGTACTTCATGAGTTTTATTAACGATTTCTCTAGAATAACCTGGATATTTTTGTTAAAAGACAAGTCTAATATTCTTGATACTATCACATCTTTTTTTGCTGAGATACATACCCAGTTTGGTAAAACTATAAAAATCTTTTGCACTGACAATGCCCTTGAGTTCATGCAAACATCTGTTAGTCTTTTTTGTCAAAAACTGGGTACCATTCACCAAACCTCGTGTACTTACACACCTCAACAGAATGGGATCGTTGAACGCAAGAATCGGTATCTTCTTGAATTTGCCCGCACTCTCCTGTTCCACTACCATGTCCCCCAATATTTTTGGCCGAAAGTTGTGTCCACTGCATGCTATGTCATTAATCGCATGCTTTCTTCTGTACTTGGCAATCAAGTACCATATCAAATTTTGTATCCTGATGCCCCTCTTTTTATTGTACCTCAGATTTTTGGCATTACCTGTTTTGTCAAAATTTTGTGTCATGTTCTATCCAAATTGGATCCCCGTGCTATCAAGAGTGTTTTCTTGGGGTACTCTAGGACACAAAAAGGGTACCGCTGTTATAATCTGATTACTAAGAAGTGGATGGTTTCGACCAATGTAGTCTTTTTTGAACATATGTCGTTCTATTCTTCGGCTGGCTCCGCCCTGACAACTGATTTACTTGCGGATACACCTTTACCATTGATTGATGATGCTGCCTTTCCAAATACAACCAGTGCTCTTGCTCCTCCATTGAAGGTTTATCAAAGAAGACCGAAGGATCCAACTCCCTCCATGGCCCCTCCATGTCCTCCATCCTCGTCGGCAAATCCACCACCACCTTCACCTCAGTTATTTTCTGACTTGGATATTCCTATCAGTTTATGCAAAGGCACTCAGACTTGCACTCAACATTATATTGGGAATTTCTACACTACTGCTCGCTTGGGCACTAATTTTGCAAACTTCACTTCTGCTCTTTCTGTTGTTTCCATTCCTAAAAATGCTTCCCTAGCTCTTCAGCATCCCGCATGGCGTCAAGCCATGGAATCTGAAATGCAGGCTCTCACTGAACGAAATACTTGGGAGTTAGTTGATGCACCTGCTGCAAGGAATAAGGTGACCGATACCGACGCAATTTCGACAGCTTGGAAATAGATATTTACCGGTATACTGACGGAAATACCGACAGATGCAATCTTGGCCGTATCAACGCCAAAATGAACGAATTAATTCATGAAATTTTACAGGTGTAATCTCCACACCTAAATGCATCGTTTTATGCAATAAAATTCTATATTGGATGTGGGGTGGGGGGGGTCCATCATGTGGGAGGTAAGGAACCTATCTTGTTTCGTTGGGATTTCGATGAATGATTTCGATGATAAAACGTAGGAATTCGAATATGAAATTTTACTAGCACAATCCACAAACTTAAATATACACAATTATGCAACAATATACAATTTACAACATATCAATAACATATTTACTTACCAACTCACATCAGTTGTATGTTGAGTGACACGCAGGTTGTCCATACTGTAATGAATTGATACTATTGAGATATTCCGCCCATGACATGTGCATCCTATAAAGTTTGTTGTATGTAGTCACATGCTCCTCATAGACAGTATCGTTGACAAATTGCATCATCCCAATCTTTGGAAAATATTTTTCTAAATCTCTGAGACATTGTGCCTTTCTTGGAGATGTAGGTCGAGGAGCTCGAGTGAGTGGACGTTCACTTCCTTGAGGAATATGTTGAATAGCTACAGGCACAGCCATAGGAAGTATTGGGACTGGAGAAACAGGAAGAACTGAATGACCACCACTCCATGTTTGCCCACCATCCTCAGAAAATGCAAGGGAGTTGTACTTATAACTTCCATGTGAGCCTGAGACATTTGTTGTATAGGTATATCCAACATGATGTTCTACTTCTGGTTGTGGCGGTGGTGGTGGTGGCTGATTTTGATATCCAGAATACCCATATTGAGAGTGAGATGGGTATGGTTGCCCAAATAGCATATCGCAAAATCCCAATGTTGAATCATGTTGAGATTGAGAATCAGAACCTGAAATACTCATGTTGCCAAGTGAATCAGCAATATCAGAATAATGATCACTGTTGTAGTCGTAGGAGCTTGTAGCCTGAGGTGGTGCAGCACCACTGTAGTCTTTGCCGGTTCGAGTTTTCCTCCTTTGAAAAGTTTTTTCACGCATGGGATATTCTTTTTCTACTGGAGGAGGAGGTGCAGCTGTCGTAACATAAGAACGATCATCATACTGAGGATCAACAGTAGGAGGATATTCAGGAGAGCGCTTACCGCCGCCGCCATCATTGCAACCATCATTATCAGATTTTGATTTTGACCTAGATGTACTTTTTGAAGAAGGAGACTCTGTGCTAGCCAACACTTCTTCTACTGCTCTATTGATTTCCATATCAACATTTTCATGCTCAGGCTCAGGCTCAAGTCTTTCAGGTGGAGTTTGGTCAACATTAGTATCAAAATTTCCTTCAAAGTGCTCTTCTATGTATGGATCTGGACGACCATCTAGATTATCAAGAATGGGACGACCTATCTCATTCATTCATTCCTCTAAAGGATCTTCTGAATCATCAGCTTCTTCTATGCCTCTACGCCTGGATGGGTTGAATGTGTATGCAGTGTCAATGGGATCGTGGACGACAGTAAAATCCACTTCTTTGTAGTTGGCATCTCGCATTGCTCTAGCCCTCAACCGCATGTTGTAGTGAACATATACCAGATCTCTTAGCCCGTTTGCCCCCAACCTGTTCCTTCTCTTTGAGTGAATTAAACTGAAAGTGCTCCAATTTCTTTCACAACCTCCTGCAGATGTTGTTTGAGAAAGAATACGAACAACCACTTTTCTTAGATGGGGGCACCCATTCCATTCTATACCCACCACTCACAAGGATCACCCTAATAACGGTCGGAAACTGCATTTGGATGACCAAAACAACCGAGGCCTTCACGAAACTGTCGCAACTGCAAAAATATTTAAGAAGTTCAAACTTCATAATCAAATGATGAAACATCAAACAAGAATGAAGATGTTCATGACTTCATGTAAGTTATGTAATATATTTAGTTATATACCTCATCCATCACTATGGTGCGCTCTTCAGTAGAGGTAAAGAATTTGTTAGTTATATCTCTCACAACAGACATTAGAGTCGCATCTAAGCCCAGTTTTCGTGAGTATTGGAACCTCGGGTTCAGATAGTAAGCTATCACCAATTTCAAATAAGGAAACAAGATTTAGATTGAGTTAACCTATAGCAAGTTATAAAGTTAGAAACTTAGAACATAAATCTGAATTTAGAAGAAATAAATTATATACCTGCTTTATGCAGTGGATGCAAAAGCATATCTGTCCAACGCTTGTCTACAATTGACAAGTATTGTGAATGGGATCTAGGAGCTGCTTGTTTAATACCTTCCACCATTACTTGCATTGCATCATACAAGGCATTGTTGCGGCTTTGTCACCATCTACCAGCCTCAGCACTTTGACAACAGGTTCCATTATCCGCAGCACCATTGTAACCTTATCCCAGAAAGCCCGACTGGCAATTAGTTCTTCAATCCTTCTGCCAACCAGGGTGTTGTGCTCCTTCATGGAGGTCCACTCCACACCATTGAAGAGCCTCCTAAGTCCATCTTTTTTGGACTTTAATGAGTTCAAGGCCAAGTAATTCGTTGCAAATCTAGTCACCCCTGGTCTAACTAGATCACCTCCACAGTACTCAGATCGCCTCATAACATTTAACAAGAAGGAATGGTTGTAGATGAAACATGTGATCAACCTATCATCAATTGTCACACTTCTGAAGTAATCAATTGTGCCCATGCCATTGAGGATCAGATCTATGCAATGGGAAGCACATGGTGTCTAGTAGACCGGATATTTCTTCATTGTACTTTCACCGGCCTTCTTGAAGTTAGAGCCATTGTCAGTCACTATTTGCACTACATTCCCAACCCCTACCTGCTTGATGTATTTCTTCATTAAATTCTTGATGTAACTGTAATTCCTGACTGCACCAGAAGCATCAACAGAGTCTAGAAAAATAGTAGATCCACGACAATGTACAAGAAAGTTAATAATTTGCTTTCTATTTCCAGATGTCCACCCATCACACATGAGTGTGACGCCATACTCATACCACAATTGTTTCTGGCTTTCGATCAATACTTGTAGATCTTTCTTCTCTTGGGGAAGATACTTGTTCATCAACTCATATGCAGTGGGGGCTTTGATACCCCTACCCGACTCCCCTATGACATCCACCATGTGTTGTAGATATGGTTCGGTTGCAACATGTGCGGGTATACCATGAGCAAAGAAGAACTTACCCACTGCCTTGCCCACCTTCTCTTTCGCACCAGTAAACATTGCTTTTAGGGTTTTTTGCCTAGCATCAGGCTTCCTAACCCCTGGCTCATCAAAATGCTTCAATCTTACACTAGCAGAACGGAAGAGTGTATCAACGGTGCCTTTCTTTCTTTTATATTGAGCATGCTGATCTTCATCATCATCATCATCTAAGTCAACAACTGGGACACGTGCAGCCCCACAACCTCCACCTGCACCAGATGGTCCATATCTCCTCATAAGCCGAGCTGCCTCCTCCCTATCCCACTCACTTTTGCGGGAGTCTCTGAGAGCACGCCTATACATATGACGTGTATAAGCGGTATCACACCCTGGAGGACATGCAATATCATCATCTGATTCAGTAGAAGAACCTGTGGCCCTAACATCAAAGAGTGTATCTGTGTAAGCCTTTTCAACCTGCTTCAACTTTTGTTGTTTTTGCCTCTTTGCACCCATCAGTTTCTTGAAGTCATCCCTAACACTTGGAGGGCACTTCTGGCACATTGCCACATTCTTGTCACTACCAGTAATGTGACGCTTGAATCTAGTAATTCCTCCACCACCAAGTGTTTTCTTACAGTAGTTGCAGACAATCTTTGCCCTATTCCCAGACCCAGGTACAGGCTTGCAGTGACTCCATGCAAAATCTACATCCTTTGATGCATGACCAGCCGCACCCTCAGCGTCACTTGAAGACGAAGAAGACATCTTCTCAAAACTCAAAAGTCAACACTGAAAAAGACAAAGACAAACAAGCAAAGCAAATGATATTAGTAACTTAGCATTTAATAAAAAAGTACTAGTAAGAAATGTACATTGTCGTATTAACTATTAAGTCTATTCTCTATTCACAATACTAATATCAAATAAAAATAAGCCATTAAGTGAACAAAATCGATTTATTTTATGTAATGTAGAATCAAAATCGATATTTTATAATGTATGATACTTGCTTGTAATTATAGAATCAAACACAAGATTTTTTAAGAATTTTCTTTTGAAGATAATTATTTTTTAAATATAAATAAAGTCTGAAATTATTTTTAAAATTTTAAAACATGATATTTACTAATTAAAAAAACAAGTGATATGCTTTCCACATGCTAGTTTCATCTTATACAACATTAACACACACAATTCTAAAGAAAAAAATAAAAAAACGTTTTTTTTCCAGCATTTTTATAAATAAAAAATGTGAATTATTTAGATATTTTGGGTATATTTTTGTTTATATATGTTCATATTAGTCTTTGATAGAACTTCTTCTACTAAACCTAAATTAAATACCTATTATTAATGGTACTAATTGTATTATTACTATTAATTAGTGAAATTACATGTTAATGTTAATTATTAGTGAGGTAATTAGTGATAAATCCGTAGATCTATATAATATAATCATAGATCTAGTGATAAATAGCATCAATCATAAGTATTTTGTAGTAGATCTAGGATTTTAGGGGTATTTGGTGATTTTTTTAGGTGAGAATAGAATTATAAGAAGAGAAGAGAGAGGGGAGAGGTTGGAAATGATGGGAAATGCAAGAAATTAAGTAAACATACCTTAATTAGGGCTGATTTGAGCACCAATCTCGAAAATCGCCCAAACTCCCCAAGGTTCTCCTCTTCAAACAGTAGCAGCAGACTCTGTCTCGCAAAAATCGGTGTCTCGGGCGGTATGCCGCCCGTGCTGCCCTGTACCGATGGGTAAGTGGTGCATTTTGCACCGGTACCCTCGATATTTGGCGGTATTGGCGGTATACCCACCGGTATGCCGATATATGCGATCCTAACGGCAGATTTGCATGTATCTGTACTGGTACCCGTCGGTATCGGTATTTCGAGCGGTATACCGCCGATACCGACGAAATCTCATCCCTTGACCTGCTGATTGTTCCCCTATTGACTGTCGATGGATTTTTTCGATCAAATATCATCCAGATGGAACTATTGAGCGCTTCAAAGCTCGTCTTCTCGCCAAAGACTACACTCAAACATATAGCATGGATTGCTTTGAGACTTTCTCTCCTGTTGCTCGCCTAAACTTGGTATGTGTACTTATTTCTGTGGTAGTTAATTATGACTGACCTTTATTTCAGCTTGATGTCAAAAATGCTTTTTTATATGGAGACCTGCATGAGGAGGTATACATGGAGCAGCCTCCCAGATTTGTGCTTCAGGGGGAGTCATCTAAAGTGTGTCGCCTGTGCAAAGCCATTTATGGCCTGAAGCAAAGTCCCCGTGCCTGGTTTGACAAGCTAAGCTCCATTCTTTAAAAGTTCCAATTTTGTCGCTCATAGTCTGATCATTCTGTATTTGTCAAGAAAACTACTTTTGGTCTTGTTATCTTGATTGTCTATGTTGACGACGTCATATTATCTGGTAGTGACCCTGCAGGGATCCATGCCACTATAAGCTACTCGGAAAAATTTGTCACCAAAGATTTAGGCACATTAAGATATTTTCTTGGCATTGAAGTTTCTCGATCATCTTCTGCTCTATGTTTGTCTCACCGTAAATATGTTCTGGATCTTCTATCTGAAACAGGTCTACTTGGGGCCAAGCTTGCCAGTACGCCCTTGGATCCAAACACTAATTGGGATGACGAGAATTCTCCTTCTTACCCTCATCATCATCAACAACGACGCATGGTAGGGAAAATTTATATATCTCACTGTCACTAGACCCGGTATCAAATCTGTTGTTAGACTAATTAGCAGGTATCTAGATGAGCCCAGACAGTGTCACTGGGACATTGTCTGCCATATTCTGAAATATCTGAAAAGCTCTCTTGGAAAAGGCCTTCTTTACAAGAAACATGGGCACTGTAATCTTGTTGGTAATTCTGATTCTGACTGTGCTGGAAACAAGATAGACCGTTGATCTACTTTTGGATACTGCACGTTTGTCGGCGGTAACCTAGTTACCTGGCACAGTAAGAAGCAAACTATCATTGCACGTTCTAGTGCTGAAGCAGAGTATGGAGCGATGGCTCATACTACGTGTGAACTCTTCTAGGTATGCGGCCTTCTGAAAGATTTTAGTATCTCTGATTCTACACCTATTCCCATGCACTGTGACAACAAAGCAGCCATCTTTATTGCCAACAATCCTACTTTCCATGAACGCACGAAGCACATTGAGGTTGACTGTCACTTTGTACGGGAAGCTGTCTTATCTGGTCAAATTTCTACACCTTATACACATACTTCAGATCAAGTTGCAGATATCTTCACCAAAATTCTACCAAAGACTAGATTCACTACTCTAATGGACAAGCTGGGCATGATTGATATCTATGCTCCAGGTTGAGAGGGAGTATTAGTATATATATTTTACTGTGTTATTTTTACTTATTGTGTTATGGCTTTAGACTTCTCTTATCTATTAGTCTCTTTTTTGTTTATCACATATTGCCTGTCTCTACTTTATGTCTTACTCTCTTGTCTTATAAAAGAGAGAGCTATGTACTAGCTTTATTCATTCAATAAGAAGCCTTTTATTATTTTAGAAAACCCAATTGAGCATCCACTTTTTTGAGGCCGACCCAGTGGCCCATTTACTTTTTTTTAACTTTCTTAAACCCAACATAACCGAGACCATCCAACTTCCCGAGCCCCTACCCTTCTGGTTCTATTCTCGCGCAGCGCGTCCCTTGCGTCGTGCATCCGTCCGCCATTTCTCCCTGTCTAACGACCGATGACAACTCTTCCTCCTTCCTTCGTCTCCGGCGATCGTTCAAGGAGGAGTCTTCCCTTCCTCCTACTTCCTATGTTATCTCCTCTTCCAAAAGCAAGCATCCCTGCTTCTTGTTCTACGTCCACGTACATCAGTCCACGTCAATGTTTTTGCCGATGTCAAATCATCAGTGTGGACAGAGTTGCCGAACTTGTGATACCTGTTCGAGAGTTTCTACTACTCTTCATCGAATTTCAGGATCATGATGATGGTGGGGATGGAGAGGAGGATGCATAAGACAATGATGGAGATCCATTAGAGTTTTAGACTCTTTTTATGTGTTTTGCACTTTTACTTTTTTGCATTTGAGTCTGGGTCTAGACTTCTAGTGTATTACTCTAGTAGTATTGATACCATAGTAATCTATTTTGATTCAATATTATTATAGTACTTCAGTGGAAGTTGGAACTATGGAATGTCTTGAAACTTTTCTTATTAATTTGATCATCTCATAGCTTTTTTTATAATTTTTGTAACAAATTTATATTTCGTGTTATGTCTTTGTTTTTTCAAATTCCATATTCAATCTTACAACCCTAATACTAATAGTGCATTTAAAAGATTTAGGAATCATCAGGTATGTCTTTCGACATTTTATTAATTCTTATTAGTATAAATGCTTTATGCTTTGTGTTTTATTGTGTGCTTTAGACTTGTCGTGTCTTTAGCTTTTCTTTTATCCCATATTGCCTAATTCTATTTCTCACTTACTCTCTTATCCCATGAAAGAGAGTGTCTAGTATTTGTTTTAGACACATCAAATAAAGATTTTCTTATTCTATATGGTATCAAACGGCTACGATCCACCTTGACCTTTCTCCCCCCACCCTAATGCTTCCCATCCCTCTCTCACCCTAGCCCCCACCCCCCACCCCGTCGGCGCTGCCGAGCTTGCCCCAGACCTTCTCCATCGTTGTTGCAACCCCCATCACCCGCCGTTGTTGCACCCCCTTCCTTCCCCTTTGTTACTGCTCCTCTCCTTCCCCGTCGCTATTGCCTCCTCTCCCGTCGCTGCTCTCCCTTCCTCTCTCTTCTCCCGCCACCACCCTCCCACCAACCACCCATCACCGACATCATCCCACCCTCCTTCGGCCACTAGCCATCCTACCATCCATCCACCAGCCTGCATGCCTTCCCCATCCAGCTGCTGTCGCGCTACATTCCTTCTCTGCCGCCGCCGCAAAACCCCCAACCATCCTCCCAACCGCAATCAGCAACCCTCCCCACTCCACCACCCTACTATCCCACCAACACGACCACCACTCCGATCACCCAACCACCAACCCACCCATAAGCCACCGCCCACTATCATTTCCTCTTGATTCCTTCCACCCCTTCTAAAAATAACAAGTTGAAGACCTAAAAGTACCATTTTTTCTACCTAAGCCACATGGTGGAGTAAATCTCTCGCCGTGGTGCCATAGGTCATTCTTTTCCTCTCTACTGCCCCTATGTAGGTCTCTCAAATCTATTGATTCAGATCTGCTACTGTTTTTTGCTGTCCCTATGCGGGTTTCTCGGATCTACTGATCCAAATCTGTTTCTGCTTTCTGCTGCCCCTATATGGGTTTCTACAATCTACTGATCCAGATCAGCTGCTGTTGTTGCTTCTTACTCTTGTTTGTGCACGTTATGGCTCCTTTTCATGTGATGAATACAGATCCTCCTCGGTCCTTGTGTGTTACAACCTTGAAGCTTGACAGATCAAACTATCATCTTTGGTCGGTGTCTTTTGAACTCTATGTCAAAGCCCAGGGGCACTATTTTCATATCTCTATTGATGCTAAAATCCCTCTGGATGCCTCGGCTGATGTAAAAGCCAAGCAAGTCTATACTCAATGGTTCAAAGATGATTCCAGAGTAATGACGGGGATGGTGAAGAGTGTCAAACCGAAGATCAGTCAGTCTCTCCTCCACCTTCAGAATGCCAAAGCCATGTGGGATCAAGTATCCCATGTGTACTCTCACCAACGAAATTTGAAGGTCTTTGAGATCTTCAAGAATTTGACAAAAAAGGAGTATTCAACTGATCGATCTGTCGAAGACTATTACAACCGATGCTCTACACTCTGGGATGAATATGAAGTATAGCATCCTCTCTCTTCTGACATCAAAGAAGTTCAGAGGCAACGCAATGAACTTCAGTAGGTTCAATTCCTAGTTGGACTTCCTCATTCTTTCTCTGATGTTGTCAACTAAATGTTATCCAGTGATCCCTTACCGACAGTGAGGGATGTTCTCAAGTGCGGTCAATGCCTTCCTTCTATGTCTTCCCTATCTGCTACTTTTGATCACTCGGTCCTTGTCGTCTGCTCCAATGAATCTAGTCGAGGAGGTGGACGTGTCTGCGATCGTGGTCGTGCTTTTGGTGCTCCTAGACATGGTACTCTTCCTGGATCAGGGTAAGGACAACCTGCTATTGCCAACTGCTTCTGCAAACTCTGTGGGTGCACGAACCACAATGAGTTCCGCTATTGGGAAAAACATGGTGCACCTGCAAGGGCAAATCATGTCACCTGTGATGCTTCAGAAGAATCAACTGCTGCTACCTTCGGTTCTACTCAGTCCATAGTTGAGTGGACTCGCTCGGAGTTTGAATTTTTTTTCAGGCTCGTCTATCCTCGCAAACACCTACTCCAGTGGAGGTTCTTCTGCTTTACTAGCATCTCCTGCTACTTATGGTAAAAATAAATGGGTCATTGACTTAGGAGCATCAACTCATATCTCTAGCTGATGAGACTTAGTCTGCAATACATGGAATTGGAATTTTATCTCTATCTAAAAATATGTCATTAAAATGTCTTATATGTTCCAAGATGTCCACTTAATTTGTTATTTGTCAATAGAGAACTGTTACGAGCCTTTGGTGCTCAATCACTTTTGATCCCCAGGGTGTGTTTCAGGATCTCCATACGAAGATGAGGATTGGTTCGGGCCATGAGAGACCTGACTGACTGTGCTACCTGGATGTGCCGCAATCTGTTGTTGCTATGCTATCATCTTCTGTGACTGGTCTACAATGGCACTACCGTCTAGGACATCCTTCTTTTGCAAAATTGTGATGCCTATTTTCTAAAATTTCTGATAAACAATTTTTGTGAGTCATGCCAATTTGGCAAACAGACTCGGGCTGTATTTCATAAGAAAAAAAGAAATTAGTTTTAAAAATATGTATGATATTGTTCATGCTGACATCTGGAGACCATGTGCTACTAGCATGTCCGGATTTTTCTATTTTATGACTTTTATTGATGATTATTCTAGGGCAGCTTGGTTATTTCTTTAAAGGATCACAGTAATATTATGAACATTGTCACTACTTCTTTCACTGAGATCCAAACTCAATTCAATACAACTGTCAAAATCTTTAGAACTGATAATGCATCATAATTTATGCAAAAATTAGTAGATATGTTTTGTACTGCTCTGGATACCATTCATCAGATTTCTTGCTCTTACACACCACAAAAAAATGGTTTGGCAAAGAGGAAGAATCGCCATCTTCTTGAAATTGCACGCACTATACTTCTTCACTATCATGTTCCTACAAATTTTTGGCCTGAAGATGTTTCTACTGCGTGCTACTTAATAAATTGCATGCCTTATTTTGTGTTGCACAATCAACTCCCTCTCTCTTTTGTATCTGGATGCGCCATTATAGTCTGCACCACCACAAATCTTTGGTAGCACGTGTTTGTTAAGAATCTTCACCCTGGATATCTAAACTTGACCCCAACTCCACTAAGTATTTTTTTGAGGATATTCAAGAACTCAAAAAGGATATCGATTATGATCCTGCCAAAAGAAAATGGTTTATTAGAGTGGATGTTGTCATTTTTTATCACATGCCGTACTACTCTGACAAGGGGTCTACTTTATCGAGTGACATGTTGGATCCCACTCCCATGCTTCAAGTGGTAGAACATGATCCCGTTGATGTAATTGAAGTTCTTCCTCCTCTAAAGGTGTACACGAGAAGACCCAAGGTTACAATCCCCTCCATGGCCCCTCAACAACCAACTCTTCCTTTCGTTGGTAGATCATAACACTTTCTAGGTAAATTGTGACCTACAACTTTTCATTAGTTAAAGGAAAGATGTTCGTTCCTGCACTCAACATTTGATTAGTAATTTTTGCACTACAACTAATCTTGCTGCTAACTTGGCTGTTACACTGCTGCTATCTCTGTTGTTTCTTTACCTAAGACTACCTCACAAGCTCTTAAGCATCCTTCCTAGCGTCTCCAACCCTCCTACTTCCGTCGTCGTTCTCAGGTACGTTCCTTGCTCTCCCTATTTTTGTTTGCGTTCTTTCTCCTTCCCCTCCTTCCCCTCCTTCGTCCCCCCTTCATCCTTCATTCCCCCTTCACCTCCACCTCTGCAGTCCACACAAATATCCCCCCAACCCACGAGGCCACGACCCCCATCTCTAAGCTGTCGTGGCCATGGAATTCAGCAACACTGGCACGACCACAGCCACCCTCCCCCCTTTATCCTCCCCTACACCCACAGTCAGTCAGTCACTCTCCCCCCTTCATCCTCCATTCCCCGTTCACCTCCACCTCCACACTCCACACTCCACACAAATGACCCCCCCACCCAATCCCCTTCTTATTCCGGCAACAACCAGTAACCAATTTAGCTGTGGCCACCACTCTCCAACCCGCAACCCCTATCTCCAAGCTGTTGCGGTGAACACTGGCAACAGCCACCCTCCCCCTTATCCTCCCCTACACCCATAGTCATCCTCCCCCCATCACGTCCCCCCCTCCTTCTCCAATTCTGAGGTCCTTTCTTCATTCACATATCCTAGCACGTATTACCCTTTTTCTTATTACTGGCTTCACCTTCCCCTTCTTCCTCCTTCCCCATAATCACTACTTCAGTAGTCACCCTCCCCTAGCAGCTCTTTCTAGCCCACCAATCCGCCAACAAATTGTAATTTTCTCTCAATCCGCCAGGCTCCAGCAACTAAGCCTATTTTTTTCTGTTGTTCTTTTGTTGCAGCTCAAGGAGTCTGCTTCTGTTGGAGGTGTCTAGTGCTTTTATAGGAGACGCCTACTGCTTCTAGTGAAGGTGTCCATTGAAGTTGCAACTTATTTTCTTCCTACTGAACTTACTGTAAGTCTATAAGATATTATATAAGATATTATTTAGCCCTTCTTCTTATTATCCAGTTATAATTAACTATTATAATTCCGATAAAATTCTTATGCTTGGGTGAATATTATGACTGTGAATGTCATTGATGAACTTAACTAATTGCAATTTGCAAGATGCATCATGCATATAAGTATATAACAAATCTTCTATAGGGTTTAATTATATTTGGTTGGCTATTTTATTAGGATCAACATGCCAAGAGGCAAAGATCCTATTTGGGAGCATGTGGAGCACACAAGTGATGGCAAAAACAAGTGCAAATTTTGTCATGAAATTTTCAGTGCAGGGATCACACGTCTGCGCTTTCACTTTGGCAAATATCCTGGAAAGGATATTAGACCTTGTCCTTCTGTGCCCGATGATGTGAGAGCCATGGCTCTTCAATCAATTGAGGAGTTGAATGCCAAGTCAAAAAAACAGAAGGTAGCAGATTTCTGGAGAACAACTAGTTCTCAAGGTTCTAGCTCTGCAGGTGGGTCTACAGTTATGGATGTTGTTGATGTTGATAGGTACAAGAAAGATATGTTTGGTCAACAAACTTTATATCGAGTGGTGAAGAAAGGGGAGAAGAAGGATGCAGATAAAGCTATCCTAAAGTTTTTAGTTTCTAGTAATATCGCATTCAATGTTCTTAACACTCCTGAATTCAAGGCGGCTTGTGCTGCTATTGCAAATGCAGGTCCTGGTTATGAACCACCCAGCAGTGAAACAGCTAGGACACACCTTCTAGATGAGGTGAAGGGTGAGGTGGATGCATATGTCAACTCAGTGAAAGAGAGTTGGCAATTTTCTGGTTGTACAGTCATGTCTGACGGGTGGAAAGATGTGAAGAGTAGATCTCATTTGAACTTGTTGGTTCAAAGCCCAAAAGGGGTGATGTTCTATAAATCTTTGTGCACATATGGACACTCTAAAGATGGGCCCTATATATTTGATTTTATCTCATCATGTATTGAGGAGATTGGTGTCCAAAATGTTGTACAATTTGTGTCTGACAATGCAAGTAACTATAGTAGTGCAGGAGTATTGTTAGAAGTAAAATATCCTCAGATCTTTAAAACAAATTGTGCAGCACATGGCATGAATTTAATTTTAGGGGACCTTGGTTGTCTTGCTACTATTTCTCCGGTGCTTGATAATGCAAAAAAGATTGTCAAATTCATGTACAGGTATCAACATGTCTTGGATTTGATGAGAAAACACACAGAGGGTAGAGAATTAAAGAAACCCGGTGCCACTCGCTTTGCTACTTATTTTTTGTGCTTGCAATCTGTACTTGCACAGGAGCAGGGTTTGAGGTTCATGGTTGCATCCCCCAGTTTGAGAGATTTGCCACAATCCAAGAGTGATGATGGAATTGAAATATGTGACACTATTCAAGATAATCACTTTTGGGAGTCTGGCAGGAAGGTGATTCGTGTTGTAGAGTCTTTGATCAGAATTCTAAGAATGGTAGATAGTGAACGTTCTACCATTGGATACATTTATGAAGGACTGGATAGAGCAAAAGAGGCAATTAAAGATATTTTTGAGGGAGATGCAGATAAATACATGCCTTTTTGGAAGATAATTGATTATAGATGGGATAGAAACTTGCATAATCCCCTACAAGCTGCTGCTGCTTACTTGAATCCTTTATTGCATTATCAAAAGAGAGTCACAATGGATGCTGAGATAAAACAAGGAGTTGAAACAGTTGTGATGAAGATGGTGCCTGAAGCGAGTACACGGACTTTAATATTAAAGGAGCTTCGTGATTATCATGCCAAGTCTCCTCAGATATTCTCTCCTTTGGCGATTGATTGTCTTACTACTACACACCCAAGTAAGACTCAAACATTCATTTACTTTACTTCTTACTGTTAATTCTTAATGTTTTAGCATGAGTTGTTGACCAATCCTTTTTCTTTTGTTAGGAGTTTGGTGGGATATGTGGGGTGGAAACCTTAGCTTCTTGCAAAAGTTGGCCATTAGAATCTTAGGCCAACCTTGTAGTGCTTCTCCTTGTGAGCGCAATTGGAGTGCTTTTGATGCCGCACATACCAAAAAGCGCAATCGCCTTGATCCAGAAAGCTTGGAAACATTGGTCTTCATTAGGATGAATTCACATTTGATGAAGACTACTGCTGCCAAGGAGGAAGAAGACACATTACCTATTGAGTTGGAGAAGATAGATGCTTTTATAGGTGACATCAATGATGGTTCTTCAAATAAAGATGATGATGAACCTGTTGTTGAAGGAGCTAACCATCAAGCTGAGAATGTGACTACTACAACAAATGTTGAATTTGATTCAGAGACCTTCAATATTGATTTTATGTCCCCTGTGATGTAATAGACTTAAACTTTATTAGTGTGTGATGTTAATGTAATGGACTAGTACTCCTTGGTCTTAAGATGTCTTCTTTTTTGTAAGCCAAGATGTGGCAAACTTTGATTTTAATATGTAGCACCTTATTTTGCACTTCACATCTCAAGTTTCTTGCCTAATTTATATATTCTTACAAACATGTACATATATATATGCACATATATATATATGCATCCGTTTTTTTCCCGGCGTTTTCCCGAATAGTTGACCGTATTTTTACCGTACGTTGACCGTTTTTTACCCGAATTTTCCGCATATTTCCCGAATTCTGAATTTTTCAGCTGGACCGTACGTATCCCGAATACCGAATTTGTGACTATGGTCAACGGGTGGTAGATCTCATACTCGTTCCAGAGAGCGGAGCATTGGTTGTAAAAATCTTCAATAGACGCATCTGAGGAGTACTCCTTTTTGGATAGGTTTTTGAAAATTTCAAAAACCCTCTTCGGATTTTGTTGGTGAGTAGACATGAGACAGTTGGTCCCACATTGCTTTGGCATCATGAAGGCACAGGAGAGACTGACTAATGCACAGCTTGGTGCTGTTGAGAAGCCAGGACATAACGCCCGAGTTGTCTTTAGACCATTGGGCGTAAGCCTGTTTAGTCTTGTCGTCAGCAGTAGCATCAGGGGCAAGAGGTGGATCAGTAGTAAGATGAGAGTATCGGCCTTGAGCCTTCACATATAGAACAAAGGACGCCGACCACCGATGGTAGTTGAATCCATCGAGCTTGACCGTGGTAACACAGAGAGATCTAGGAGGCTCCACAGATGCCATACTGGAGGCAGGCAACAGCAAGATGGTGACGTAGCAGCAGCAGGCAGTAAGAAAATAACCCATGATGGGCAGCAGCAAACAGTAAATAATGAACCCGCTATGGGGCAGTAGCAGCAGTAGAGATCTAACGCATCAGATTAGAAGGACCCATATTCGGGCAGAGATAGATGAAAAGAACCTACGCCGTCATGAGGAAATCAATAATCCTTCATGAGGCGCAGGCAAAAAAAGAACCGGAGACGTAGGGGACTCTCAACGTGAGAGGTCTATGGTTGTTTGAAAGAATATATTACCCGCTAGGAGATTAGGAAGGATGGGATTGGTGAAGAAGGAAGAAGATGGAGGCGAAGGGGCGGCGGGTGGTGGTGGGGCTGGGCGGCGGCGGGGCACGACAAGCCGGCGGCGCTGGGGGGGGGGGCTTCAAGACATGGGGGCATTGTGGGAAGTAAAAATGGGGATTGGGCCTTCTCTTGATAAACCAAGGCTTGTTTATTGAGTGAGTAAAACAGTGTACAATGCAGTCTCTTATATAACAGAAGAGAATAGAGACTAAAGCAGAGGAGAAATATGGGACTAAACTACAGAAGTAAACAACATAAGTGAGGCACATGATATGCACATGACATTCAATAAAACATAACAGAAAACAACATATCTCTATAGGTGTTTAATTAATTTGTTTATAAATGTGCACAATTACCCATTATCTTTAGGGTGTCCAGTCATTATGATAAATACCAAGCCTCGGGGGCTTGCCTAGCAGTTGATTTGATTTCATGAAATGGATTACATTAGTTTCCCTAATTTCTTATCCCTTGTGATGTTTGCCACTTCAGACTTGTTATGCTCTATTGTGACAAGGAAATGCAATAGATATCCCTAACAACCTTGTCCAACATTACAGATAAAACTGTGGAGATTGACAAGATTTTAAGTGAAAGGTCAGAAGACATAATTAGATATCTATCATATGTAAAATCCTCTGATTAGATTGCAAATCTATTAAATAAAGGGCCTAATTCCACCATTTTTTTTACTTTGGTTTCCATGTTGGCAATGTGTACTTTTTTGTCTTGAGGGGGAGCATTGAGTTTTATGTGTGAACACGGCTTTGCATATACTGCCACACCATGTAAATGGGTATTTCTCCACTTCCAAAATAACTTAAATAAGTATGCCCCTGTCCATGATAACGCACATCAATGCCCCTCTTTTTGCAATTTAGCATCCTTCTAGAGGTAACCAACGAGCACCATGTTGTGGAGGATCAGTGGTACATCCTCATTTCACATGGTGGGTAATAATTGGTTGAGGCTGCCTACATGTAGCTAGATACAGACTGTAATGACCCGTTTTCAAATTAGTCATCTAATTAGGGTATACTTGGATGATTGTATGCTTAACTAAGTTGATCATTGTTTAAAGCTTTATTAGTGATGGTAGTTAAGTTTTGATGTTTTAAATATAATGAGAAGGTTTAATCATACTTTGATTCACATAATTAGGGTTAAGATTTGGAAACCCTAATCGGCCCAAATTAGGGTTTTGATGACATATGAATACAAAATTTGATAAGTATAATGTCTTGCTAAATGATTTTTAGTATTTTATGTGTAACTTTGATTTAATTAAAATTTGGATATGATTTGGATATCTCAAATGTGAACACTCTTGAAAAATATTAGAATTTTTGAAGAATGTTCTGACCTGTTTGTCGGTCGAGTTTCAAACTCGACCGATCATATTTTCCGATTGATATAGCAGTGTGGTAATTGAATTTTATCTTTTTATTGGTATATCCAATTGATCTCAAATTTTAACTGTAGTTGTTAAACTCCATTATAGACATACTATTAAATTTGCGTAATTTTTGGATGATTTTTTATCTCTACAGAGAGGGGTGTCGGTCGAGTTCTGTGAAGGACAAACTCGACCGATCATGCTGCAAACTGCAATATAGCAGTTTAGTATTTGATTTTTAATTATTTATTGGTAACTCCAAATGATCTAAAAATTTACTTTTTCTTATAAACTCAATTTCAGACATTGGGTTAAATTTTTATAATTTTTAGACGATGTTTGAGTTCTAAAAAGTGTGGTGTCGGTCGAGTTTATAACTTAGTCGACCAACCAGTCTGAGCAAAATAAAAATACAATGAGGGGCTTGTTTGCAATTGTTCTAAGCACCTCAATTCATCTATATGACTAACCTAACACACAAGGAGCTCTCATAACTCGTCATTCCTGTCAAAGAACGAAATTCTTGAGAGAGAAGAGAGTTAGGGTTTTGAGAAGAGAAAGTGGAGGAGATGTTGACCTAGGGTTTCTCTATCCAAGATATGATGAAATCAAGTAAGTTTTAGCTTCTTTGCATAGCATTTCATGGTGAATCTTCTCTCACATGTCAAGATTCCGTCCCTCCCCTGATTTGATTCGAAATCACATCAAATCTCCCCCTTTTCTCACTCATTCTCTTCTAATCCCCATTTCTAGGATTTTCAAGTTGAGAGGAGAAAGAATTGGATTCATTTGCTAGAGTTTGAATGGTTTTCCAAAAATTCAGAGGTCGACCTACGTTTTTAAGGTGTTTGGCACCTGAGGTGAGTGTTTTTCTCCCTCCTAAGCTTTGTATTCATGTTGAAAGCCTAATTCTATCCGGTTAAAACAATCAGAAACCTTGTTGTATATGTATGTGATTGGATTTGATTTGGGAAAGATATTGGGGAATCCAATTCT
This sequence comes from Alisma plantago-aquatica, assembly GCA_963693085.1. NCBI lineage: Eukaryota > Viridiplantae > Streptophyta > Magnoliopsida > Alismatales > Alismataceae > Alisma > Alisma plantago-aquatica. The sequence goes on along the minus strand of OY856409.1, from coordinate 1,333,686,620 downwards.
ACTAATTTTGATTATTTCTCATTGATTGGAACTTGATTAGTTCCTGATATATTGATTGAGGATCCATGGGTATTCTTATGGGTAGATGACTATGCTATTTCATGTGAATTTTGCCTAAAAATCAGCCCAATGGCTGATATGCTTGGAATTGAATTAACATGGATAGATTCATATTTGAATTGTACTAGATTGTATTATACAAGTGTATTGTTGAATGTTATATAATATACATATAAGGATCAGTATGAGGTGACCACATATCCTGATTAGGATTTGTGTTGAGGAAGTGAATCAAATGAGTCAATTAATCAATGTATACTTATGATTGATGAATGGAATATGTGAAAATGGAAACTAGGGTTTCCATGTGTGTGAATAGCCCTAATGAACCTCTATGCATCATTATGAAATTACTTAGTGATATGGATCTTATGATGTGTTGAAATAAGGATGACTTCTTGCAAACCCTAGATGTTTAGTATTAAGACGATTATGAGTGATAAAGCTAGAACTTGTATATGATGTTAATGCTGAAGTTGAAAGTATTAATACTTCAATTGAATATGATGAGTCTTACTAATATCACCTAAGTCTAATGCATTTGTTTTAGTATAATAAAGAATGATCATTGTTGATTATGGGAATGACATTAGAAGTCAATGACATGGTACACTTATCTAAATATAAGAAATGATATGAAGAAAAAAAATGTATTGATGGTGATGGCAAGTTAAAGATGAAACTAATGAAGTTATTATGATGAAGTCTTTAATCCTTTGTTTTAATTACATGTGGCTTAAGCCAAATTGAATGAAACATACTAAAACTAGACTTTGATGGATATCAATGGAAAGAGAAGTATTGTATATCAAGTCAGTTAAAAATGATTGGTTCCAGTAATTTAATTAACATGACATGAGAGAAGTTGAGATTAATGCATATGAATTGAAGGAAAAAGATGAGAATTAGTAGACGAATTTAAGAAACAAACTCTAACCCTAAAATGTTGAGCTAGATGGTGCTAATGAATAACAATTGAGGGACTAAGGAATGTACATAATTGTAGTTTAATTCAAATAAAAGATGAGGTTCAAGCATTTGAATTGATTTACAAGAATGTGTTCTTGTATTTTTTTTGCAGAGAATATATTCCCCTCAATATTAGATTTAATGGTAGTTGTTATGAGTATTGTGAGTCATTAGTTTCCGATAACTAATGAAAACTACAAGATTACAAGGAAATAGAAGGGAGGCGGGCAACAAGCTGCGCCGCCACCCCTTTTTGAATGGCAAATCCAATTGGATGCAATGGGATTAAATGAGTACAAGACTGGACACCCCTGTCCTATATATAGGAGCAAGGGAGAAACCCTGAGACTTGTGTCCCAAGTAATCTAAACGGGCCGAGACTCTAAAGGCCCACTAACTAATTAACCTATTAACTAAATAGGCTAATATACTCTTTAACACTCCCCCTCAAGCTGGAGCATGGGTGAAACACATGTTCAAAGCTTGGAGATTACAAGACTCGATAAAATGATAAAAGGAATGATAAATGAAAGATAAAAGATAAATATCACTCCCCATACAAAATTGATACTCCCCCTGAACCATGTGGTGACAATGCCTCTCTTCTTTGAAATTGTATTCTGTAGGCTGGAGATCCTCGAGCTTTGATGAAGGTCTTTTAGAGTGCATCTGGAATGAAGAACATCTAAAATGGAACCTGAATACTGCAGCAGTAATTCGCCACTTGGTGCAGACGATCCTCAACACCATCACTACGTCATCTTCATTGGATTATGTACTTAACGCGGCACGAACGTGGATGCCCAATGTCGATGTAACAGTAGCGGAATCTTCGAATTGTCTGAGAAGACGTGCATAAAGTGGCACGAACACGAACGGACGATATGCTGGTGATACGATGCAGGTACCATAACTCTGTCGCAAGAACCTTGGGGGCTTGACAGAAAAGGAGATATCATCCATCAAGGAAAGCCCCAAGAAGATCAGCAACAGGTGATGTCAAAGCAGATGCAGCTCGGAGAAGACGTGATGAAGCAGCTCGTTGAAGATATCTTTGGATGAACTATCAACCTTGCAGATGTAGACTTGGCAGGCTTGCTGAGCTTCTGAGATCTGAAGAAGCACCCATCTGTCTCATATAAATGCAGCTGAAGAAGTACACCATCAACACCTGACGTACATAACGCGGTACGAACGCGGATAGCTCGGTGTTGACGCTGAATTAAGATCCTTAGAGAACAGATTTGCTGAACAATGCGAAGCTCCATGAAGATAATAGCCTGGAACATATATAGCCTGAATACATATATCATCTCTTCTCATACTCTCTCTCATACATACTCCTGCATGCTCTCTCTCCTGCATGCTCTCTCTTCTCATCTCTTCCTCTCCTTTCTATCCCCCCCGCACACCAAATACGACGAGAGTGAGTGTTTGGTGTGGAGAAATGGATATATGACCCCCCCGCACTGTGGAAAGGGATACACACATAATATGGGTGGGTGGGAAAGGAATTGGTGGATTTGAGAGGATTTTGTGATATGGAGATATATAAAAAAATGTGGAGAATGGAAACCGATAACCGGAGCGAGAATACTAAAAATCCGATTAGGCTAAAACTTGGATCCGATTAGCAAAAATATGACCGATTAAGGATCCGAATAGAGATAGGCATCTTGTATATGGGGAGCAGTAATAGGGCTGTTTGGTAGCGGTGGAGAGTGATGGGTGATCGCCGGCAGTAGGGATAGCTGATGGCGTTAGGGCAGCAGCAACGAGATGGAGAGCAACAGTGAGCAGCGGCTAGGGGCATGGATGACAACGGCGGCGGCTGAAGGATGTGATCGTCGGCTGGGAATACGATTGCTGGATAATGGGGTAGCAACCCTGCAGTGGACGGACACAGAAGATGACGATGATTGTGCGACTGATGTAGCACTCGGCCGCAACAAAGTAGATGATACTGGTCTCCTGCACGGCTCCAGAGATATTGCATGCCATGAGGCTGCATGCGGAGTCAAGTGCGAAGCCTCTCCATGAGCGGCGGTAAAGGCAGATGCTGAGGACGACGGCAGGATGCGGCGGTAGAGACAATGGTTGTTGTGATTTGTGGCAGTGGTGCTGCTTGCTGTTGGCCGCGGTTGATTGCTACTGGATACGGCGGTAGAGGCGGATGGCTAAGGCGATGCGAATTGCTGTTGTTGGCGGCCACGTTGGTTGCCGATGGCAGCGTGATGTTGCAGCTACGGCGTGATGTGGCGAAGGTGACGATGGTGTCGGATACATGAAGGTCGGAAAGGAGATCACCGGCGGTCAGCTTTGGATTTGGAAAACATAGATTGCATGTCGGGAATTAGCGCTGACGTACAGATCTATGTGAAAGTGGCAGAAATAGGGCCATGGAGGCCGGAATTACCTAGAGGGCAGCTAGCCTATACCATGGCAACGGCCGCCCGCAGGCAGGGAGAGCCCGCGGTTTCTCTCTCGAAGAGAGGCGGCGGCTACGTCTAGGGTTATTGTGGGTGTCGGATAGGAGAGGGAAGGGAGGACGGCTGCTAGGTTTTCCTCAGGAGCAAACGTGCTCTGATACCATGTGAAGAATAATATTGTATTGGATGCAATGGGATTAGATGAGTACAAGACTGGACACCCCTGTCCTATATATAGGAGCAAGGGAGAAACCCTGAGACTTGTGTCCCAAGTAATCTAAACGGGCCGAGACTCTAAATGCCCACTAACTAATTAACCTATTAACTAAATAGGCTAATATAGACTCTTTAACAGATAGAATACTTGTACTATGAGAATGAATTGTTTTGATGGAAATCAAATGATAATCAACATGTGTTGATTAGTAACCCCATATGAAGAATGTGAATTAAAAGAAGAAGAGAACTAAGTCTGTTATGTATGTATATGCATGAAATTTATTTCCATCTATTGAGATTAGATGGAACAAGCATATGTTGTATGATAAATCTATTCTGAGTATGATGAATGATACATGATGTCTATATGCTTTTACTATTGCTAGTTCTAATGCCTCTGCTAATATTTGTTAAGAACTGTGATATACAATGAACTGATAAGGAATATGTTGAAATGGAATTTAATATGCACTCCTTACATTTGAGAAACCCTGATAAGGGTAAATATTGCATAATGAGATTATGTCTAGGGCTGAAAGCCCACTGATGATGATAAAACCCTGATGGGGTAAATGCTAGACAATAAGATTATGTCTCGGGCTGAAAGCCCACTGTTGATGATTGTTGTGAGATGATGTAGAAGATAGAAATAATCATGTGTTGTAATCTACAGATTTATTGTGCTTCTTGCTATGATCATTGTCCTTATTGATAAACTTAATCTGCTTCATGTTATTCTAGTTACGCTAGAATACACAGATATGATATATGATGTTTGGAATTCTTTTAAGATGAGTAAAAGAGATTAATAACAAGTGAAATGATGGAACATCTAGTTAGGTGCCCTGAACACCGTGAGTTTCCCCCGAGGACCACACTGGGGAAACAAAACGGATCTCCTTGTAGTAATCGATGAATTATGAGAAGGATTTCCGGAGTGTGGATCGAGACCTTAAAGGTTAGACCACCAGGATTTAGGAGTGAGTCATCTAGAGTGGCTCTGGCCCTAAATCCTTGCTGTGAAAGTCTATGTCCAGATGGAATAGACTCTGATGAAATGAAATATGTGAAATGTGAAATGAAAAATATGTGAAATATTGTGATATGTGATATACTATTTTGCTGGTTCCTATCTCGTGTACCCGAGATGAGGGCGTGAGCCTCTTTAGGCAACCTTGAGGTGGCCAAGGTCTGTTGTTGATATCTTAGGGTGGCCGGCTAAACCCTAAGATAGTGACGGTGAGTCGTTGACACGAGAATCAGGCGTGGGGACTTCTACTTGGTGAGGTACAAGCCAAGTAGTTTCAGGGCAAATGAATAAAAGATGATAAGCCGTGTAGAACATGATTTGAATGATTATTACATTCCTTGTACTGCTAGTTGATGATTTGTCATTGTTGATTAAGCTTCATGTTGTGGAAAGTAATCATGTTGCTATGAAAATTTTCTATTTATATTATGATATGTCATGCTGAAAAGTTATAAATGTTGGGATTTATATCCATTCTGAATATGAGTTGGATTGCTTGCTATTTGATAATATAGTTCGGTAGATATGTATTATGTGTACTTCAGCTTCAGGACTGCAAGTTGTGTTCCTGGTCCGGCTGGTGGAGTGTCACAAAGTTAATGTTATTGTTATGTATTGATTCAAAATGCTTAGAACTTGACTTATTTCTCATGCAGTAGGGTTCTTAATTTGAACTAAGAAGTATCTGGTGATTTGTTCATAGACATGCTCTAAAAGATGTTTCAAAGTTATAATTGGTTTAAGTGATTATCTTATCTGTTGGATTAGATTATCACTGTAAGATAGATTTGACTTATGATAGAACTATCTACTAGACTTTTCAATATCTGCATGGTTCTATTAAGTTTATTATACTTAATCTGATGATGATGCATGTACCTAGCTTGAGTGGGAGGTATCCACTCACTGTGGCTCTATATAAGTCTCATGAGGTTGTTTTAAATGTTTTTAGGTATAATGCTATCCAGCGGAGAGGTCGTGACAAAGAAGATATAAATAGCATAATCTAGATAGATTAGAATGTCTCTGTTCTCTCTCTTTCCCGGGATGGCATATAGACTAAGTTTGTTCATCAATGTACATGTATGTGATGTAAACTGAACAGCATATGAGAACAAGATTGATTCTGATTTTAATGGAGTTGAATAAGATTTGTGATATCTAAATGTGATGTCCTTGTTGTGACATTGATTTATGAATTTGTGAAGAAAGAAAAAGGAAAACTTTATCTGTGCTTTTCATATATTGTTTAATCGCCTTTGTCGAGAATTCATTGTTTTATTTCATAAACTGGGTTTAGGTTTGGGGATTATCTCTAACGGTTGGTATTTATGCTGATCAAAAGAGTGGGTTCCGACATAGACAGTGATTGTTCCATAGAAAACTATTGCAAAATTCCTTTGGAATAGCATTTCATGTTTTTTTGAGAATACATAATAAAAATAGAAAACTCCCCTTATAATAGTGGAAAGGGAACTCATCTTCTTTATTCAAGTTCTAGAGTAAAAAGGAGTCAATGAGTACCTTGCCAGCATTGATGCCAGTCATTAAAGCTACATGTTGATCATAAAGTCCAAACTCGTAGTAGTAATAGTTCCTGAAAAATACAAAGAAATTTTTAAAAATAAAGGAAAGAGTTGGACATACAATAAAATGACAAAGACAGGGTGTTGTGGATTTCCAAGCTTTATACAAAAATCATTTCATTCCAAAATATGCAGGGAAGAAATGAATTTTACATTGAAGATTTATAATTAGCGGTTGAGTTTGATTTGTATAACCATCATACACTAGAATAACTATTAAAAGAGTCCAAACATAGGGTGATATCTCATTTTATCTCATTACTTGGAGTCAAAGCATTGACATGACAAATACGTTCAGAATCATACAATTATTAAGAAGTGCCTCAGCTGACCCTTAAGCGGACGCTTAAGCAGCAAGCCCCCAGGCACATAATTTATGCATTAAACGCTCAGTTAGGCGGGTCCATTAACCGCACGCTTTTTCCACCCTGGGCCGCTTAGGCTGCTTTTTAGGAAGTTTCTTGCTTTCATCTATGTTTGTAAATGTTAGTATAATAAGTAATTCTATCTTATTTACTTAATTATGATGAATGAGCCTCTCCTACTTAAGCCCATTAGCGTCAGTCTAGTTTATCATATTATGTTCCTCATTATATCAGACTTTGAGTCGGGTCTATATATAGGACTCATTGTACTCATTTTTTTATTGCTAATAAGATTCCTCTCCAAGTCTATCACATGGTAATAAGAGCACTTCCAAAACACTGAGGGTCTAGAACAGCAACAGACAACTAAAAGGCCAACACCTCCCTCTCTATCTCCTCTCCTCTGTGTTGGTCGTCGCCGCCTCTCTCTCTCCTCCCCTCTCTTCCATGCCGCCCCCTGCCCCTCTCCCCTCCCCTCCCTTCCAGCAGGGCAGCAGCTGGCTGCCGCAAGCTAGGTCGTCGACCATAGGCACCGGGCTACCGTTGGCTGTGGGCAGCACCTAGATACTCAGATTGCCACCACCGCCCACTCCGGGGCAGCAGCAGAGGCTGCCACAGTCCTCCCGAGGGGGGATAGCAGGTTGTCGTCACTGTTGGAGTTGCATCCATTGCCTCTTCATGGGTGCAAATCGTTGTAGCAGCCTCCTAGGGAGTCTGGCACGCACTATCATATCTCCTCTGTTACCAACTGAAATATAATGGAGACACATTGATTATAGCACATGTGTAGTTACTTTCTAGAATCTTGTAATAACACCAGGTTCTCTCTCACATCCTCTTCCTCTCCATGTACCTTCCCTATGTACATGTGTGAGTGCTTTTAAAATAGAGAATCACCCTTTTTCTTCCTATCATAGTGCTTCTTTAGCTGTGTATCTTTCCGGGTCTCTCAAATCCGCCATGCTTCATTGTGATGGTTTCTTCTCTATCTCACCGTGCTTCATACCGGTGTGTCTTTATCCACTGAGATTCTACTGGTATGATCTTCTCTCAAACGATGTCTGAAGGCAAAGACACACCTCAGACAATTGTCTATAATGACAGTGCTCCAACCTCCATCATCAACTAAGTGGAGATAATTATCTACTCTGGATGAATTCGATCAATATAATTCTTGACTCCAAAGATAAGTTGAAATTCATTAAGAAGCATGTCAAGGACACCCCCGAGTTAAAGAGTGGAAACATCGAAGCCAAGAGCAGGCCGTGGAATAGCATGCAACATTCCATAACTTCTAATTACATGTTCAATAAGAACGCCAATGACCTGCAGGAGGCTGCAGGCCGACATTTCATGCAAGAAAAGAATGCAATGCGTTCTTACAAGATTTGGGACAAACTCTTTGTTAGGCACCAGGAAGAAATCATTGGATGAGTACTACAACACTATCGACGCCTTGTCAGAACAAGTAGATTATATCCAGCACGTCACCTCTGATGAACAAACCAAGGAGCGTGCAGCCTCATCACTGCAAAGTTCTTGATGCAAGACGCGTGAAATATATTATTTTGGCTTTACATTTGTTTGTAGGGACTTAAGTGCAAGTATGTAGTTACATGCACTTAGTTGTAATTTTAATTGTTTCATTTTGATTTTATATTTTGTTGGGCAATTTGCGCAATTGCTTCAGGTTTAAGGTTCCATGTCTTTTCGTATAAATACCTGCCTTGGGGGCTTGTCCGGGAAGTTGAATTTAAAATTTGATATTTTGTTATCTTCTTTGTATCTCTTCTTCTGATGCGTTCCATATCAGTTCCTAAATGACTTGCATCCTGTCTTTGCCCAAGATCATGTTTTTGCCCAAGTCTGCAATGTCATTCTAGCAGGCGATCAGTTCCACACCTTGGAGGATGCCTTCTCTCATCGACATCAATCGAATGTACACCCACAACAAAGTTTAGCCATCTCATCTGACAGGCAGCTAGTCATGGCGGCAGAAGCCTGAGGCCGAGGACGTGGATGTGCTTCCAGAGCCAAGTTCACCTTTTGTAAATAGGTTGGGATGTCTAGAGAAGTGCTACCAGAGTCACGGTCATCCCTATGGGCGTGAACAAAGAGGAGGTACTACGCATGTCGCCCAAACTGCTCACACCTCCTTTGTCACTATCTCCTCAGTAGAGGATGAACAGATTTTGCAAGCTTCCCAACATCAGACTAGGTCGGAGGACTCTATGTCCATGCAAAACGTTGCAACCTCTTCAGTGTGTGTGGCCTCCAACCAAGGTAATATGGGGGCCTCCATGGTAGCATTTAACTTTCCCTGGATAGTTAAAGCTGGGGCTACACAACACATGACTGGTAAGAGACACCTATTTTCAACCTTTGATACCTGTATTCTGAATTCCTCTCACACACTTTTTAATGGCTCAATTAAAGTCGCCCAACAGTGTAACAATGTGAATCTATTACCAAAACGTAAACTCATGTTTGTGCATGTTGTCCCTAATTTTGCATCAACTTAATGTTTATTGCCAAACGTGTTGATGCCTTTAACTACAACGGAACCTTCGGTAGACATGGTTGTCTTATAGGGTTCTTGAAACTTGAAGACGATTGGTTCAGGCTGTAGAGTTGGTGATTTGTAGTACTTTGGCGATGGTGCGCCTCAATCTACCCTTGTTTCTTGCTCGCCCCTTTAGCTTCATCAACACCACAGTCACCCATCCCGAGACAAGCTCAACATCCGGAGCCATCTTCATCTAGTTTAAAAAGCCTTCCATGTGACTTTTGTCAATTAGATAAGTATCATAGAGTTTCCTTTCCTCGCAAAACATTTTTATGTTCAATAGTTATCAACTTATCAATCATTTGGTTCATAGTGACATTTGAGGTCCATTTCAAACCAAGAGTTTTAATGGATCTCGCTATTTTGCTACTTCTGTCAATGATTTCTCAAGAATGACCTGGATGTATTTGTTGGGATCTCGTGATGAGATGTTTGGTATTTTCAAAACCTTTTATAAAATGATTTCAACACAATTCACTAAATCCATTAAAATGTGAAGAACCAACAATGCTTTAGAATGTCTCTGGCTCCATGAAATCTTTTTTTCTCTAAAAATGTGGTTGTCTGCCAACCATATCTAAAAATGGGGATCCCAGGCACGAGAATCGACATTTGCTGGATATTATTTGAGCTCTTCTTTTCCAAGCTCAGTAACCCAAACCTTACTGGTCTGAAGTTATTCTCACTTCCGGCTACCTTATCAACTGGAAACCTTCTTCTGTTCTCTAGAACAAGATTCCCTTTTCTCTTGTTTATCGAAATGACAAGATTTTCATCTCCTTTTACGCATTTTTGGCGGTACTTCCTTTGTACATAACTTTGATCTGAAGGTAGATAAACATGACCTCATTTTGTCAAAACGGTATTTTCTTGGCTATTCCGCCTTCCGAAAAGGACATAAGTGTTATAGTCTAAGTCATCTTCGCATGTATGTCTTTAGCCGATGTTACCTTCCATGAATTTGATATCTTCTTTCCCACTCCTTCATCTACATCACCATGGCTTCCAAATGAATTTGTTGAGTTAGATATTTCTAATCGAATGTAGTCTATATCATTGGAATTTCCTCCCATTGATCCTCCCACTAAGCATCCCCCTGAACCAGTGGAGCCTAGCGTTCCTCTTAAAATAAATTTCATTCATGAGTTTTCCAATGTTTATCACCGACGCCCAAAGGAGAATCCCCAGCTTCAGGTCCAGCCTAAATCGTTCAAATCTAGGGATTCAACAGACCTTGTGGCGATCTGAAAAGGTACACGTTCTTGCACTCATCACCCTATTTCTCGTACATCCTGTCTTTCAAACTTTCTCACAATGCTAAAACTATTGCCCAACATTTAGACTCCATCCAAATCCCAAAAACTATCAGGAGGCTCTTTGATACCCTAGTTGGAAAGTTGTGATGCTTGAAGAAATGACAGTTTTGCATGAGAATGGAACCTGGGATCTTGTTCCACCGCCCTTAAAATAAGAACATCGTCGAATGCTATTGGATCTTCTCCATAAAGTTCAATGCTGACAGATCAATTGAACGTCTCAAGGTCCGTCTGGTTGCGGAAGGCTTAACCCAGACATATGAGTGGACTTCTTTGAGAATTTTTTGCCAGTTACTTGTATTGTCTCTGTTCGATTTGTTATCTCCTTAGCAACTCAACAAGATTAACCTCTATATCAGCTTTACATTAAAAATGCCTTCCTTCATGGTTAGTTGGAAGGGGAGGTTTATACACAACAAACACCAGGATTCACCATTTAGGAGTCTTCTCCTGCTTGTCATCTCAAATGGTCCCTCTATAGGCTCAAACAATTGCCTTGAGTGTGGTTCAACAAGCTCAGTGGTGTCCTTTCCTTTTTGGGTTTTTCCAAATCCTCTAATGACCAGTCTCTCTTCTTCAAAACACCATCGAGAATCATCATTTATCTGTTTATGTGGATGATATCATCAAAACTGGCGTTGACACTATAGGAAAATTATTTCAAATCACAATTCCACACAAAGAACCTTGGCCATCTTCGATACTTTTTGGGTACTGAAGTTTTACTTTCCAAGAATGGTATCTACCTCTCACAATAGAGATATGTAGTTGCATTTCACGATGAAGATTGGATAACTTATGATGAAGTGCTACGTTAGATTGCATCTTATGAAAATTTTAGATTCATTTATTACGCGTGGGTTGGGTATTGAATCACAATAGTTTGTAAAGTTTTTGCCAGTCCATTTAGAAGTCTTTTGCATATCCCATCTCTTTCAGGGGCTACATGTTAACATAACAACAATTACTCTCCTCCCTTATCAGTTAACATGGAATTAGAGAAAACTTCAAGCCTAGAGGAAAGAACTCAACATTAAACCTTCTAAAAACACACGCACCATGGGATTGGCTGTCCACAATCAGTTTTCAAAAGCTTGTACAAGAAAATATATCTTTAAGTCTCTTTTTTTTGGATGGCGTGGGAACCACCCCCGAGGAGGAGCCACTTCGGTGAGCCCACCCCTGTAGCGTAAACCCCTGCACCCCCTCGGCTACCCGCATACTGGAGGGGCGTTTAAATCACACAGTGGTCCAGCCTGCATGACGGGATAATTGTTTTCCAAGGTGCACAACTTGGATTTTGCCCGAGTTCCTTCATTGGGAAGCTCATGCCTTTACCACCCGAGCGACAAGCTTGCTGAAATCCCCTTTAAGTCTCATGTAGACCCTTTCTTTATTAGTTTTTTAGTGTCTAAAATAAGAGAAGAATAGTATTTGTTGAGTTTAAAAGGAGTACAATGCATTTTCTTATATAGGATAAGAGAGGAGACACAAAACAGAGATGAGCAATATGGGACAAAACAACACAAGCAATATGTAAGTGAGGCACATGCAAGGCACATGACACTAGGTGAAATATAAGCATATCTCTATACTCCCCCTCAAGCTAGAGTGTAGATGTCGAACATGCCCAGCTTGTCTACCAGAGTCTAGAAGCGAGCCTTTGGAAGAATTTTGGTGAAGATGTCTGCTACTTGTTGCTCAGTGCTGAGATATGGAGTACAAATGCGGCCAGAAAGAACAGTCTCTCGAACAAAGTGGTAGTCGACCTCTATATGTTTTGTCCTTTCATGAAATGTCGGGTTGCTCGCAATAAAAATAGAAGCCTTGTAGTCACAAAACATTGGTATATGGAGTTGGATATGCCAAATTCTTTTAGAAGGCTTTGGACCCACAGAAGTTCACATGCAGTGTGAGCCATGGTTCTATATTCTGCCTCTGCGCTGGATCTGGCTACTAAAGTGTGCTTTTTGCTACGCCAGGTAACTAGGTTGCCACCCACAAAGGTGTAATAGCCAGATGTAGATTTACAATCACATCGACTTCCTGCATAGTCACAATCTAAAAACCCTGAGAGGTTGCAATGGCCATGCTTTTTATATATTACTCCTTTTCCTGGAGAACTTTTGAGATACCTCAAAATATGACAGACAGCATCCCAATGACACTGCCAAGGTTTGTCAAGATACCTGCTTACGAATCCAACAACAACAGTAAGATCAGCTTGTGTAACAGTGAGATAAATAAGTTTACCAACCAATCTTCTGAATTGGTGGTGATCAGCATAAGATGAGGAGTTTTCATCTTCCCAAACAGTGTTTAGATCTAGAGGGGTGTAGGTTGGTTTGCAACCAAGCATACCAGTCACCTGTAGGAGATCAAGAACATATTTTTGCTAGGAAAGACACAGTCCTACAGATGATCTGGATACCTCAATGCCTAAAAAATATCTCAGCTTTCCAAGATCTTTGGTGACAAAATGCTTTTCTAATTTTTAGTAGCCTGAATTTCATAGGTATACCGCCAAATAAGATAATATCATCAACATAGACAATAAGAATGATATTGCTAGTTAAGATAATATCAACAACATAGACAATAAGAATGACTAGCCCGGCCGCAGTTTTCCTGATAAACACAAAGTGATCCGAGTGGGAATGACAAAAGCCAAAATTGATTAAAATCTGACTAAGCTTCTCGAACCAGACACGAGGACTTTGTTTTAGGCCGTAGATGGCTTTTCGGGGTCTACAAACTCAAAAGGAAGACTCCCCTGAGCAACAAAGCAAGGTGGTTGCTCCATGTAAACTTCTTCCTGCAAGTCTCCATACAGAAAGGCATTCTTAACGTCTAACTGAAATAGAGGCCAATCTTTTTTTATAGCAACAGAAATCAAAATTCAAATAGAAGTTAATCTTGCTACAGAGGAAAAAGTTTCAAAGTAGTCCCCACCATAGGTTTGTGTGTAACCCTTTGCCGAGAGACGAGCTTTGAGTCGCTCAATCGTGCATCTGGTTGATTTTTAATAGTGAAGATACAACGACAGCCAACAGTAGAGCATGTAGTAGGATGATCCACAAGTTCCCATGTCTTACGATAAGAGAGTGTCTGCATTTCAGCCTCCATAGCTTGTCTCCATGCAGGAATAAGAAGAGCTTCTACATCAGTTTTGGGAATAGATACATTAGAGATAGTAGCAGTGAAGCATGCACAACTGGCATTCAGATTAGAAGATGAGCAGAAATGACTAATAGGATTTTTTTTTGCAGGACGAACACCTTTACGCTGACTGATAGGTAGGTGTAAGTCAGAGGTTACCTCAAGTGTCTGATGATCATCCACAGACAGAGGAATTAGTTGTGGAGGGGCCATGGTTGGATTAGTTGTCTTGGGTCTTCGCTTGTAAACCTGCAGAGGACGATCTTCAGGTGTCAACTCAGAAGGTGGCACAATCTCAACAACATCAGGCAATGACTTGGGTGCCAAAATGTCACTTGATAGTGATGCCTCGTCATCAGAATAATATGGCATATGCTAAAAAAACACTACATCAACACTTACATACCATTGTCTCATAATCGGATCAAAGCAGCATATCCTTTCTGGTTTACGGAATATCCCAGAAAGATACACTTGGTGGAGCGGGGATCAAGTTTTGTTAACCCTGGGCGAAGGTTTTTGACAAAACAAGTACATCCAAAAATACTAGATGGGACAGAAAAGAGTTGGGCATCTGGAAAAAGGATGTTGTAAGGGATTTGATTGTTCCACACAGAAGGTGGCATGCAATTGATAAGATAGCAAGCCGTAGAGACAGCCTCAGGCAAGAAACGTTGAGGAACTTTATAATGAAGAAGTATAGTGTGAGCAACCTCTAAGAGATTGCGTTTTTTTCTTTTCAGCAACTCCATCTTGTTGTGGAGTGTAGGGGTAGGTAGTTCGGTGTAGAGTTTCGCGGACAGAGCAAAATGATGTCACCGATTTTTTGCATAAATTCGAAGGCATTATCGGTGCGGAAAACGTTAATGGGTTTGCTGAATTGTGTATGTATTTCAGAGAAAAAATGCTATTGTTATCTGTGAAAGAATATTGTATTGAACTGATTCGATTAGATTCAATGAATAAAAGAGGTACAACCCTGTCCTATATATAGGAGCAAGGGAGAAACCCTGAGACTTGTGTCCCAAGTAATCTAAACCGGCCGAGACACTAAAGGCCCACTAACTAATTAACCTATTAGCTAAATAGGCTAATATATACCCTTTAACACTCTCCCTCAAGCTGGATCATGGGTGAAACACATGTCCAAGCTTGGAGTTATAGAACTCGATAAAAGAAAAGATAGAAATGATAAAAGATAAATATCACTCCCCATACAAAAGATTGATACTCCCCCTTAAACAGAACTCCCCCTGAATCATATGATGACGCCTCGTTTCTTTGAAATTTTATTCTGCAGGATGGAGATCCTCAAGCTTTGATGAAGGTCTTTTGGAGTGCATCTGGAATGAAGAACATCTGAAATGGAACCTGAATACTGCAGCAGTAATTCACCACTTGGGAGCAGACGATCATCAATACCATGACTACGTCATCTTCACTGGAATATGTACTTAACGCGGCACGAACGCGGATCTCCAATGATGATGTAGCAGTAGTGGTGTCTTCAAAGCATCTGAGAAGACGTGCATAACGTGACACAAACACGAACGGATGATATGCTGGAGATACGATGCAGGCACCATAACTCTGTCACATGAGCCTTGGGGGCTTGACAAGAAATGAGATATCATCCATCGAGGAAAGTCCCAAGAAGATCAGCGGAAGGCGATGCTAATACATCAGAAGCAACTCGAAGAAGACGTCATGAAAACAGCTCGGTGAAGATAAATCTGGATGAATTAACCTTGCAGATGTAGACTTGGCAGGCTAGAAATTACTGAACTTCTGAGAAGTCCGAAGAAGCACCTATCTGTCTCTCAAGAATGCAGCAATTTGAAGCACCTATCTGACAAAGCTCCATGAAGATAACCTGGAATATGTAGCCTGAATACATATATCATCTCTTCTCATACTCTCTCTCTTATACATATTCTCTCACTCTCTCTCTCTTCTCATCTCTTCCTCTCCTCTCTATTACCCCGTACGCCAAATACAACGAGAGTGAGTGTTTGGTGTGGAGAAATGGATATATGACCCCCCTGCACTGTGGAAAGGGATACACATGATATGGGTGGGTGGGAAAGGAATTGGTGGATTTGAGAGGATTTTGTGATATGGAGATGTGTAATATGTGGAGAATGAAACCGATAACCTGAGAGAATATGTTAAATGGGTCAAATATAAGATCCGGGTAGAAAATTAAATGGATCTAATCCCGGCCCGAAAAGAAAAATCTGATTAGGCTTAAAATTGGATCTGATTAGTCAAAGATAGATCTGAGTAAGGATCCAAATATCAATAGAGATAGAGAAATTGGGGGCAATAAAAAAAACTATAGAGGAGGACGTCACTCATACTTGGGAGAAGATAGAACAATTAGGGGTAATGGAGCATCTCTCTAAGCAGAAGCAAGGCGGCAGCAATACACAGAGATAATGGAAGATGATGGCGAGATATACAACAGCAGGGCAGCAATATTGAGCAGCGACCAAGGGGCCTGGATGATGGCGACGACAACTGAAGAGTGCGATTGTTGGCTGGGGATATGGTTGTTGCTAAATGAGGCAGCAACACTGCAACAAACGGACACACGGTGATGGTGATGATTGCAGTGGCTGGTGGCAACGTGATTGGCAGCAACAGGATGGTTGTCACTGGCTGCGGTTGTCGCTGCTGATTGGCGGCGGTGGCACTGCTACTGTGCGCTGAGGGCACTAGGCGTATGGTCGACGGGCATCGGCAGTGCATTGGCAGGCAACCGCGGCTGCTATCCTGGCCGACGGCGACTGTAGCTCCGCTGATGGTTGCGGCCAACGACGGCAGCAATATTGCTGTTGGGAACCAGCAGCTCTACTGCTGGCCGCGAGGCTTGCACCGGATGCAGGAGGATGCGGCGACGGCGTGATGTGGCGGCGCGATGCGGTGGCGTGACTGATGGTGACATTGGGTTTTGTTGTCGACGACAACTTGATGGTGGATAATAGCGTTAGGAGATGACAGATAGGTAGGAGATAGTCGGGATGGACAGCACCGGCGTATAGAAATAAAATCGAATCTTAAGAAGAAAGAGGAGAAGCCATAGAGGTTGGGATATGCCCAGCGGGCGGGCGGCCAGCCTAAGCCATGGAGATGGCGGCAGCCGCCCGCAGGCAGAGGCGCCCCCTCTGTTGCTCTCTCTAGGAGAGAGAGCAGCGGGGGCTACGGTTGTTGTTCGCGTGGAAAGGGAAGAGGGGCAGCGGCTAGGTTAGGATCTAACGCTCTGATACCATGTGAAAGAATATTGTATTGAACTGATTCAATGAATAAAAGAGGTACAACCCTGTCCTATATATAGGAGCAAGGGAGAAACCCTGAGAATTGTGTCCCAAGTAATCTAAACGGGCCAAGACACTAAAGGCCCACTAACTAATTAACCTATTAACTAAATAGGCTAATATATTGTTTAACACAAAACAGTGCTGCGATCTTTCAGTAAAAACAACCAAGTAGAACGAGAATAATCATCTACGAAGGTCATAAAATATTTAACTCTAGAATGGCTAGGAATAGAACACAGACCCCAAATATCCACATGAACAATGTCAAAAATGCTTTTTGATCCAATATCTTTCTTAGCAGGAAACATAGTACGGGTTTGTTTACCCAACTGACAAGATTCACAAGTAAATATTTTTTCAGATAAAGCAGGAAATAAGTGCTTCAGTTTTGCAGAAGAGGGGTGGTTAAGGTGGTAGTGCCACTGTAGTACCGTCACAGACGTTGACAGAAGAGCAGATGTCGATGGTGGTCCGTCCAGGTAGTGGAGTCTATATGGTCCCTCATGGCCCGAACCAATCCTCTTCTTCGTGCGGAGATCTTCAAAACACAACCAGAAGGATCAAATTTAATGGAGCATTGAAGGTTTTTCAGTCTTACTGACCGAAAGAAGATTAACAAGAAACTTTGGAATATATAAGACATATGTCAGATTCAGATTACGAGACAAGGGAACAGTTCCAATGCCATGAACAAAAGTTTTAGAACCATCAGCAACAGTAACCGGTGGAATCTTAGTAGTTTTAGTAAGAGCAGAAAATAAGTTGATATCAGCGGCCATATGAACCAATGCACCATAGTTAATACACAATTTATTGTTACCAACAAATGGAGTGACAAGCAAAGCAGAAGATCCATCAGTTGATGTAGATGGAAGCTGAGACATGCGTTCCTGAAAAAAATTCTCAAACTCAGAGCGAAGCCAAGCAGGCGAGGGTGTAGAGGGTGGCTGCTCAGATGTGGTAGTATCAGTCGAGGTATCACTAGAGGCATGGTTTGCCCAAGCGGGCTTACCGTGAATGATCCAACATCGGTCTTCATTGTGATTGTCTCGTCCACAGAAGTTGCAGAAGCGGGGACCAACAAGTTGTCCTCGACCGACAGTAGTAGAAGATGTGCGACCGTCGTTAGTAGGGAGACGACCTCCACGACCACGGCCGCAACCTCGTCCAGATCTGACCTAGGTTGGTCCCCGCTGTGATGTGCGACCTATCTTTGAACAAGTATATCCACGGAACTAGGCCAGATCTACCAACCCGGCAGCGCACCTGTTGTGCGAACAACACAAACGGTTGCTCAAGCACTAGCGGAGCACCGCATCAGGAGAATAGATGGGCCTGGGATCCGGCGGGAGACGGCTGGCTAGGCCAGCGGCGGCAACCGGCCGGCGGCAACCGGCCGGCGGCTGGGCCTGCCCCGGCGGCGGCGGCCGCGAGCAGCTGCTGCCCTTGCGGCGGCGGCGGCCGGCTGCTGCCCCGGCGGCGGCTGTGGCTGCGGGCCGCTGTCCCGGCGGCGCCCGGCTGCTGCGCCTAGTGCAGCGGCGGCAGCAGCTGCCGCAGGGAGCAGGCGGCGGCGTGCACGGGGGGGGGGGGGGGGGGGGGGGGGGGCGGCGCCGGAGAGGGAGGGAGGGAGGTAGAGAACCTAGGTCTCGACCTGCTCTGGTACCATGTAGATAATCAGGGTTTCAGAGAGCATAGGGTTGCACAAAGTGTGCACCCTCATATATATAACACTGTGACAATTACAGAGAGGTCCATACAGAATAAACAAATAACAAAATAAATAACAGAATATAGAAAACATATATTGTAACAATACTATTACTGCCTTTTTTTTAAATACATACCCAGTTTAGTAAACCTATAAAAATCTTTCGCACTGACAATGCCCTTGAATTCATGCAAGCCTCAATCAGTCTTTTTTGTCGCAAACTGGGTACTATTCACCAAACCTCATGCGCTTATACTCCGCAACGGAATGGAGTTGCCGAACGCAAAAATCGGCATCTTCTTGAAGTTGCTCGCACTCTCCTGTTTCACTACCATGTTCCCCACTGTTTTTGGCCCGAAGCTATTTCTATTGCATGCTATCTTATCAATCGCATGCCATCTTCTGTTCTTGGTAATCAAGTTCCATATCAAATTCTATATCTTGATGCTCTGTTGTATTCTGTCCCCCCTTGGATTTTTGGAAGCACTTGCTTTGTTAAAAATATGCGTCCTGGATTAACTAAACTTGATCCCCGAGCCATCAAGTGTGTCTTCTTAGGGTACTCTAGGACACAAAAAGGGTATCGCTTCTATGACCCGGTTGGAAAGAAATGGATGGTCTCAACTGATGTCGTCTTTTTTGAACATATGCCGTTTTATTCCTCTGCTGGTTCCGCCTTGACATCGGATTTATTTGCGGATACACCTTTACCGCTGATTGATGCTACTGATTCATCGGATACCACTCCTGTTGCATCTCCTCCACTGAAGGTTTATTAAAGAAGACCGAAGGCTCCAACTCCCTCCATGGCCCCTCAAATCCTTCATCCTCGATGGCAAATCCACCTCCACCTCAGGTATTTTCTGACTTAGATACCACCTCCATCTCAGATATTTTCTGACTTAGATATACCTATCAGCTTACGCAAAGGTACTCGAACTTGTACACAACACCCCATTGGGAATTTCGGTACCACTGATCACTTGGGGACTAACTTTGCAAATTTCACATCTGCTCTTTCTATTGTATCTATTCCTAAGAATACTCTCAGGCTCTTAAGCATCCAGCTTGGTGTCAGGCCATGGAATCTGAAATGCAGGCCCTTACTGAACGCAACACTTGGCAGTTAGTTGATCCTCCTATTGGTTGTTCTCTGGTTGGCTATCGATGGGTCATGACGATCAAATATCAGCCTGATGGGACTATTGAACGTCTCAAAGCTCGTCTTGTTGCCAAAGGCTATACCCAGACATATGGCGTGGATTACTTTGAGACCATCTCAGCGATTGCCCGTCTGAACTCGGTTCGTGTACTTATCTCTGTGGTTGTTAATTCTGACTAGCCTTTATTTCAGCTCGATGTCAAAAATGATTTTATATATGGTGATCTTCATGAGGAGATATACATGGAACAACCTCCTGGTTTTGTACTTCAGGGGGAGTCCTCAAAGGTTTTTCGTCTGCGCAAAGCAATTTACGGACCGAAGCAAATCCCCCGTGCCTGGTCTGATAAGCTGAGCTCTATTCTTCAAAAATTTCAGTTTCATCGTTCTCAGTCTGATCATTCTGTATTTATCAAACACACCACCTCTGGGCTTGTTATCTTGATTGTCTATGTTGATGACATCATATTATCTGGGAGTGACCTTGTAGGTATTTAGGCTACTAAATGCTACTTGGAAACTCATTTTGTCACTAAAGACTTAGGTACACTGAGATACTTTCTTGGGATTGAAGTGTCTCGGTCATCTTCTGGTCTGTGCTTATCCCGGTGCAAATATGTTTTGAATCTTCTATCTGAAACAGGTCTTCTTAGAGCCAAGCCTGCCAGTACCCCGTTGGATCCGAACACTAATTGGGATGACAAGACGTCTTCTCCTTATCCTAATCATCATCAGTATCGTCGCATGGTCGGGAAGCTTATTTACCTTACTTTCACTCGAGCCGATATCACATTTGCAGTTGGACTTGTTAGCAGGTATCTCAATAAGCCAAGACAATGTCACTGGGATGATGTCTGCCATATTTTAAATTATCTAACAAGTTTTGTTGGGAAAGGTCTTTTGTATAAGAAACATGGCCACTGTAACCTTGTTGGGTATTCTGACTCTGACTACGCTGGGAGCAAAATAGATCGCCGTTCTATTTCTGGTTACTGCACGTTTGTAGGTGGTAACTTGGTTACCTGGCGCAGCAAGAAACAAACAGTTGTTGCTCGTTCTAGTGCTAAAGAAGAATATCGAGCTATGGCTCATACTACTTGTCAACTCTTCTGGGTCCGTGATCTTCTGAAAGATTTTGGTATCTCTCATTCTACTCCTATTCCTATGTATTGTGACAACAAGGCTGCTATCTTTATTGTGAGTAATCCTACATTTCATGAACGTACTAAGCACATCGAAGTTGACTGTCACTTTGTACGAGAAGTTGTCTTATCTGGTCAAATATCTACGCCTTATACACATACTTCAGATCAAATTGCAGATATCTTCACCGAGATTCTTCCGAAGACTCGATTCACTGCTCTGATTGACAAGCTGGGCATGATTGATATCTATGCTCCAGCTTGAGGGGGAGTATTAGTATATATATATTATTGTGTTGTGTTGTTTCTTACTTAGTGTTTTTTGGCTTTTGTCTTTGTAGCCTCTTGTACTTTTATCCCATATTGCCTAGCTCTACTCTATGTCTCACTCTCTTGTCTTATAAAAGAGAGAGCCATGTACTTGTTTTATTCACTCAATAAGAAATAGCCTGTAGTATTTTAGAGTAATAAGCAAGTTAAATGTATATGAGTGTATATTACCTTAAGCCATCCTCTTCTTTGATTTTGATAGTACGGGCTGAGAACACAGTTGCCCCACCTGTAGAATATGCAATTTCCAAGAAAAGTTAAATGAAGAGGTAACTTCAATTGATTAATTTGTTGCACATACAAATTCTTTAAATCATGCCTCTATTAAAAAGAATGAATGAGAAAATCTATATACAAAAAGGAGCGGAAAAGGAAGTACAAAAGCTCAAAAGCAACCTCCGATCTGGGTCTATCTTTACTTAAAATCTCACCCCTGGAAAGCATCGCTGCAACCTCTCTTCATAATGAGCAAGGACATAAATGTATCAAAGTAAATCTCCTCTTTTACTTTTTTCCAAAACTCAACAAAAACCATCCTTTGAAGATGATGCTACTAGATCTTCTTGGGTCGCCATGATTCGCTTCCTTTGGATCCGTCATATCTACCCTACTTGCCGCCTTCGTCTACACCGCCGCCATCATCACAGAACTACACCGCCATTATCTACTCCGCCATCGATCCACTCCATGCCACCACCATTGAGATCTAATCTAAAATCATGGATAAAGATCTCCCTTTTCCTCTAATATTAGGGACACATCGTCCCTATATTGCAATGGTGGAGATCCAGAAGGATTTCCCCATCTTTTGTTGTTGTCTCTGGGGTTTTTCTATTGTTGTTCGCCACTAAGACGGTTTGTCATCTGTGTTCTGTCCTGACTCTGCCCCGAGTTCTATCAACTGACATGACATGTCACTCGACTACACGGCGTGTCGCCTGCTTCCTGCCAGTGCTGACTTTTGTTGTTGTGGTCTCAAACACGGCATGTCTCCTTACTAACACGGTGTGTCCCCTGTTACTGCTAGTTACTGTCTCGAGTTCTATCAACTGACACGGCGTCTCACCTGCTACTGCTGGTTACTGTCTTGAGTTCTATCAACTGACACAGCGTGTCGCTCCACAACATGGCGTGTCGCCTGCTTCTTGTAGGTATTGACTATTGTTGATGCATCTATTGTGCAACATGGTGTGTCTCTTCACCGACACGGCGTGTCACCTGCTACTGCTGCAACTTCTTGGTGTGCTTCACTGTCTATATTGATTCTATTACATGGCGGAGGTATCTATACATGGCGGGTCTCTTCTTTATCCTTACCAGTAATAGTTATCTTTCTTTTTCAGCACTTCTATTTTCTTTTGTTCTTTGACCCCCATACTCTTCCCAGCCCTATATACCTTTTGCCTACCTCCACATGTTCTACCCCCATATACATATTGAACCTACTGATAATCAGATCCTATGATTTTTTGACCTTTTGCCTATGGGCCAAACAAATCTCCTTTTGGGATCGTAAAAAGATCTTATTTATTTTTCTATTTGAATCTGCGTAATCGGGTCATGTTGCACATTGACTCGAGTTGTCGGTTACCTCCTTCACATAATTGCCAACATAAACCCTACCTCTACCATTATTTTTTAATCTCCACCCCAACCACTCTCTTGACTCTTTTCGTGGTTGGCATGCGGGGGAGAATAGAGGACGATGAGTAGAGGGAAGAGATGAGATGGATGAGAGATGAATAGAAATGAAGAAGACTTTAATTCTGCTGCTACATGGATCTTCATGCTACATTTACTGCTGCTTTTTGTGGTGTTATTTTGCTGGTATATGGATCCATTTGCTACTTGAGAAGCTTATTCATCATCATCGACTGCTGCTATGAATCTATCTACTTCACTTTATCTGTCTATTGCTGATTTTCTATCTGGTAACGTCATACTTGCTCTTAACTGTTTTACTGACAGATAGCCAAGGAAACCATGGCATTATTGCTTCGTGAAGTTATGCAGGCAGATCACTCAAGTCCTAGGCTCCTACGGGGAATGTGCATCAGCAGTCAGAATCGTAACAGCAACTATGGCAGATTTTACCAATTACAAAGGCTTGCATTGTTGGTCGCTTTTTGAGAAGAGGTGCAAATCGGAGTCAATGGTTAAACTGACTGAACGAAGGCCATGTAAATGTGGTTGGCTGAAAGAAGAAAGGAAATATTAGGAGGTCACTCTCTTGCAGAAGAAACCTGTCAGAAAACAAGAAACTAGGATAATTGTATATATTGGTGTCACTAATTTAAAAAGTGGCTGCTTTGCCGCTTAAGCAATGGCAGACCATCTACTAGAGGAATCTTAGATGAAGCGGCTGGTGAAACGTTTTTGCATTAGACGGACGTTTTTTCCCGGTCTAAACCACTTTATCCCACTTTGTATGGGCCGCTTAATCACCCGCTTAGGACCACTAAATCAAAACAAGGTCTTGCATTGTTCAACAACAACTACATAAAAAAGCCATATGTATTGCTTGATGCTTATTATGTATTACAGACTACAAAGGTAAAAGAAGAAAACCGTAGTATCGTGTTCTTCTCCTACCTATACTAAACTTGTGCACCGGTGTTGTATGCCTTTCTATCACTCACCGCCTCCAATGTACTACGTTATAGCTGATTGATAATATCCTATAAGACCTATATTGACTCTACCTATAAGAATTTTATGTTAGTATTGTGTAAGTACCATGTAAAATAATAGCGTAAGTACTATGTGAGCACTATATATATAGAAATGCACGATCTACAATATATAAACTAGAATATGTGTGTAGTATAATATTAATTTCAGATAATTATATAATGTAAATATTTTATACATGTGTCCTAAAATTGTCGATTGTCTCAGAAATGTCGGTTGATTGCTATAATGTGCTATAAGATTTACTAATATAATCTAATGTTGAGGTCATTATTCAATAAGTAATAAGGTTAATAGTCAAAAGCTAGTCAGTACATAACGCACTTTTATATTGTAAGTCCATGAAATGTAATAAATACAAATATTTACATATACAGTATTACCTACCCTATTCTAATGAATATCAATAATATCACTTGGTTATCTTGTGATTTTTCTAATTTAGTACTATTGTATTACTGAAGTCTAATTTTTTACATTATTTTACTAATCAATCTGCTTTCTCAGAAAGTGGTCACTTAATTAGTTGCTTCACACTTAAGCGCTTAGGGAAGGTTGGCCGCTCGCTTCCTGCTTTGCGCTTTTCAAAAGCTAGATTGTTATAATTAGATCTGCAAACCCCTTTCAACAAATAGGATACAGAACAAGTACAAGACACAAGAAAAAACTTAATGGACTAGAAGTCTAAATACTGGCCAAACACTCTTGGGCCTATATACATTGACCCAAGAAACTAAAACACTCATATACTTTAACAAAAGTCCTCAGTTTAAATGTACTAGCGGTAAAGGCAGGAGAGAGAAGAGATGTCATGAAGAGGAGGGAGATGGAAAATGCGGCAGTTAGCAAAGTTGTGGTAGTGCAGGATGTAGTGAAAAAGGCAAAGAAGCATGAGGGGGAGATAAAATCTTTGGATAGATGCAGAATAGTTGCAGCAAGATGGGGCACGGATGACTGAATGGTATTGAGGACTGATGCGGCATCGAGAACAATAAGGGGTGGGGTATAGGCATCGTGTGTCAACTACATTGCACAATATGCTATCCACAAAAGGGTGAAGGGCATATTATCAGGGTCTCGTGCCCTCAGTCCCTATTTTTGATAACTACTCTTATTTGTTTTTCTCTTATCCCGATTTCTTTCTCCTGAATTATTTTTATTGGCTCCTAGTTCTTCCACCTCTCCGTAAACCATCAACTTCTATATGAAACCCTTATTAGCTCCTATATATTACTAATTTATCATTTCATTTTGTTGTATAGCTATATATGAGACCTCACAAAATTAGAGGTCATTAATTTTCAAAATCATAATCTCATATTTAAACACAAAGAATTCCTACTGCTAATATCATGTTTAATACACATTCTATGTGCTTTTTGTGTTTGAATACTTAGTCTCATGTGATCAAAACTTGTTATTGTATAATTGCTACTATTGATATATATGTTTTATGTTTTATTTATTATATGTTTTAGACTTGTCTTTGTCTTTAGCCTTTCTTTTATCCCATATCTACTTTTTTTCACTCACTCTCTTATCCTATAAAAGAGAGCTCTTTGTATTTGTTTTAGACTCATCAAATACACATTAATGGATTCTATATGGTATCAGACGGTTATGATCCATCTTAGCCTCTCCCCTCCCCAACCATCTTTGCCCTTCGTCCTTCCCATCTCTGCACTCTCCTCTCAACCCATCACCACCCTTTGTCCTGCCCCTACCTGTCTCCGTCCATCCTCCCCATTTTCCCCAGCCACCACCCCACATCCATGCTGCTTCGCCACCCTCCAGCCCCTGCCCACCTCTCCAGCCAGCCTCTTCCCATCCAGCCGCTGCCCCTCCCTCTACAGTCGTCGGTCAACAGACCCTCTAGCCGCCACTCAACCCTCCACCACCTCCACACCCCATCCAGCCACCACCATCCCCCTCCTTCATCTCTGCCTCTCTACTTCCCCTTGCAGCCACTTTTTTCCTTCCTCCCTCTCTCACTTTTTCTTCCCCTGGTTCTTCTACAGGCACTTTTTGAAACAGCCCATTGTCCATTGAAGACATAAAGGCGCCACCTTTCCTTTGCATACACCACATTGTGGAGTAAATCCCACACCGTGGCGTAGGTTCTCATTGATTCTCTCTGCTACCACTATGCGGATTTCTCTGATCCACTGATTATAGATTTTGTTGATGATGTTTCTTAGTGTGTGTATCACACTACGTCTTTGCTAGAAAATAGTTTCCTTATTTATGTATCTCTTTACTATTTCCGTTTCTATTTGTAAATGTTCTCACTCTACATAATAAAGGAGAACCCCCTCTAGTCATGTATCGCTTTGACCCAAATCCATTCACATGGTATCAGAGCACATCCAGTTGTCGTAACCCTAGCCAAGATGATCTAGTAACAGTAAGGTTTCTATCCAGCTTAAATCATGTATATGCTTCATCCAGAAGTGTTATTTTGGCTACAGACAAACTACCAAGCCTTGAAGAAGCCTTTGTGTGAATTCAACAATCTTCATTTGAGTCCTTTTCTGCTACTCCAAGAGAACACCCCACTGAGAATCATGCTTCCCATGTTGCTGCCGCCAAAGGAGTTGGATGGGGTGTTGGTCGGGGACGAGGCAATCGTCCTAAATGTACTTTCTGTGGGATACTTGGACATCTAGAAGAGAAATGCTATTCTAAGCATGATCGGCCCCCTATTGGTGTTCCACATTATACAGCTACTTTGTCGGGAGCATCTGCGTCTGAAACTTCTAAACAGGTGCAATCAAATGTTACGATCTCCAAGGAGGAGTATGATTGTCTTCTTCAGGCTACCAGCAAGCTTCTCTTGGCACTTCTATCAATCTAATTTCAGATTCAAGTAACCAGGGGACTTCGCTTGTTGCCTCTTACCCATCTTCTACATGGGTGGTGGATTCTGGGGCCTCCCAGCATATGACGGGTATACAATCTATGCTTCTTTCTTCTGACTTGTATATTCTACATTCTTCTGTGACGCTTGTTGATGGTTCTATCAGACGAGTCCAGACATGTGGCATTGGACAAGCATCATCTGATTTGACTTTACAGTTTGTACATTATGTACCAAATTTTCCATTCAACTTAATGTGTGTTGCTAAGTTGGTTGATTCTTTGAAATGTTTGGTAATATTTGGAGACTTTCTTTGTGTTACAGGATCCCAGGAGCTGGAAGAAGATTAGTGGGGGATCTAAGAAAGGTGATCTCTACTTCTTTGAAGGTGGTCACCCAGCTCGCCAGATTCCATCCACCACATCTACCGTGTTCAGTTGCTCCCCCTTATAATGGCATTGTCACTATGGTCATCCATCCTTGCAGAGTCTTCAGAAGCTTGTCCCAAGCTTAGCATCAATAAAGTCGTTAGAGTGTTAGTCAATTCAACTAAGCAAGCATCATCGCATTTCTTTTCCGAGTCGCACTGTGAAACGCTCTAAGCGTCCTTTTGACCTCATTCATAGTGAAGTTTGGGGACCTATTAAAGAGCCAAGTTATAATGGCTTTTGATATTTTGTCTTTCATTGATATTTCTCCGATATGACTTGGTATACCTACTTATGTCTCGAGACGAAGTTTTGTCTATTATCCAAAATTTTCATCTAGTTAATAAAAAAAAGTTTGATTCTCATATAAAGATTCTTCGTACTGACAATGCCCCAGAATATGTTCAAAAAGTTGTCTCTAGTTTTTCTAATTCGATTGGCATGATTCACCAGATGACTTGTCCTCATACACCTCAGCAAAATGGGGTTGTTGAATGCAAAAACCGTCATTTACTTAATGTAGCACATACACCACTCTTTTATATGTTTGTGCCAAAGAAATGTTGTTCTAATGCTCTTCTTACTGCATGTTTCTTGATTAATTGTCAGTCGTCTTCTATCTTACATGGGGCTACCCCTTTATCAGTTTTACGACTTGACGAGCAACCTCTCCCTGTTCCTCTTTGTGTGTTTGGTTGTACTGCGTTTGTTCATGTGTTTGATCCACGTGCTGACAAGTTGTCTCTTCGTGCAGTTCGTACCATCTTTTTGGGATACTCTCCCGCACAGAAGGGATACAAATGTTATTGCCCTCGTCTTCTTCGTCTTTTTGTGTCGGTTGATGTTACTTTCCATGAGTCTACTCCGTTCTTTAGTGACTCTGTTCAGAGTAAGTGGGAGCACAATCCTAAGAGTGACTACATTTTTTTAGCGTGAGGGAGAGCCACCACTTCATGTGTCATGTGATGAGACTGTTTTCGAAACTACCCCCACTTCACCACCGCCGCCGCCACCTTCGCCAATTCACCCCTTTCCACTAGTTTACTCTAGGCGAGCAAAGCGTCACCAAGAGGATGTTGCATCACCAGTCCAACATTATGCCTCCTTGTCCAACACTCCTGAGGTAACTGTTTCTACTGAGAGTTCTCTTGATGCTTCAGTTTCAAATTTCACCTTTCAGTCGCAGCTTGTAAAGGTATTCGTTCTGGCACTATACGTCATCCATTGGTGAATGTTTGTTGCTTGTCTCATCTGTCGCCAGCAGCCAGCACGTTTGCTCTTCAGCTTGATTCTAAGGTTGTTGCTCATTCCTATACGGAAGCAGCACGACATGATGGTTAGATCCAGGCTATGGATAGTGAGATGGCAGCTCCTCATGAGAACTCTACCTAGGACTTGGTGGAACTCCCTCCTGGAAAGTCTATTGTAGGCTGCGTTGGGTGTCTACTGTGAAATAGAAATCAGACGGGTCTATTGATCGTTTGAAAGCTCGTTTGGTGGCAAAGGGGTACACTCAGACACATCGTAGACTTCTTTGAGACTTTCTCTCCTGTTGCTCAGCTCAATTCTGTGTGCATCATTATATTTGTTGCTACTCACTTTGACTGGCATCTTCTTTATCTAGACGTCAAAAATGTTTTTCTTCATGGTGATATACTTGAGGAGGTATATAGGGAGCAACCTCCTGGGTATGTTGCTCAGGGGGAGTGTCAGAAGGTCTGCAAGTTGAAGAAATCCATGTATGGTATGAAGCAGTCACCACGGGCATGGTTTGATAAATTCAGTGTTGCACTTATACAGTTTGGTTTCACTCGGTCTTCTATTCATCATTGATTATTAGTGTATAAGTCTTCAACTGGCATTATTATTCTAGTTGTTTACGTAGATGATATTGTCATCACAGGTGATGACTCTACTGGCATTCTACAATTCAAGGAATTGCTGAAAACACAATTTCAGACCAAAGATCTGGGCAATCTCTGCTATTTTCTTGGAATTGAAGTTCTACGTTTCAAGAAGGGCACAAACCTCTCTCAGCAGAAATATGCCCTTGACCTCCTTGTAGAGAAAGGAATGGAATAGTGCAAACCCATCTCCATGCCTATGGATTATCATACCAAGACGTCTATTTCTGATGACAATGATTTTTCTGATCCAACAAAGTATAGAAGGATTGTAGGGAAATTGATTTACTAGACAGTTACTTGTCCTGATATTTCTTATATTGTGGGAGTTGTTAGCCAGTTCATGAGTGTGTCCAAGCTGTCACACTGGATGACAGTCACCCGAATTCTTCGTTATGTTAAAGGATCACCAGGGAAGGGCCTTACTTACTTTACATGGCAAAATCCCGCATATACATCCTTGAAGCTCATTGGGTTCATTGATGTTGATTGGGCAGGTGATGTTGGAGATAGACGTTCTACTTTTGGATATTGTGTATTTCTTGGGTCACATTTGGTGACTTGGAGTAAGAAACAATATGTGGTAGCACGGTCCGGTACAGAAGTTGAATATCGAGCTATCGCATATGTTTGTTCAGTCGGAAATGGGAGTGTCTATTGAGACACCAATTTCTCGCATGTGTGATAACCAGGCAGCCATTCATATTGCTAGGAATCCGGAGTTTCATGAGCAGACCAAGCATATTGGAGTGGACTACCACTTCATTCGTGATTTAGTACTCTCCAAGAAGATTCAAACTCCTCATGTCAGGACTGGACAACAAGTGGCAGATATCTTCACCAAGCCACTTCCATCTTCAGTTTTCAAATATATGAATTCCAAGTTGGGTAAGCAATTCCATGCGTCTAACCAAACAATCCTTTCTTCTTCTAATTTTTCTATTTTCCCATTCATTCCCAGTGGATTCTTCGTCTCCTAATTCCTTCCACCCCTAGCTTGAGGGGGAGTTTTAGAAAATAGTTTCCTTATTTATGTATCTCTTTACTATTTTTGTTTCCTGTTGGATCTATTATGTAAATGTTCTTACTCTATATAATAAAGGAGAACCCGCTCTAGTCGTGTTTCGCTTTGACCCAAATCCATTCATAGTCTTCTTTCTCATCTTAAGCATCACCACCCCATATCTCTAGCATCTATTGATCCTCCCCGGTCTATTTCTGTTACCACCATGAAATTTGACGAATCAAACTATCATCTTTGGTCGACTTCGTTTGAACTCTATGTTAAAGTCAAGGGTGCTTTTCCCATATCTCTTTTGCAGCTCTGGCTCCTCCTGATGCCTCAGTTGATGAAAATGTCAAACAAGCCCACGCATAGTAGACCATAGATGATTCGGGCATGATGTTGTGGATGGTTAACAACACCTAATCAAAGATCAATCAGTCTCTACTCTACCTTCATACTGCTAAAGCCATGTCAGATCAACTTTCTCATGTGTACTCTCACCAACAAAACCCGAAGGTCTCTGAGATCTTCAAGAATCTGGCGAAAGAAGAATACTCGACTGATGGATCTATAGAAGATTATTACAACTAGTGCTCGACACTCTGGGATGAATATGAAGTGTATCATTCTCTCTCTTCTGACATCAAAGAAGTTCAGCGACAATGCAATGAGCTTCAATTAGTTCAGTTCTTGGATGGACCCACTCACTCTTTTTCTGGTGTTGTTGACCAAATCTTATCTAGTGATCCCTTGCCTACTCTACTAGATGTTCTCAAGTGTGTTTGACGCCTCCCATCCATGTTATCCCTACCTGGCACTATCGTCTAGAATATCCATCCATTGCTAAATTGAAATGATTGTTCCTAAGATTCTTGATAAAACCTTTCATTGTGAAGCTTGTCAATTTGGAAAACAAACTCCGGTTGTGTTTCATAAGAAAAAAGACATTATTTCTAAAAATTTGTTTGATATCATTCATGTTGGTATATGGGGACCATGTTCTATTACTAGCTATGAAGCACGGATACTCCAAAACAGGTGTCGTACCCGTATCCGATACGTATTGGATACCAATAAGCTGCAAGCTACTACTTAGTAGAGAGGGTTGAGACATGAGCTGGTGTCAAATGCTAATCAAGCAATGTCATGCACAATTTTTTGTCTAGTTTTTACCGACTGGATATGGCCTGGATACTCCTGGATACGTATCGGATACTCCTAATCCGTATCCTGCCAGTCGGTAAAAACTAGAAAAAAAATTGTGCATGACATTGCTTGATTAGCATTTGACACCAGCTCATGTCTTAACCCTCTCTACTAAGTAGTAGCTTGCAGCAAGGCTGTCATAGTTGCTTCCTTGAAGTAGTTCAAGGTTAGTCACCATCCCTCTTACTAAATGCCAATCTTCCTTCTTCTCTTTATTGTTTCTACCTCCTCTATTTTTTAGGATTTCACTTTTTAAAGAACTTCAATATGTAATCTGGATTTTTGTTTGTTCTTTATTGCAAACCAATTCATTCACCTTTACATGGTACTTCCAGATGCTTTCCCTGCTAAGGTTCAAGTTTTATGCACATTGATGTCCTCCATGTTCTATGAAAGGCTTCAATTTAGTATCGTTGGGTTAACATGCCTCTTGTTTTGGTGACTAAATCCATTGTGATTTATTCTGGATTTCTATCTAGACAATATCTATTTCATCTCCTTTGAAGATAATCATTGCATCCCCATCCTTATGTCTTCCCTATGAAACACCGATACTCCAAAATAGGTGTCCTACCAGTATTGAATACATATTTGATACTAATACTCCCTAGATACTCTCTAATACATACCAAATACTTCTTAAGTCATATTCCTTTTATTATTAGCAGGAAATGACCTCAATGCAGCTAGGATACAACCAACCCATTGAGCAGCCAATAGAGCACCCCACTCATGTGATCCCTCAAAATCCCAAAACCATGTGACTTCCAACTCTAGACTCCCCCTATTGTATTGTGATTTAGTACCGTTGGGTTAACATGCCTCTTGTTTTGGTGACTAAATCCATTGTGATTTATTCTGGATTTCTATCTAGACAATATCTATTTCATCTCCTTTGAAGATAATCATTGCATCCCCATCCTTATGTCTTCCCCTATGAAACATCGATACTCCAAAATAGGTGTCCTACCAGTATTGAATACATATTTGATACTAATACTCCCTAGATACTCTCTAATACATACCAAATACTTCTTAAGTCATATTCCTTTTTTTATTAGCAGGAAATGACC
This sequence comes from Alisma plantago-aquatica, assembly GCA_963693085.1. Lineage (NCBI taxonomy): Eukaryota > Viridiplantae > Streptophyta > Magnoliopsida > Alismatales > Alismataceae > Alisma > Alisma plantago-aquatica. The sequence goes on along the minus strand of OY856409.1, from coordinate 1,333,654,094 downwards.
TCAATGCAGCCAGGATACAACCAACCCATTGAGCAGCCAAGAGAACACCCCACTCGCGTGATCCCTCAAAATCCCAAAACCATGTGACTTCCAACTCTAGACTCCCCCTATTGTATTGTGATTGAGAATGAAATTGGTATTTTCTGTTAAAATTTCAAAATAAACATTAAAAAGTTGTATCCATGTTGTACTCGTATCTTATATTCTCAAAAATTGTCGTATCCCCTTACCGCACCCGTACCCGTATCCATTTTTGTATCTATATCTGTGCTTCATAGTAGCTAGCTATACATGAGAGAAGATAGTTTGGTATCACAAATGACACAACTCACTTTACAACACAACATTACATGAAACATGAAATGTGAAAGGTTTAGAATATGATATTATCATGTCTTTTTGTAACTTGTCTCACATTAATATGAATGAAAGACCCCTTTTTAAATCATTGTTTGATATTATGGTATTGCTTTCCATTTTCTTTAGAAATTTTGTGATTTTTGAATGAAATTTGATTATCTTCATTCATTTTTAAAATAAATATATTTGTTATTTTTAAAAATATTAAAATAAATATTAAAAAATTGTCGTATCCATGACGTACCCGTATCCTATATTTTTAAAAATTGCCGTATTCGCGTACCCGTATCCGTGCTTCGTAGATTACTAGCCTCTTTGGATTTTGCTATTTATGACTTTCATCGATGATTATTCTCGGGCGACTTGGTTGTTTCTTTTAAAAGATTGCAATAACATTTTGGATACTTTTACTACTTTCTTTGCTAGAATTCAAACTCCGTTCAAGCAAAAGTTTTCAAACTAATAATGCCTTAGAGTTCATGAAAAAATATGTATGCTTGTTTTGTATTGCTCATGGTACTATCCATTAGACTTCCTGCTCCTACACCACAACAAAATGGTGTGGCGGAGAGGAAAAGCCACCATCTTCTTGAAGTAGCGCATACCATTCTCCTTCGTTGTCATGTCCCAAAGGGTTTTTGTCCCGAAGCAATATCTACTGCATGCTACTTGATTAACCAAATTAGGCATGCCAATAAAATCCACATACCATTGGTTTACCGTCTCCTGCACCTATCCATACCAATTTGTATCACCCAATTAGTAAATGGGTTATATTGGTATGAATAACCATAGAATTGAAATGGTATGGGTCGGGGAACTGGGAATCCGTACGCATTGATGTTCAGCGTTGTTAGCCGCATCGACCGCCAGGCTCATCACCAACTACCTTCCTCGTCCTCCATCAAACCACCTCACACCATAAAGAACTCACATGCAATAGTCAGTCTACTCAGAGCTCTATCGCCCGTAGCGTTGGTTTATCCCCATAGCTCTTGGTCGGCCTGGGCGCAGCACCGTGGGAGTTGGCGGCACCGTCCTCTCAAGTCGTAGCACTATACCACCACATCGGTCATGATAGCTCTCACGCATGGGGCTTATGTTCCTCCTTTCCACCGTCTACCTTACGTAGAGCTCCGTCTGCATGCTTGTGACTCCGTCGAGCATTTGGCTGGTGGGCATCTGTGACGTTCAACAGTTGTTGTGGGGGACGTATTCAGCTGAGGCAATGATGTCGGTGAGCTTTCAGCGCCGGAGACAGGAAGCCAACATGCTAACATTGTAGGTGTTCCCTGAACATCGTCGTGGCCTGAAGTAGCACCTTTGCATGGCTTGGAGTACCACTGTTGTAGGGTGGTTGCTACTTGGACTTTGTCATCGTCGTCATGCTCGTCTCCGTTGCATGCATATGACGTGTTCTTTCTGCTAAGTGTTCTTTGTGGGCCATATGTGTAGTCTTTGGTTATACATGTTCCCACGCCCACCCATCAAATGGAGGCTGGAATACCACACTCTAATGGAGTGGAAAACTGAACCATTTATATTTGTGCTAGCATGGTTTGGGATGGTACGGATGCGGAAAATTTGGACCATTGCCATCCCTAAATCAAATGCCCTCGTTAGTTCTAAAAAATCAAGTGCCCTACACTTTATTTAGATGCGCCTCATTTTTTGTACCTCCTCGCATCTTTGGCAGCACATGTTTTGCTAAGAATATATGTCTCGGGCTGACCAAACTTGACCCTTGCTCAACTAAGTGTGTTTTTCTGGGATATTCTAGAACTCAAAAAGGTTATCGGTGTTATGATCCTGCCAATTGATGATGGTTTGTCATTGTTGATGTGATCTTTTTTAACACATGGTATACTACTCTGAAAAAGGATCTGCTTTATCTAGTGATCTACGGGATCCTACTCCACTCCCTCGGGTTGTGGAAGATGTTCTTACTAGAGAAACTGAAGTTCTTACTCCAGCCCTTAAAGTTTACAAGCAAAGACCCAAGGTTACAGTCCCCTCATTGGCCCTCAACAACCACATTCTCCTTCATCTGTAGATTACAACATCCCTCAAGTACATCCTGACTTGCACCTTCCCATAAGTCAAAGGAAAGGTGTTTGTTCCTGTATTCAGCATCCTATTAGTAATTTCTGCTCTACTACTAATGTTAGTGCTAGCTTTTCTTGCTTTACAACTACGACTCTGATGTAACGATATCTAAGAATGCTAAGCATCATGTCTGGCATCAAGCTATGGAAACAAAGATGGTTGCTCTTCGTGATCGACAGGCTTGGGATCTTGTTGGATATTCGCTATTAAATACCAGTCTCATGGTACGATTGAACGGCTGAAAGCACACCTAGCTGTGAAAGGTTACACTTAGACGTAATGGTTGGAATATTTTGAAAGTTTTCCTTCTGTTGCTAGGCCTAATTCTATTAGGGTGTCTATATTTGTTCTGTGATTGATGTAAAAACACTTTTCTTATGGAGACTTGCATGAAGTCTATATGGAGCAACCACCTGGGTTTGTTGCGCAAGGGGAGTGTTCTAAATCTTGCAGACTCAAAAAAGCAATTTATGGCCTAAAACAAAGCACACGAGCATGGTTTGACAAATTAAGCGAGTTTCTCCTTAAATTTAAATTCCGTCGCTCACATTCTGATCACTCTATTTTCGTAAGAAATCGCTTTTGGGCTTGTTGTTCTTATTGTGCATGTGGATGACATGATTCTTTTTAGTAGCGATAAAGAAGATATTCAAGCTACTTACAGTTATCTAAAACAACATTTCATTACAAAGGATCTACGGAATCTCATATATTTCTGGGGGATTGAAGTTTCCCAATCTTCTTCTAGCATCTGACTTTCACAGTGCAAATGCGTTCTAGATCTTCTTAAAGAAACAGGCATGCTTGGTATTAGACCTATTAGCATCCCTTTGAATTCCAATAAAAATTGGGTTTATGAATCTTCACCTCCTTATCCTGATAACCACCAATCTAGAACATTGGTTGGTAAACTGATCTATCTCACTATCACTAGAGATGAAATCAATTTTGTTGTTGGACTTGTCAGTAGGTTTTGTAATAAACCTCTACAATGTCACTGGGATGTTGTCTATCACATTTTTAAATATCTAAAGAATTCTCTAGGTAAAGGAGTGTTGTACCGCCGACGTGGTCACTGCAAACTCACTAGTTATTTTGATTATGCTGGTAGAAGATGTGGTAGAAAAATTACCTTTGGCTACTGTACCATTATTGGAGGCAATTTGGTTACATGGCGCAATAAGAAGCAGATTGTGGTTGCTCAGTCTAGCACTGAAGCAGAGTATAGATCCATGGCTCATTCTACTTGTAAACTAATGTGGGTCCAAGGATTCCTCAAGGAATTTGGTGCATATGATCTAGATCCTATTTAGATGTACTGCGACAACAAAGCCTTCATTTTAATTGCCGACAATCCTACTTTTCATGAGGGCACCAAGCATATAGAAGTGGATTGCCACTTTATCTGGGAATTTGTTCTATTAGGTCGCATCTACATTCCTTATATTCGGAGAGAAGATCAAGTTGGTGACATCTTCACAAAACTGCTTCCAAAGACTTGCTTTACTACATCGGTGGACAAGCTAGGCATGTTTGACATCTATGCTCCAACTTATGGGGGGTATTGATATATATGTGCTTTATGCTTTATATTTAATTTAACTAGAGTCAAGAATTAACTTATGAAGGTCATTAACAAATATGGTTTATCATATCATACAATAAGAATTTGATAAAATTTTATTTTGTTAAATCCCTAACTATTTCTTGAAGGTTAGATATTACGTATGACTTCAGAGAGTCATAGTAGTCAATGATAAACATGGAACCTGCCATAGTTGTTACAACATACACCTCGTGCTACCTATACGGCTAGGCATCTAAGGGCGGAGAGTGTCGGCTCCTCTCAGGGATGTTCGGTTAGCAAGATTTTCAGAAATCTTGTATTTTGTCCATCCTGCATTAGTAAAATGTTGCATTCTTGAAATCCAGTACAGTTAAATTTTATGTTTGGTTTGTTGGATTTTATAAGTGCAGGACTCATACATATTAGGAAACGTGATGGACAAGATCTTCTCTAAGCAACAAGGAGACCACCGTTGTCCAAGTACTATGACTCGATGAAGGCACTCGCTAGCCAACTCCTTTTTGTCTCACCCACAACATTCATTGATGTCAAGCAGATGTGGGATGAGATGAAGCCGCTCTATATATATGACAACGACTATCTTCGTCTCTACAACGTGATGGATAGGATCTTCTCTTAGCAACAAGAGCATGTTATCCAAGTGCTATGACTCAATGAAGGTGATTACCAGCCAACTCATTTTTTTCTCGCCCACAACATTCATTGATGTTAGCAAATAGAGATCTACCCTCATCACTGGGTGATTTGTGAATAGATTCCATCCCCGATATGCTATAGTTTGTCGGTTCTTTCTTGTTGACACGACACTTCAATCCATGGGCCAGACATCTGCTCATCTGTCCCAACCTAAGATGGAATCTGCCCGCATCTCTCACACTGCCGCCTTCAACATCCAAGTTGCCATCGTGGTTGCAGCTCATATTCTTGGACAGGGTTGAGGACTACATCCAAAGTGCACATATCGTGGCAAGATGGACGACATTGAAGATGTTTGCCATTCCAAACATGGATATCTTGCTCACTACGGTCGAGGACATTGTAGAGGTATTGTGCATGTTGTCCAGGTTTTTGCTACTTCAATCAGCCTGGGCCCAGATAACATGTGGCTCCTCCCTCTTCTAGAAACTCCTCTCATGTCCTACTAACAAATGGAGAATACGAAAGATCACTTCAAGCTTCACAGCCATATGGTGACTCTACTCTTCACGTGCCATCTACACAGTCATCTTCTGACTGATGCATTGGTAAATTAGCCAAATGCCTCACCATTGACTCATCTAGCAGTAGCCCATCAAGGTAACCCAGGGACTTCTATTCTCGCCACTCGCTCCAATTAGACTGTGGATTCTGGAGCTACCCAGCATATGACGAATATGCCACACCTCCTTACCTCTTATGATTCTTTTATCCCGCATTCCATTGTCACTCAGGCAAATGGTTTAGTAAATTGGGTTGCCAAGTGTACTGTTCCACTTTCTCCTACCTTGAAACTATCTTTTGTTCATTTTGTCCCTACTTTTCCCTACAATCTTATGTTTGTGGCTAACTTAGTTGACTCTTGCTCTTGCTATTTGTAACTTTTCAGCCCTCTGATTTTGTATTGCAGGATTAACAGGATTTGACGATGATTGGGCAGGGAGCACGCTCTAGTGATCTCTATTACTTATCCACCCTCCGCAGTTCGTGCCAAGTGCCCTTGTTGTGGCCACGCCTCTCCAGCTCCATTTTCTTTTTGATCAACCATCATTGTACGAACTCAGATTTTAGATACTTATGTTCTCTCTTGCTCTGCAATTTGTTGTCATGCATTTAAGTTGGGAAATCACCATTGTCTTTCTGTCTCGTACAACAACAATCTTCTAAAGTTTTTATTTAATCCATAGCAAAGATTGTGGTTCATTCAAGACCATGAGTTATGATGGATTCAGATAATTTCCTACCTTTGTGGATGATTATTCGCGCATTACTTGGTTATATCTTCATAAAATTTGTCATGAGATTTTCCCCTAATTCATGCCTTTCATAATACGGTTTGTATTCAATTCTCGGCATCCATTAAAATTCTTCGCACCAGAAATGCCCTCGAGTACACTCAATGGGTAGTTTCCTCTTTCTATTAAGACATGGAAACAATTCATCAGCGCCCCTCCGCTTATTCCCCACAGCAAAACAGTATTGATGAGCATAAAAATCGTGATTTTATTGACATTACACGCTCACTTACTATTCATGCCATCCTCATCATCATCATCATCATCTAAGCCTCAATCCCAACTATGTTGGGGTCGGCTACATGGATCCTTCGTTTCCATTCAGCTCTATCATGGGTCATATTCTGGTTGAGATGTAGAGATTCAAAATCTCTCTTTATAAGCTCATCCCATGTTAATTTAGGCCTTCCTCTTCTTCTATTTATAGTGTTTGGCTCAATAGCATTGCTTCGTATAGGCGCACTAGTAGGTCTGCATTGCACATGTCCGTACCATCTGAGTCGGCCCTCACGCAACTTGTCCTCAATGCTCGCCACCCCCACTTTATTCCTGATATAGTCATTTCTCAAACGATCTTTTCTTGTCTTCCCACACATCCATCTCAGCATACGCATTTCGGCCACATTCATCTTGTTTAGACCTTGTTTCTTCACCGCCCAACATTCACTCCCATAGAGCATGGCTGGTCGTATAGCTATTCTATAAAACTTACTTTTTAACCTGAGAGGGATCTTCTGATCGCATAAAACTCCAGTTGCACTCCTCCATTTCAACCATCCTGCAGTGATCCGGTGACAAACATCATTTTGGACATCCCCGTCTATTTGAATAATAGAACCTAAGTAACGAAATTTGTCACATTGTGGTATATCTACTCCGTCCAACTTGGCTCCATCATTCACACTGCGAGATTGGATGAAATTGCAATGCATATACTCAGTTTTGCTCCTGCTAATCATCAATCCATTTGATTCCAATGCCTTTCTCCAACATTCAACTTTATCATTCAATCCATCTTTTGTTTCGTCAATCAAAACAATATCATCAGCAAATAACATACACCAAGGAATATCATCCTGAACAAATACGCGACATTATTCACGCCATCCTACCAAAATATTTTTGGTTTGACATTATTCTCACCACCTACTTCTTGATCAACCATCAACCCTCCTTGGCTCTCAAAAAAGAAAACTCCTTTTGTGATCTCTATCCACAGACAATAGCTTCCTCTATCTCCTCAGATTTTTGGTTGTGTTTCCTTCATTCATAACTTTGATCCTGAGGCTAAAAAAATTCCACCTGAGTGATTAAACCTGTATATCTAGGATTCCCTTACTCTCAAAAAGGATACAAATGCCTTGAGCCCGTGTCCAGGTTACATTTCTATCGGTGTCACCTATCACGAGGACAAGTTTTACTTCCCTTTATTGATGTCTTCCCAACGCATTCCAATGAGATGGAATCATATATGGGGCTCTTTCCTCCACCTTCATCAATTTCATCACCATTGCCACCACCTATGGCCCTTGAGTTCTTCTCTAAGGTCTACCACTGGTGCATGGAAGTTGATGCACAAGCAGCTGCCCCTCCATCGTTGTCAATTGCAATACAATCTGAACTCCCTATGGCAACTAGGAAAGGTATACGCTCTTGCACCATCAAGGATCCCATTTCTGACGCCACAGCTTTGGGCACCACCTCTATTCATGGTACAGCCCTAAAGATAGAGGAAATAAACTTTTAATACAAATTGCAATCATTAGTTAAAATACGTTGACCTCAAAAGAAACTATGAAAACCAGATGAGGGGTTAGGAATCCATAAAAAGACTCAAGTTGCACATATGTAATGGCACAGGGTAAGGTACACCATTACGGGGCCCTTAATGCCTAGGCACATTTAAGTGTGTTTGTTAACAAGTATTATAGCTAAAAGATGGGGTAAAGGTTATCAGTGGTCAATCATTGGAGACAACCAACTCTAATCCCATGTTCAAAAGCAAGAACGGGGAGACATAAATTGGTACACATTCATTGAAAGAGGCATACCTCGCTATAGAAAGGTGAGATTACGAATTATAAAGCGAGTCATTCAATGTCCTTTCCTCAGATAAATCATTCTATTTCAGAAACACTAATTAGGAGATATTCAAGGAAGACTAGTTTTAAGGACACACTAAGCTAGGAACCGCGGACACTTGTATACAGCCCCTGTGTCTGTGTCGGACACGATTTGGACACAGACGCCTCCCGGACACAGCCAAAAACGTTTTGGACACGGCCAAGACGTGTCCTATCCATTTTTTTCTATTTTTGCAGCCCGGACACGGCTAGACACTGCCCGGACACTCCCTGGACACATCAGCCTAACATTTGCTGCTGCTGCTACCTATTTCAGTGTATAATATTTGAATATGCAGCTACTCCCTGGGCACATCAGCCTAGCAGTTGCTGCAGCTGAAACCCATTTCTTTCACTGTGTAAATTCTGGACATGCAACTACTTTTTAATTATGTCTTGTCATTGAGAATTTGCATTACAAAGCTGAGATATAATCACAAAACTGCAAACAAAATGTCTTTGAAAGAATCAATATGTAAAATCTAAGATGAACTAGGTATCATAAATCACATTGCGTCTACTACATTGAGTAAATGAGTAACAGGTACTCATGTATTCAGTCTGAAAATCTACTATGTTTACTAAAAAAACTGCAACAATGTGTTGATATGTGCTTGATAGTGTTTATACTACACAAAAACACACAATTATGAATACATATGTAAATATTTTTTAGATATGTTTCTAAGTAATTCCAATATACACGTACATGCATTATACACACATATGTATATACTTTTACAAAAAATCCTCCCATCAAATGTCGTGTCCGTGTCCTATATTTTAGGAAATTGCCATGTCCCGTGTCCATACCCGTGTCAGTGCCGGTGTCTAAAAATGTGTATGTGCTTCCTTGCATATGTGACAGTTTTAAGCCGTGGATATGATCCACACTCAAGATAATTTTAAAGACAACTTAGGTTTTTATATCTTCAGAGTAATGTTGAATTGGAAGAGTTGGATGGGGAGAGGTAAGTGTGAACAGCATGGAAGACTACTAGAGGGAGATCCAACTTCACTACATTTTAGCAAAAGTGTGACCTAAAATGGAGTTGAATAAAAAAGAAAGACCCACCTATTCAATGTAGCATGGTTAGAATTCTGGCTTTGATGATAAGGTTTTTATATCATATCCCTAAAGCAACTTGTGCAGATGAAGGATACTATTTATGCAATACAAAGGCAACCCAGAAAGGTGGACGAGTTAATTGGTCTAGAGAGTTGAGGATTTGATGGTGAGGATCATCAAGTCCCTAAAGCAACATATTCAAGTGAAGGACAGTGTGAATGCGATACAGAGACAACCTAGAAAGGTGGATGAGCTAATTGGTCTAGACAATGTCTTTTGGTAAAAAAGAGGCCTTTGGTCCTACACCCCACCCCCTGTCAATCCTCTTCAAACTCTTGGGATATTGTGAAACAAAAGAATACTCCAATGATTGCAAGGGATCAACAAGTTAAACTGAAAATTGCGGAAAGAAAAAATATGGAACATAATGAAGGAATGCAAAGTTAAAGGTGAGGAAGATCAAAGCAAATCTACAAGATTGTACCCAAAAATTGTCAAACTAACAGATGCATGAGGTACATGTGAACTACTACTAAGAAATAAATATTTTATACAAGTCATGTGCACTCCTACGTCAACCAACTAGGAGAATGAAGCACGACATACCATCATAGATATTGCTGAATTACCCAAGGCAGCGGTTGTGACAACCCGCCACGCTAAACGAGATTACTCAAAACCAAAACACGATAGATCACTAATTAATCACATTACTAAAAAAGTGCATAATTAAAACCAAATTAAACTTCTAAAACGTCCAAGAACATTTACATTAAAGCCTAACATCTTGCATAAAATCATATATCATGCCAGGTACCTTTACAACTGTCTTGTGGCCTCATCCACAACTTGTATACAAAAGGTATTGTCCACATATATACATCATGTACAAACATCAGTTCACCATCAAACACTCGAGTCGATGTACATCATCTACAAAACTTCCCCGCCCGGACCTGAGAGTAAAGGGACGACTCTACGACACACTAAACAACTAGTCAACATTCTTCCTCTAAGGATTTCCAAGCTACTCCTCGCAGACACGGGTCTGACGGATCTCTTGACGATCACCTAAAAAGATGTAGTGACCCACGAGGTGAGACTCATGTCCCAGCGAGAGATATAACTCTCAACAATGTCTATTGCTTACAACAGATTATGTAATTAGACAGATAAAGCAGATAATAGCAGAGATGAAAGATTTACATGATAGTCAAAGAAATAGACAGAGCTATCACCATATGTACAGTTGATTTCTCTTCCACATCATACATCATCTAACTATTAAAAGAGACAAAGCAAGGGTTATCAATCAATGTGAATTGTCGTATAACCCTAACAGATATGTTATACAGTTGATTTACATATCTTATTAAATCTTGAGTAGTTCAAGGTGTAGCACTCAAACTACCAGTTCACCATTGCAAAGTCGCAAACAGCTTCATACAAGATCTAGGAGAGTCGGATTACTAAGATCTCTTCCCCTCGGTCAGTACAAATTTGTCGCAGTGAATAACAATCAAACTGCAATCATCCTAGTCTGCCCTGGGTACATAGGCCACGTCACTAGAAACCAGGGTATTCAACCCTAAAATTCGAGGTACGACCGCAATCGTCCTCAATCATATATATATATATATATATATATATATATATATATATATATATATATATATATATATAAAACACCACTACTCGTCTTCGTCCTCTCAATTCGCGATTCAAACTGGTCTCTTCCTTTTTCTTAGTACTCGTTTCCATATTGCATGTTCCCTCGACTTTTTTTATCTTCTTTCACGTGTTCGTCTCCAATTCTGACCACTGCAAATCCACAGTCCTCGTTACTCCCTATTTAAATTGGACTCTTCGTTTCCTTAGTCCCCGTTCACCCTTTGCAAACTTATTCCTCCTTCCGTCTCTACATTGGCGGCCACATTATATCCATTGCCTGTATGTGCCCTATTCCAACCTAACCCTAAGACCGAAGCTGCATGCGACGCGTATGTGATAAAAGACATGTTTCGTTTCAGACCGTACCAACTTTAAGTAGACTCCAGAAAAGTTCAAATATTCCGCAAGCAGTAGGCTCAGCGATGCGCCAAGAAAAATCGTCGGGTAAATTTGATGGCCACTAAAGCATGAGGATTGTTTATGTTTCTTCTATCTTGGTCTGTAATAAAATTAATTGAGTAAGCATGATTATAACATCGACGACCTGGAAAAAAAGCCCAGATTGGTAGTCATCTAGAAGTGGTGCGCCGCTGCAAAATGATGCTCAATTCTCTTTTGATTTATATGTATATATACCATAGAGATATGACAAATTAGTGATACGTGGTGCATGTTTATTATGTTGTTTCAAAATACTGTCTTTTGTAGGCGTAAACATTTTTTCTGCAGTTGTATATGAATCTGATTTGGTAAAACTTCAGTCGAATTCCATTTCTGGTACGTCTTGAATGCCATCTCAAAGTTCTGTCTTTTTGTTTTTAGGTTCACCGCCAATCCTTCCAAAAGTCAGCGGAGACATTAAGATGAGGACCAAGGGAAAACTGATGCTTGGAACAACAAAATTAATGGACCTGAGAGAGCCATATAAGCAAACAGATTATTGTCTAGGGAGTATTATTATTACGCCTATATGTTGTTTTCTGTATAGCTGTTACATCATGAAACATTTGATTGTTAATGTTCAAGGGCCTGCAATGCATGGAGTATTCATTCATATAGAATGCGATGCTGAAAAAGAAGGTGAAGTTGTCATGTAATTTGATATATGTAACTATCATATATGGTAATAAGATAACCAAATGTATAATCTCCGTTTACGTTCCCCACTTTCCTTTCATGCAGGGTATTCCCGTTATGTCTGAAATTGATCCCATCAGAAACTGCCATGGTCAAAGCACAGATAAGTTTTTGTTATCTGTTACTTGTTTGATGCCTGATTGCCATTGTTCACTTTTGGGTTTGATACCTGTTGTCACAGTTCTCTTAATTTGATGTTATGTACTTCTAATATGTCGTTATTATTTGCTTTCAATCATTATTGAAGAAGTTCAAAGATATACTGAGATCTAAGATATGTCATTTTTTCATACACAAATGATATTTTTCTCCTCATTGTGTCGTGTTTTATAAATCCCACAACGTGGTATTATGAGTTATTTATTTAAGTAGAACTGTATCACATTTCATGGAGATTTGTTAATGAATAAATAAATTATAACATGTTAGTCCCACGTTTTTAAGCGACGAAACACAACATTCATGAAATATTGTACGTAAACGATTTGTTACATATCAATTTTCTTGTCTTGTTGACAAATTATTTTTTTAATAATATATTTAAAATGCTGGATTTAATATAGAAAATATAATTATTAGTTACCAATGCTCGTACATTCCTTCATCCTTTTTGGAAACTTACAATTTCCATCCAATGTTCATGCATATACACTAAGTTTTAGCATATTGGTTATCACATTCACGATTACACTCTAACATTCGTTTTCAAATGTTTTACTATTTTTTTTTCATATCTATGCAAGGCTCTTGTTACCTACCTTCTCCACATTATATTACAGAGATCAGGTCTAAAACCTCTATAACGAGATCAAATCCTGGAGATCCATGAACTATACAACCTTTTTGTCCTTTAAATTCATCCTAACACCTCCATATGCATCAATGCAGACTTCGTCTTCCTCCCTCATATCCTGTATCGGTCCTTGTCTATACACACTCCTCGAGCCAACTAAGAAATATTGTCTTGTGGTGTGGGATGTTCTTGGAGTTTACTTATTCTAGATTGTTGGGTGAGTTCACACAACCATATCTTAATTAGCTTCTCTTAGACTTCTGTACTTTTTACCAACAATGACTATTATCATACCTATGACAAGTATATATCCTTGGCTGTATTCGAATTACCATTTAGTAACTACAATTGTGACCACAGTATACTAAAATTACTTCCAATGGGTTATCTTATGTTGATGAGTGTTTAAATTATAATACACATCTATAACATCAGATCACGCACATACCCCATATTGATGTAGCCATCTCTTGTTTTTGACACCTATTGATTGTGTATATTACTAGACAATATCCTTTTATATGGTATGGTTTTTTCGTTACATTTTTTACCTCTACCGCTAGAGCTTATGTTTTGAGATTCTAATTATAAAAACACTAACATGTATTTTATTAAAAGAGCCTATAAAACTATTGTAGTAGATATGAGCGTTCATTATATGATTATATTTCTCACTAAATTAACATTTTTTTTAAACTTCATGGCATGTTAAAAAGGGTTTTATATGTACTTTTGGTGACCAATAACCACAATTCCTTGGTCTTTTAGAATCTGTTCCACATTATTATTAAATTCTATCTTTTGTCCTATGCAAATGAATCCTAATGTTATTGTATTTGTTGCGGTTCTAAATGTGTTTAGTTGGCATAACCCTTTTACACTAGATGTCGGAATGAATTGATTTTGAGATATATATGTGATTATGTTCTTTTATTCTTCTTCATCCTAGAATTTTTTAAAATTCCCACAATGGAAGTATCGTGTATTGTCCCGATATTTTTATATAGAATACCATGTTCTAACCCTATAATATGTAAATAGTGACTTCTCGCATCAATAAAAAAACTATATTCCACAATTTAGGACCGGTTATGAAAAACAAGTGTATAAGTAATAATATACACACTTACAACAAATCCAAATAAACGTGACCATTAACCATTGAAACCTAGATACCATGAGCTAAAACTCCTTTATAGGTGTAAAACTATTTCGTGTCACTAAAGTATAAATTTATGAATCAAGTAGGGACCATTTACAATAGGAAAAGACCTAAAGAATTAATTGCACTGTGTATTTTAATTTCACTTTTTTTTTGTCCGTGTGACCTTTAAAGGGAAGTCCATCTATGCTATGTTTTCAAGTCTTCAATGCGAAATAGACTTGAATGTTGTGAATACTTTTCCACGTTATTTGTATTGTAGTACTCAAGATTAAGGTATCCCAACCAAGCCTATGTCTCTTTCCCCAACTTGCTTCAAGTCATCAACACCACTCCCTAATTTTGCAGTAGTCATTGGCAAGTAGAGCCTTGCTCTACCCTATAAAACAAGTAATAGTATGGAATAGTATTATCATGGTTTGTGTTTTTATGGATATACACCAATAAATATTAAATCTTATATTTTTATAATTGATCTTTCAAACTTCTTAGTAACTATCTAGTATTCAACACTTTGCAGAGGGTTCAACATGTCACCAACAACTTGTTCCCTTCAAACCCAGCATAGGGGTTCATCAATCATAAGAGTTATCAAATATCCAAGATTAACATAACAATGTTACCTTTAGCATTACGAATGTGTCCCTTCATCGTTTTATCATCAATAGAAGATGGAAGTATTAAACTATCATAAATTAACCATTGCAAAAAAAGTGTAAAGATTTGGATTGGATTTGTATCACAAACCAGCATACTTAAGTAAACCATTGATTCATTAGCACACTTAGATAAACCATTGATTCTTTTAACACATATAGAAAGACCATCTGTTCATTCTTAGACTTAGCCAAAAACATAAATTCTTATACCTAGCATACCCATCGGTTCATTGATGTACTTAGCCAAAAGCAAAACCATCAGATCATTGATGGACTTAACCAAAAGCAAAACCATCGGATCATTGATGGACTTAGCCAAAAGCAAAACCATCGAATCATTGATGGACTTAACCAAAAGCAAAACCATCTGATCATTGATGGACTTAACCAAAAAGCAAAGCCATCGGTTCATTACGAAGTAGTGTTGTTGATTCACACACTAATTAAAACCATCGTTTCCTATTCTTAACAAAGCCACCGGTTCATGTGTTATGTACAACCATCATTTCTTAATACTTAATAGAATCACCAATTCATAGACTAAGTAAAGCCAGCGATTTCTACACTAATGAAATCATTTTTTTGAACTAAGTAAAACCATCATTTGATATCATCAAAACCAAGGTAGTCCATGTCCATATTAGAAGGAACGTTCATATGCTCTAAGGATAGTTTAACAAGACACAACTATCATGCACATTTGTAAATTAGTACACATACATCATCTCTTTCCATACTACCAAGTTCTAGGGCAACATCTGTTTAGAACAAGTTAAAAGCGAGCAAGAAACATGTTGATGGTTATATAAATTGCCTCAAAGATGAAGAAGAGCGTCCAAACAACAAGTTGTCTCAAGGAGAGAAGATGAAACCCTAGATTTGCACTCCCAAAGCTCCAAGGTGGCTTCTTTCTTCAAGAACAAGGTAGATCTAAGGCAAAAGAGAGAAGAAAAAGAGGTCTTCAACCGCATGCATGAGTTTCCATCACGAACACTAGGCATCCGCCCATGGATGAAGAAGAAGAAAGAAAACAGCAAGATAACTAGGTTAGAGAAGATCTTACATGTATTGGGCAAGGAATTAGGTTTGAAAGCTCCAAACATCCCTAGAGGTGCTTCATCTAAACCCTAAAGCAACATGCACCTCCAAAGTCCTCAAAAGCTTCGTCCACAAGGGGCACTTCCTTCACAAAACGATGGGTTTAGGTCTCTCTAGCAACAAGAACAAGAGGAAGAAAAAAAGGTTAGTTTAAGAGAGAGGTGAAGGGTATATATATCCAAGATGAGAGAGAAAGGTGGTCAAAAGGTTGAAAAACTGACTTGCCATATGTAAAACCCGAAATCTATCTTTTTCATGCATGTCAGAACTCCCATTGGATCATGCACATCAACCAGAATAACCATCGGTTCAAGGACCTTAAGAGAAAGACATTGGATATTCAACTACAAGGAGGAACCGTCAGATCCTTCACCCACCTGGTGAAACCATCGGATCCTCACCATACATGGTGAACCATCTATTTCTTAGTTGAAAATCCATTGGTTTTCAACCTACAAGGGAAAGGAGTAACATCCGATGGTACATCAAATCATCCAAAGGTGCAACTACATCAAACATTATGAAAAATACTATGAAGCACAACATGCATGTGTGAAAATTACAGATAGAACCCTAGAAATGGGAAAATTGCTTAAAGGTCCATAAAATCACATAATTTGCAAAACTTGATCAAACAAAATCCAAACTGGACTAAAAATTGAAACTTAGCTTTATCATATGATATTAAAGCATAAACTAGGGTTTGATTGAGGTTTTAAACACCCATTTAAGTTAATCCAGCATGTTTAACCATGAAGCCAGGTCAGGGGTCTTACAGCGGCGAAGTCAGCCACATGACCTAAAGAATGAGCACCTTAAAATGACAATAAGTGGCCTTAAGAAGATGAGTATGAACCCCTCCGATAAATAGTTGTGTTAGATGTAGTTGGTAGAGTATATGTAGAATTGGTGGCACCAATATTATATAACACACCTCTAGAAGTTGGCAATGAGATTGCTTATTATTGGATTATCTAAAAAGAATACAATGGTCTCTCTTTTATAAGACAAGAGAGTGTACAATATTTAGAGATGAGCAATATGCGATAAAGAGAAGAAGAGAATAAAGAGAAATAAGCAAATACACTAAGTAAAGAAAAGCAGTAAAGTGTATATACTAATACTCCCCCTCAAGCTGGAGCGTAGATGTCAATCATTCCCAGCTTGGATGTCATAGCAGTGAATCTCGTCTTTGGAAGAATCTTGGTGAAGATGTCAGCCACCTGATCAGAAGTATGTATGTAGGGAGTAGATATCTGGCCAGATAAGACAGCTTCGCGAACAAAATGACAGTCAACCTCAACATATTTTGTTTGCTCATGAAAAGTAGGATTACTGGCAATAAAAGTGGCAGCTTTGTTGTCACAGTACATCGGAATAGGAGAAGAGTCAGAAATGCCAAAATCCTTCAGTAGACTCAGAATCCAGAACAACTCACAAGTAGTATGCGCCATGGCGCGATATTCTGCTTTAGCACTTGAGCGAGCAACCACAATCTGTTTCTTGCTTCGCCAAGTAAGAAGATTTCCTCCTACAAAGGTACAGTAGCCAGAGGTGGAGCGTCGGTCGATTTTACTCCCAGCATAGTCAGAGTCAGAATATCCAACAAGCTTACAGTGACCATGTTTTTTATATAGCAAACCTTTCCCAGGAGCACTCTTCAGATATTTGAGAATGTGGCAAACGACATCCCATTGACATTGACGGGGTTTATCCAGATATCTACTAACAAGCCTAACAGCAGAAGTAATATCAGCACGAGTAACAGTAAGATAAATGAGCTTGCCAACCATGCGGCGATATTGATGATGATCAGGATAGGCAGGAGAGTTCTCATCGTCCCAATTAGTATTTGGATCCAGAGGAGTACTAGCAGGTTTAGCACCAAGAAGTCCTGTGTCAGAAAGAAGATCCAGAACATATTTACGTTGAGACAAGCATAAACCAGAAGCAGATCTAGAGACTTCAATCCCAAGAAAGTAACGCAAAGTCCCAAGGTCTTTGGTGACAAAGTGTTTCTCCAAATAACACTTAGTAGCCTGAATACCGTCAAGATCACTCCCTCAGAGAATAATGTCATCAACATATACAATCAGAATAACAATACCAGCAGTAGTGTTTTTAATGAAAACAGAATGATCGGACTGGGAGCGTCGAAAAAGAAACTTCTGAAGAATGGTACTTAGTTTATCAAACCAAGCACGGGGACTCTGTTTTAAACCATAGATAGCTTTCCGCAACCTGCAGACTTTGGAGGACTCCCCCTGAAGCACAAATCCTGGAGGTTGTTGCATATAGACCTCCTCATGTAAATCTCCATACAGAAACGCATTTTTCACATCCAGCTGGTACAAGGGCCAATCAGAATTAATAGCAACAGAAATAAGAATCCGTACGGAATTCAACCGAGCCATCAGTGAAAAAGTCTCAAAGTAGTCGACCCCATAAGTCTACGTGTAGCCCTTGGCAACAAGTCTAGCCTTGAGGCGCTCAACCGTGCCATCCGGTTGATATTTAACAGTAAACACCCAACGACAGCCAACTGGAGAACAATCAGTAGGAGGATCGACTAACTGCCAAGTATTGCGATCAGTAAGAGCTTGCATTTCCACTTCCATGGCCGGACGCCAAGCTGGATGTTTAAGAGCCTGAGAAGCATTTTTAGGAACAGAGACAGCAAAAAGAGTCGCAGCAAAATTTGCAAAATTAGTTCCCAAATGATCAGAAGTACAGAAATTGCCAATAGGATGTTTAGTACAAGCTCTAGTTCCTTTCCTCAAACTGATAGGAACATCTAAGTCAGAGTATACCTGGCACGGAGGACAAGGACTCTGGAGGGGCCATAGAGGGAGTTGTTGTCTTCTGTCTTCGTTGATAAACTTTCAGAGGAGGACTTTCAGCAGGAGGAGCAGTATCATCATTATCATCAATCATAGGTAGAGGTGCCTCCATTAATAAATCTGATGTAAGGGTAGACCCGACAGAGGAGTAGAAAGGCATGTGCTCAAAGAAAACAACATCAGCAGATACAAACCATTTCCTTGACACGGGATCATAACAGCGGTACCCTTTATGAGTGTGAGAGTACCCTAAAAAGACACACTTTATTGCTCTAGGATCAAGTTTGGTGAGACCAGGAAGAAGATTTTTGACAAAACAGGTGCTCCCAAAGATACGAGGAGGAACAGAAAAGAGGGGCGCATCCGGGTACAGGATTTGATAAGGGACTTGATTCCCAAGAACAGAGGACGGCATGCGGTTAATAAGGTAACATGCAGTGGAAACAGCTTCAGGCCAAAAACATTGTGGGACATGGTAATGAAACAGTAAAGTGCGAGCAACTTCAAGGAGGTGTCGATTTTTGCGTTCGGCGACTCCATTTTGCTATGGAGTGTAGGCAGAAGAAGTTTGGTGTATGGTACCCTGTTTGCGACAAAAGTTGCTGACTGAGGCTTGCACAAATTCAAGGGCATTATCAGTGCGAAAAATTTTGATAGGTTTGGCAAACTGGGTACGGATCTCAGCAAAATAAGCAGTAATGGTATCAAGTATAGTAGAATTGTCCTTGAGCAAGAAAATCCAGGTAGTTCTAGAAAAATCATCAATAAATCTCAAAAAGTAGCGAAATCCAGAAATACTGGACACAAAACAAGGACCCCAAACATCAGCATGAATAATATCAAATGGCTGCTTTTAACTAATACATGATTTCTTAGAAAAAGATGCCCGCGTATGTTTTTCCAATTGGCAAGTCTCACAATGAAAAATAGAATCTAAAACATCAGGAAGTAAATGTTTCAGTTTCGCTGCAGAAGGATGTCCCAGACGGTAGTGCCACTGGATGCCTATCACAGAGTGTGAAACACAAAGCAGGTTTGGGAAGCGTAGGGTTGCACAATGTGTGCACCCTCATATATATAACATTGAAACAATTACAGAGAGGTCCACATATAATATGGAAATAACAAAACAATTAACAGAATATATAAAACAGGAATATATTGTAACACTCCCCCTCAAGTTGGAGCATAGATATCAATCATGCCCAACTTGTCCATCAGAATGCAGAATTGCTTCTTCGCCAGCAGCTTGGTGAAGATGTCAGCAACTTGGTCTTCAGAACGAGTGAAGGGAGTGCAGATCTTGCCAGTCAGAATAGATTCCCGAATAAAATGACAATCTACTTCAATATGTTTAGTGCGCTCATGATAAACTGGATTATTCGCAATGAAGATAGCAGCTTTATTATCACAGTGCATAGGTATAGCAGAAGAAGAGTCAACCCCGAACTCTTTTAACAGAGAGTGCACCCACAACAATTCACAGGCAGTATGGGCCATGGCCCTATATTCAGCTTCAGCACTGGACCTGGCCACAACATTTTGTTTTTTACTTCGCCAGGTAACAAGATTTCCTCCAACATATGTACAATACCCAGAAGTAGATTTTCTGTCAACTCTGCTACCTGCATAATCAGAATCAGAATACCCCGTAAGAGAACAGTGTCCATGCTTCCTGTAGTGAAGTCCCTTGCCAGGAGACTTCTTCAAATATCGTAGGATCTGACAAAGAGCATCCCAGTGACACTGTCTGGGTTTATCAAGGTATCTGCTAAGAAGACCCACTGCAGTAGAAATGTCAGCTCTGGTGACAGTCAAATAAATGAGTTTACCAATCAGCCTCCTGTATTTTTTATGATCAGCAAACAGAGGAGAAGAATCATCATCCCAATTTACATTAGGATCTAGAGGAATATCAGCAGGTCTCGCCCCCAGCATACCAGTCTCCTGCAGTATGTCTAGGACATATTTTCTCTGAGACAACACAAGAGCATTAGAATTTCTAGAAACTTCTATGCCCAGAAAATATCTAAGTTTGCCCAAATCTTTAGTAGCAAAGTGTTTGCCCATATGAGATTTAGTAGCCTGAATACCAAGAGAATCACTGCCAGATATGATAATATCATCAACATAGACAATCAGAATAATAATACCAGTTGAAGTCTTCTTGGTAAAAACAGAATGATCCACCTGAGATCGCAGAAACCCAAAATCAATCATAATTTTGCTCAATTTATCAAACCAAGCCCGGGGACTCTGCTTAAGCCCATAAATAGACTTCTTTAATCTGCAAACTTTGTGAGACTCCCCCTGAGCAACAAACCCAGGAGGTTGCTCCATGTAGACCTCTTCTTGTAAGTCACCATACAAGAAGGCATTTTTGACATCAAGTTGCAACAAAGGCCAGTCAAGATTAACAGCAACAGACAGAAGAATTCTAACAGAATTAAGGCGAGCAACAGGAGAGAATGTCTCAAAATAGTCAATACCATACGTCTGGGTGTAGCCTTTAGCAACTAAGCGTGCCTTGAGCCTTTCAACAGTGCCATCAGGTTGATATTTCACAGCATACACCCATCTGCAACCTACAGGTTTGCACTGAGGAGGAGGATCCACCAACTCCCAAGTATCTCGTTCAGCAAGAGCTAACATCTCCTCCTTCATAGCAGACAACCAACCAGTACTCTGTAGAGCATCCTGGATATTCTTTGGAACAGCAACAGCAGATAAGGCATATACAAAATTGCTAGAATGAACATTCAGATGGTCAGTAGAAACAAACTGAGCAATACTGTGTGATGTGCAGGAACGAGTACCCTTTCTAAGAGCAATGGGTAAATGAAGATCAGAAGGTACCTCAGGTGTAGCAGAACCTTCTAGAGGTGAAGATTGGTTTTCATGGGGGGTATCTTGAGTAGAAGGCACTCTGTTCCTGCGTTGATAAACTATAAGAGGAGGCTTATCAGCCTCAGTAGTGACTTTGTCAGTAGTGTCAGGCACACATTCAGAAATAACAGGTAGAGGTGAAGCAATAAGATCAGACTGTAAATTGTCACCACGAGCCGAATAGTAAGGAGTATCTTCAAAGAAAACCACATCACTGCTAGTAAACCATTTTCTTGCAGTAGGACTGTAGCACCGATATCCCTTCTGGGTACGGGAATATCCCAAAAACATGCACTTCTCAGCACGAGGAGACAATTTATCAGAAGTAGGTCCAACTAACCGTACAAAACAGGTACATCCAAAAATCCTAGGAGGCACAGTAAATAGCTGAATATCGGGTTGAAGCACCTGAATAGGTATTTTGTTTCCAATCACAGATGATGGCATTCGATTTATCAGAAAACAAGCAGTCAATATAGCCTCAGGCCAAAACGAGCGAGGAACATGTGCATGCATCATAATAGTTCTAGCAACCTCTAACACATGTCTATTTTTACGCTCAGCCACACCATTTTGCTGGGGTGTATAAGCACAGGAGGTCTGATGTATTGTACCCACAGATTTACAAAAAACATCCACATCTTTTTTAACAAATTCCAGTGCATTATCAGTACGAAAAATTTTGACAGGCATACCATATTGAGTTTTTATTTCAGCAAAGAAGAACTTGATAACAGACAAGACTTCGGACCTACTTTTCATCATAAATAACCAAGTAGTCCGTGAAAAGTCATCAATAAACAGAATAAAATACTTATGACCAGATAAACTAGGCACATGACAAGGTCCCCATACATCAGAATGCACTATATCAAATATATTTTTACTGCTAATTTGACTGCGTCTAGGATAAACAGCACGAGTTTGTTTTCCAAGTTGACATGACTCGCACTGAAAACGACAAACGCCAAGATCAGACACTAAATATCGAAGCTTCTCAGATGAGGGATGGCCCAGCCGGTAGTGCCACTGTAATGCAGAAACTGAGGTAGATAAAGCAGAAGTCACAGATGCTTTAGCAGCTTTAGGCAATTGATCCAGATAGAAGAGTCCATCAGCACCTTCATACCCCCCACCAATCTTCATCCTCGTGCGAAGGTCCTGAAAAACACAAGAACCAGGAATAAAAGTCAGACTACACTGTAAGCTCCGCAATATCTTGCTAACAGACAACAGATTCAAAGGAAATCGCGGCACATATAAGGCAGATTTCAGCAGAAAGTCAGAAGAAATATCCCCTACTCCAACCACTGCAGACTTGGAACCATCAGCCAACATAACAGAAGAGGGTCTAGCAGGTTTAAAAACTTTGTGAAACAGTGATCTATTTCCAGAAATATGCGAGGAGGCACCGGAGTCTATGACCCACTTAGTATTACCAGGAGTAGAGGAAGAGCTCAGAAAGGCAGTGTCATAACCAGAATAAGTGGCAGCATGAGCTCCACTAGTCGAAGCTTGAGACGACGCACCAGCGCGCTCAAGAAGAAGACGCTCCACCTCAGCACGGATGTAGTCAGCAGTCACACCCGAGGAGGCAGAGTCAGTAGACGGAGTCGTTCCCTCTGACGCAGTAGGAGTGGAGTCCGCAGCTGCATTGGCCCACGCCGGCTTACCATATTTCTCCCAGCATTTTTCTTCAATATGGTTGGACCGGCCACAGAAGGTACAAAGGCGTTGTCCTGACTGAGGACGCGCACCAGCAGTAGGGGCAGTAGAAGAGGCTCCACGACCAGGAGCAGCCCGTCCTCGTCCTCCACCCAGGGGAGGACGGCTCTCAGTAAAACGACCACGGCCACGACCGCGACCACGACCAGAAGCTGCGGCAAGGGCCGAAGAGTCTCCAACATCAGTAGGCAGAGAAGAAGACGACGAAGGCAAACGCTGAAGGCGTTTGTAGGCACTCTGGAGTGACGGCAGAGGGTCACTAGCTAGGATCTGGTCCACAACTCCAGCATATGACTCGGGCAATCCACAGAGAAACTGAACCAACTGAAGCTCCTGGCGCTGACGCTGCATAGTAGCCAGGTCCGTGGAGAGAGGGTGATAGGATTCCAGCTCACCCCATAAACCAGTGAAGTCATAGAAATAATCCGCAATATCTGTCCCCGTGAACTGTAGACGTCCCAGCTGCTTGGTGATGTCAAACACCTTCTTGGGGTTCTGACTGTGCGAGTAAGTACCGGCGAGCTGATCCCACATCTGCTTCGCTGTAGGCAGGTGAAGAAGTGTGACACTGATCTTCTCAATGCTGTTGTTGAGAATCCAGGTCATCACGGTGGAGTCATCACGAACCTAGTCGTCATACGCCTTCACATCTTTAGCATCAGCGTCCTCGGCGGGTGCGGCCGGACCCGCACGGATAAGATGTGAGTACTTGCCCTGGGATCTGGCATAGATCGTCATGGAGCAGACCCAGTGTGGGTAGTTGCGCCCATCAAGCTTCACAGTAGTAACTTGACGGCGGAAGTCATCATGCGAAGACGCCATGGTAGCAGTAGGTACAGCAGGAACAGGCACGATCAGGCAGGAGACGGTCTACGCCGTCAGGCAGACACAACAGGCACAAAGAACACGGAGAAGACCTCTCACATACGGTCTACGCCAAAGCGCAGAACAGAACCCGGTGGCACAACGGCCTACACGGGCAGGCAGGTAAAGAGACCGAAACTAACGGTCTACGTCTTCAAGCCACCGGAGCGCTGGAGGATTTCACAGAGCCAACGAACCGGCGGCTAGAAACCGCGGAGGCGCACCGGCCCCGGCGGCGGAGGGGGCGCCCGGCCCCGGCGGCTAGCCCGGCGGCTGGAACCTGCCGGCTGCCCGCCCGGCGGCTGCCCGCCCGGCTGCTGCGGCGGACCGCCCGGCGGCTGCTGCGGCGCCTGGCCGGCGGCGGCGGCTGCTGGGCCGGCGGCTGCTGTGCGGCTGGCCGGCGGCCCTGCTGCTGGCCGGCGGCGCGGCGAGGAGGGGGGGGGGCGGGGAGAGAGAGAGGGAAGGGAAGGGAGGGTGACGGCGGACTGGATCTACTGCTCTGGTACCATGTGAAACACAAAGCAGGTTTGGGAAGCGTAGGGTTGCACAATGTGTGCACCCTCATATATATAACATTGAAACAATTACAGAGAGGTCCACATATAATATGGAAATAACAAAACAATTAACAGAATATATAAAACAGGAATATATTGTAACACAGAGGATGTCAGATATGCTACGGTCTTTGGAACGTCCAAGTAATATAGCCCATCTGGTCCCTCATGGCCCAAACCAATCGTCGTCCTCGTGCGCAGATCCTGAAACACAACACCATCCGGGTCAAAGGTAATAGAGCAACGAAGACTTTTTACAGTTCTATTGACAGATAACAGATTTATAGGAAATTTCGGAACATAAAGAGTAGACCGCAGAGGCAGGCAACCAGGAGTGCAGATATCACCAATGCCAGTAACAGGTGTCTTAGACCCATCAGCCAGTGTAACATGAGGTATAACAGAAGTATTATGTAAGTTAGAAAATAACGCAGGATTTCCAGAGATATGGGATGTCGCACCCGAATCAATCACCCATGAATTTTTACCAGACTAGGTCAGAAGTGCAGCGCTCCCGTCAGTAGAGGCTTCAGCAGAAGAAGCAAGGCGAGCCTGAAGAAGTTTCTCGAACTCCGACCGGATCCAATCAGCAGAAGGAGCAGCAGAGATAGTGGTAGTCTCAGGTTGATCTGTAGTGACTT
Source organism: Alisma plantago-aquatica (assembly GCA_963693085.1). Classification (NCBI taxonomy): domain Eukaryota; kingdom Viridiplantae; phylum Streptophyta; class Magnoliopsida; order Alismatales; family Alismataceae; genus Alisma; species Alisma plantago-aquatica. Next base: position 1,333,628,824 of record OY856409.1, on the reverse strand, counting down.
GGTTTGCCCAGACTGGCTTGCCATGCTTGATCCAACAGCGATCTTCATTGTGATTTGTGCGCTTACAGAAAGTACAGAAGCGTGGTTCAGTAGTCTTTGTACCAGAGCCACGTCCAGGTGCAGAGGAGCGCCCGCGACCACGGCCCCGTCCTCGACCGCGGCCACGAGAAGAGTCACCCGTGCGAACAGCAAGGGCCGCTCCATCAGAAGTGTCAGGCAAAGACTGAGATACAGAAGGTAGACGTTGAACACGTTTCAGAACATCTCGCAGTGTAGGCAGAGGATCACTTGAGAGAATTTGATCAACAACTCCGGCGAAGGAGGAGGGTATACCAGCGAGGAACTGGACAAGCTGAAGTTCGTTCCGTTGACGCTGGATTTCAGTAATGTCGGCAGAAAGCAAATGGTACACCTAAAATTCATCCCAGAGAGCACACCAGTTGTTGTAGTAGTCCTCGATAGAATCAATAGTAGAAAACTCTTGCTTGGCTAACTGCTTGAAGATCTCAAACACCTTCTTTGGATTTTGCTAGTGAGAGTATACGTGGGAGAGTTGGTCCCACATATCCTTTGCAGTTTTCAGACGAATGAGAGACTGGATGATCTTCGATTTGGCGTTGTTGACCATCCAGGTCATAACGCCATAGTCCTCCTTGGACCAGAGATCATAGGCCTGCTTGGTCTTGTCATCAGCATCAGCAGTGGGAGCGTCCGGTCCTTTGGTCCATAGATGAGAATAGCGCCCTTGTGCTTTAACATAGAGTTCAAAGGAAGCTGCCCAGAGGTGATAGTTGGAGCCATCCAACTTCACAGTAGTAACACACAGAGTACGCGGAAGATCCGGAGTCGCCATCGAAAGGTGTTGTCAGGGGCAGAAGCACACGCGCAGAGAGCAGCAGTAGTCAGCAGTCAGAGGCAGAAGTCCAACACATGGACTAGTAGTAGAAGGTAGAAGATCCACGCATGGATCTTAGAAAAACCCACGTAGGGGCAGCAGATGAAAAGAAAAACCTACGCCAACATGGAGGATCAGTCACTCTACCATGAGGCGCAGGCAAACAGAGAGGATGAAGCCCGTTACTCCGTCAACGTGCCAGAACTGGAAAGTTACCGAGGCTGTCCGGAGATTTCGGAAAAAGAAACGGAGCTAGACGGAGGGCCTGTGGTGGATTAGGCCACAAGGATGGGAGAAGGGAAGGAGGTTGGTGAAGAGATTGGATGGGAGGGCGGCGTACTGTAGCAGTACTGTAACGGTGGTACTGTAGTAGTACTGTAGCGGCGGAAAAAAAAGGTGGGGGTGGCGGCAGCTAGGGTTGGTGGAGAAGATGGCGGCTAGGATTGGGGTGAGAGAGGGATTAGGTTTAAGGTGGATCGGCCCGCTCTGATACCATCTAGAAGTTGGCAACGAGATTGCTTATTATTGGATTATCTAAAAAGAATACAATGATCTCTCTTTTATAAGACAAGAGAGTGTACAATATTTAGAGATGAGCAATATGGGATAAAGAGAAGAAGAGAATAAAGAGAAATAAGCAAATACACTAAGTAAAGAAAAGCAGTAAAGTGTATATACTAATAACACCAAAAATTATACAGGTAATAGAAGGTCTACCATATTTCCAAAAGCACCAAACAACTGTAACCATAGCAACCACTTTAAGTTGCAGTTGGGCTTAGATCCCTTGCCTTTTGCAGTAACTAAAAGAACCCGGGAAAAAGAGGAAGTGTCAGAACATGCCATTAGGTACGTTACAGGATTTGGCTCTAAACTAACCTCTTGTATCAGGATAAGCCTTAGCCGGGAAGCTTACCTATATCCAATATATCATTGAGAATTAGGGCTATCTTACGGAAAAATCAAAACACGAGTAGAATAAGTAGGGCCTTGCACCCTTTAGGCTAAACTTCTAAGTTTAATGGTTGATAATAGATTTATCAGAACAATGACAGAAGTACATAAAATCACTCATCTACTAGTCTATTACCTATCTCCAAAAGAAAAGCTTATTCAAGATGATGTACTACCTGATAGCATTCTTCTTACAAGTGAAGTGCTTCTGGCTACGTCAAAAACCTTAAATATATATGGCAAATCTGGTGCTCCATGTTATTTCACACTCAACGCTTATTAGTGTGGTCATTAATACAGCATGTCTTCCTTGTTAAGAACAGTGGCTTCAAAGTAATTTGGTTTACAATAAGATTCCAATATCGTGCAGACTGCCCCTCAACATGAGATAATTCTGCGCATTCAATTAACTCTAGTTATTTAAAACTGATTAGGAAGAACCAACCAAGAAGCAATGTAACAAGGAGAGCAATTCTGAGAAGTTCTATCGATTAGACATTAATAAATACGGCGGAGAATCAGCTCGTCATGTTTGCCAAACTCATCAGCAGGCCCTAACATAGAGGTGCTCACTAGCATAGCAGAGATCACATTGGATGGAAGAAGTTCAAGAAGAAAGCTCTTGGGTGAAAGACGCCTAAGAGGCCCTACACATGGACACACCTTTCCTCTACCATAACAAAAAGAGTATTGGCTGAACTCAAGCTTGTAAAAGGTGATAGTTGTTGAGCCAACTATCGACTGATCACTAGAGCCACCAGAGAGCAGCTGAATCAATATCATGACATCGGAGGGGCCCTAGATGTGAAAGAGCATACTGTGACCTACCAGAGGGTTGTTGAGTGTCATACTGGTTACCTCAAGTTAGCTTCAGCAATCAATTGTAGACAACAAGTTGGTAACAGAATACCAGCGATCCATGAGAGGCCAAACAGCTGTGTGGAACCATTTGGAGGCTGACCCACCGTTCGTTCATGATTAGGTCAACACATGACTATGTGGTGCATTCCGCAGCCACACTTATATAAGGTTACTGGCATGATGAGGGGGAGCTAAACATATCACATATGCACTAGAGCAATAGGGTGGGATCCCTCTTCTATTATGAAATGGACGAATAACAACTAGGATAACAGAAATAATTACCAGCTACGACTCGTAGCTTCTATTTCCAACAACCCCATCTGTAAGGGGGTGACTAGGCCTCTCTCTGAAAGGCAACACAACCAATGAAAAGTAAAACAAGTAAAATTTGGGGAAGTCAGTCTCCACTATCCAGAAATGATTCAGAACCACTTATCTCAATAAAATGAGAGTTTTCCACCACCACCAAGAATGTTTTTGGGCATCATGCAAAGCCATCAACATAAGAGCACCTGGTCATTAGAAAGACTTGAACATTTAAGCCTAGAATCAAGATCCTTCGATGCATTACAATTTCGTGGTTCATAATCACACATAAAAACAGTGATCGTTGTGTAGCCTCTTAGTTCATTTGCCAAGCAGGCCCTTACTGAAGTCAGTGAAAGAAAGCAACCCACTAGCTTCTATTTCAAGCCAAAAGACGGAATACCTTTGAGAAGCTTTGCTTTCGAGAAAAAATCCTTCTATGTTCGGTTCCTTAGGAGCCACGTGTCTTGTGCCACTTCACAATCTTGTTGCATACGAATCTGATTGGTGTGGCAAGCCTTTACCTCACACAACAGCCATCTCTTGTCATCTATTTTGACCTTCTCTAAATGAGCCTTGGTATGGTGGTGTGCTGAGAGCATTAGTTTCTCTTATTTTCTACAAAAATATTAACTCTAGCAAAAACATTTACTGAAGCAAAAGATTTTTTTGACAGACTGCTGACACTGAAACCAATGTGTTATTATGAAAAGATTACATGATGCATGGACAAAAAGTCTAAATACTTTGGTCTTTACCTGGAACAAATATTTTAGCTGCTGCCTTCAAGGAACCAAGATCTGTTATGTCTTTTGCCTGCAAAAGGAACCATATTACAATATGGCCAAATGGTTAAGCACATTCAGACAAAAATTAATGCTGGGAATCTTTCATGGACCAGGTCATTTTATATTGCATTTTGTAAGGATTACCTTAAAAGTAAGAACATCCAAGTAAATTAGGTTTAAGAACAACTCTCCTATATATAGCAGAGGGAGAGTTACACGGATCCCTCAAGCTAGAGAGTATTGGTCGTGTAATCTCAGCTTTTTATTCATATACTGAAAAAGGGTGGGAGGAAGTGGCTTGTGTGTGAGGATGTCCGCCACTTGTTCTCCAGTCTTTACGTATTGTGTTACTATATTTTTTGCTTTGATGAGGTCACGTACAAAGTGGCAATCAACCTCAATGTGTTTGGAACAATCGTGGAAGAACGTGTTGTTTGCGATATGAATAGCAGCTTGATTACCGCAATACAATGATTAATGAGGCTGGTTGCTGGACTGGAATCTTGAACTCATAGATGATGGATTGGACCCATTGCAAGGCACAATAGGCATGTATTATGGCACGATTCAGCTTTCGTGCTTGAGCGAGCAACAGTTTCTTTCTTGCTTCTCCAAGCCATCAGGTGATTTCTCAGTCTGATGCAATAGCCGGATGTGGATCGCATATCATGGGGGTCTCTAGCCAGTCTGCATCTGGGTATATATTATTGGAGATTCCCTAGAACTTTGGTAGAAAATTGAAGTAGAGAGCCTTCTTCAGATCAGATAGTCTGTGTGCGTCATTACCAGTGATCACGATATCTGCAATGTAGACAACAAGTAATGTGTCCCTGCTGGGAATAAGAAGAAAAGATGGAGTGATCACTAACTGACGGACTAAATCCCAATTGACAAAGAGCAGTATTGAGTTTGTTGAACCAGGCCCGAGGAGATTGTTTTAGGCCATATGGGATCAATGGAGACAACATACTTTTTAGCACACTCCCCCTCAACAACAAATCCGGGAAGATCACATGTACACTTCTTGAGAGAGGTCATGGAGGAGGAATGCAGTCTTTGATTTCCAGCTGGTATAGGAGCCTGTTGAGATTGGCATCAAGAGAGATCATAATGCGCACAGAATCGATCCGAGACACTGGAGAGAGTTTTGAAGAAGACCACTTTAAAGGTCTGAGTGTACCCTTCGGCGGCAAGGGGCGCCTTCAAGCGCTTAACTGCCCTGTCAGAATGGTGTCTAATGGAGAAAACACAGAGACATCCAACAATGTTTTTACCCGGAGGAGGATCAACTGACTCCTAGGTATTACTTGCTTGAAGAGCCTCCATCTTATCAACCATCACAGCTTTCCACGTAGGATGACTATTAGTATATATGTTTTTTGTTTTATTTATGCTTCAGACTTGTCTTGTCTTCAACTCTTTCTTGTGTTCCATATTGCCTGCTCCTATTCTTCACTTACTCTCTTAACCTATCAGAGAGAGTCACTTGTATTTGTTTTTGACACATTAAATAAAGGCTTTGCTATTCTATATGGTATCAGACGTGTTTGATCCCCCTTAACCCTAATGCTCTGTGTGGGGATCTTGAGGAGCATTAGCCTCTGAATACAGACCTTCATACATCACAAAAGCAATGCCAAGAACTTAAACTCGTCTAGCTCCTATGTTGTCTTCCTGACTCAAATGTATGGTCTAGCTCCTATGTTGTCTTCCTGACTCAAATGTATCGTCTAGCTCCTATGTTGTCTTCCTGACTCAAATGTGTGGGGATCTTGAGAGGTAGGGGGGGGGGGGGGGACGTAATGACATATACAATCTCAATACTCTACCTCACTACTACAATACAGACTTATATTCTTCGGTATCACCTCTTTAGCAGCAGTTGCGCCTGGGCCATCTTTCTAATAGCCAGTCACGTCAATTAGGCAAACAAACTTGTTCCTCTTTTCCTGCTAAGCATCCTATCTGTTGTTCGAAACCATTTGATATTGTACAATTCAATGTGTGAGGTCCCTGTGAAATTTTTAAATAATTGTGGTTTTCAATGCTTTATCAGCTTCATTGATAATTTTTCTAAAACCGTGGCTTTATCTTCTGAAAGATAGATCCGTTGTTTTGTCTACTATGTAATATTTGTTTGTTAAAACTAAAATTCAATTCTCAAAAACCATAAAAGTTTTATGCACTAACAGCACATTTGAATACGATCAACAGGATCTAAATTGCTTCTGTCTTGATATGGGTACATTGCATCAAACTTCTTGACCTTATACCCCTCAATAGAATGCCATTGCGGAATGCAAAAATAAATATTTGCTTGATGTCGCTCGTACTATTATGTATCTCACCAATGTTGCTAAGTCTTTTTGGCCTAGTGCCTTGTTGACCGCCTATTTGAATGGGATATGGCCACAAAATAGTACCTATTTGGGCATTTTGTCACTAGAGATCTAGGAAAATTGCATTGCTTTCTTGGCATTTAAGTAGCCTATCGGGGATCTAGTTAAACAATCTGGTATAATGGGGACACGGCCTGTTGATACTCCCCTGGACTCTAATGCAAACCTTAATGATGAAGGCCCAATATTGCCTGATCACTAGAGATATAGACAGTTTTTGATCTATTTTACCGTTACCCGTTGGATATTATTGTTCCAATTGGGTTTGTTAGTTGATACTTAGTCAAACCTGGACAATGTCACTAGGATGTTGTCTTTCTTATTTGGAGATATCTTATCAAAGAATTTGGATTGCATGTTACTATCTCCATACAGATTATGTGTCAATAGAGCCACAACATTCATTGCCAGCAATCCAGTTTTCCATGGATGAACCAAGATATTGAAGCATAAAGCCATTTCAACATGGAAGTTGTGATGAAGAAATGCATCTCTATTCCTTACATACGCTCAAAAGATCACGTTGTTGACCTATTCGATAAAGTACTTCCAGGGAAGGCATTTGCAGAATTGATTGACAAGTTGTGCATGAGAGATATATACAAGGAATAAAATGTCCCATTTCGAAGCCAGTGGCGACATAAACAAAAATTTTGACAAATTTTGACGAAAATTTTGACAAATTTTGACAAAAATTTTGACAGATGTGTTCCTAGAATTGACTATCAAATGAAAAAATGTGTTAATGCAATTATACTAAAACAATCTACTAGTGTATATCTAGAATAATAAAAGGCTTCTTATTATATGAGTAAAACAATTACAGAGACCTCTCTTTTATAGGATAAGAGAGTAAAGAATAAAGCAGAGACAAGCAATATGGGATAAACGAAATAGGCTAATACACAAGACAAGTCTAAAGCCCATAACACAATAATAAAAGAAAAACCCAGTAAAATACATATACTAATACTCCCCCTCAAGTTGGAGCATAGATATCAATCATGCCTAGCTTGTCCATTAGAGTAGTGAATTTGGTCTTCGGAAGAGTTTTGGTGAAGATATCTGCGACTTGATCTGAAGTATGTATATAAGGCGTAGAGATCTGACTAGATAAGAGAGCTTCCCGTACAAAGTGGCAATCAACTTCAACATGTTTAGTGCATTCATGGAAGGCAGGAATACTGGCAATAAAGATGGTTGCTTTGTTGTCACAGTCCATGGGAATAGGTTTAGAATCAGAGACACCAAAATCTTTCAGAAGTCCACGTACCCAGAAGAGTTCACACGTAGTGTGAGCCATCGCTCGATACTCAGCTTCAGCACTAGAACAAGCAACTATGGTTTGTTTCTTGCTTCGCCAGGTGACTAGGTTACCGCCTACAAAGATGAAGTACCCAGATGTAGATTTGTGATCGATCTTGCTGCCAACATAGTCAGAATCAGAACATCCAACAAGATTACAATGCATATGTTTCTTGTAAAGCATGCCTTTTCTAGGAGAGCTTTTTAGATACTTCAGAATATGGCATATAGCGTCTCAGTGACATTGTCTGGGCTTATCTAGATATCTGCTAACGAGTCTAACAGCAGACGTGATATCAGCCCTAGTGACAGTGAGTTATATAAGTTTCCCTATTTCGACAATATTGATGATGGTCAGGGTAAGGAGGAGAATTCTCATCATCCCAGTTAGTATTGGGATCCAAGGGAGTAACAGCTGGCTTGGCCCCAAGCATTCCTGTTTCAGATAGGAGATCCAGAACATATTTCTGTTGGGACAAGCGTAAACCAGAGGATGAGCAAGAAACCTCAATGCCCAAAAAATATCTCAATTTGCCTAAATCTTTGGTAACAAAGCATTTTTCCAAGTAATCTTTAGTGGCCTAAATTCCTGCTTGATCACTGCCAGATAATATGATATCATCAACATATAGAATTAGGATCACAAGCCCAGAATCAATTTTTTTTATAAACACAGAATGATCAAACTGAGAACGACGAAAATTGAACTTGTGAAGAATGGAGCTCAACTTGTCAAACCAGGCTCAATGACTTTGTTCAAGTCCATAAATGGCTTTGCGCAAGCAACAGATTTTGGATGACTCCCCCTTAATCACAAATTCGGGAGGCTACTCCATGTATACCTCCTCATGTAGATCGCCATATAGGAAAGCATTTTTAACCTCTAATTTATAAAGACCAGACAGAATTTACTGCCACAGAAATAAGTACACGGACAGAGTTCAGTCGAGTAACAAGAGAGAAGGTCTGAAAGTAATCTACTCCATATGTCTGAGTGTAGCCTTTAGCTACAAGATGAGCTTTGAGTCGCTCAATAGTTCCATCACGATGGTTTGACTGTAAAATCCATCGGCAGCCAAAAAGTGAACAATCAGCAGGCACATCAACCCACTCCCATGTATGTCGATCAGTAAGAGCCTGCATTTCATATTCCATGGCTTGATGCCAAGCAGGATGTTGAAGACCATGGGTAGCATTTTTAAGAATAAAAACAGCAGAGAGATCAGAAGTGAAGTTGGCAAAATTAGTTCCCAAGTTTGCAGTAGTATAGAAATTCCCAATGGGATGTTGAGTGCAAGACCGAGTTCCTTTGCGTAAACTGATCCAAGTCAGAAAATACCTGAGGTGGAGGTGGATCTGCCGATGAGGATGGAGGAGTTGGAGGGGCCATGGAGGGAGTTGTAGCTTTCGGTCTTCTTTGATAAAATCTTCAGTGGAGGAGCAGGTGCAACAGTTGTATTCAGTAAAGCAATATCATCAATCAAAGGTAAAGGAGTATCCAGTAGTAAATCAGATGTCTGTGTTGAGCCTGCAAAAGAGTAGAACGGCATATGCTCAAAGAAGACTACATCAGCAAAAACCATCCACTTTTTTGTAATGGGATCATAACACCGGTATCCTTTTTGTGTCCTAGAGTACCCCAAGAAAACACACTTGGTAGCACGTGGATCCAGTTTGGTTAGGCTAGGACGCAGATTTTTCACAAAGCATGTACTGCCAAAAATTCGAGGGTGTGTCCAAGTAGTATAAGCTGTTTGGTCCCTCATGGCCTGAACCAATCTTCATCCTTATGCAAGGATCCCGAAATATAACACCATCTGGGTCAAAAGTTATTGAGCACCATAGGCTCTTAACAGTTCTACTCACAGATAACAGATTTATTGGGAATTTAGGAACATATAGTGTTGAATGTAATAAAAGACGACCAGGAGTGCAGATATTCCCAATTCCGAAAAGTAGTGTTTGAGAACCGTCGACAAGAGTAACAGGCAGAATAGAAGAAGGTTTATGCAAGTTAGAAAATAAAGTATGATTTCCAGTAATATGGGAGGTTGCACCACAGTAGATCACCCATGTATTTTTACCAGACTGTGCCAGGAGAGCAGAACTGCCATCAGTATAGGTCTCAATGGAAGAAGTCAGTCTTGCTTGGAGTAACTTCTCAAACTCAAAGTGGATCCATTCTACAGAAGGTGGGGTAGATGAGGATGCAGCAGCGTCAGGTTGTTCTGACGTGACTTGATTTGCTCAGACATGTTTGCCATGCTTGATCCAGCAACTATCTTCAGTATGATTGGTTTGTTTGCAGAAGTTATAGTAGTGTTGTTCAGTAGATGAAGAGTCGGAACCAGACGAGTACGACCAGGTCCAGTAGTAGAGCGCCCTCGACTACACCCAAGACCGCAGCCACAACCACCGAAAGAATCACCAGACCGAACAGCAAGGGTTGCTCCATCAGAGGAATCAGAAGAAACTTAAGAGATAGAAGGTAAGTGATGTACGCGTTTCAAATCTCGCAAGGTAGGCAGAGGGTCACTAGATAAATTTTGATCAACAACACCAACAAAGGAGTGTGGTAACCCAGCAAGGAACTGAACGAGCTAAAGCTCGTTGCGCTGTCGTTTGATTTCCTTAATATCGGCCCTGAGCAGGTGCTAGATCTCGAATTGATCCCAATGCACGCAACACCGATTGTAATACTCTTCCACAGATTTAGTATTAATGTACTCCTTGGCCAAGTGTTTGAAGATTTTAAGCACTTTCTTTGGATTTTGCTGATGAGAGTACACGAGGGAAAGTTGATCGGACATGTCCTTAGCTGTTCGCAGTCATAGAAGAGATTGGTTGATTTTAGATTCAGCATTGTTGACCATCCAGATCATAACACCAGAGTCTTCTTTTGTCCATAGATCATATGCATGCTTTGTCTTTTCATCAGTAGCTGCAGCAGGAGCAGTCAGGCCATTAGTAGAAAGATGGGAGTAGCGCCCTTGAGCCTTAAAGCTCAAAAGAAGTTGTCCAGTGTGATAGTTGGAACCATCCAACATGATAGTAGTGACGCACAGAATCCAGAGCGGATTGATGGACGCCATGAGTCACGTAGTAAGCAAGACGCAAAAGCAAGCAAGAGGTAGACGTAGTAGTTAGCAGAAAAGAGCAGCAAAAACCTAACACATGAGCAGAGGTAGTGTTGAAGCAAGAGCTAGTAACACCCGCACGGGGGTAGAAGATAGCAGCATGAGATCTGAAGCACCAGATCTCAGAAACCCACATAGGGGCAACAGAAGATACAGAAAAACCTACGCCAACATGGAGGAAGAATTACTCCACCATGAGGCGTAGGCAGGCAGAGAGCGAAAACCGATTAACATGTCGATGTGCTATAATTAGAAAGTTGTCGAAGACTTTCAGAGAATAGGAGATAAGAGGAGTGATCGGGGTGGCTAGCCTGAGGGATAGATGGCTGGTGGAGAAGGGAGTGGTGGTGGGTTAGAGGGGAGGAAGGAGAGGGAGCGGGAGAGGGATGGTGGTGGGGCTAGGGGAGGGGATGGGGGTGGCGGCGGGTTGGTGGGATGGTAAGTGAGTGGCAACAGTGGTGGGGGAAGGGGTCTGCGGCGGGAAGGGAGAGGAGGGGGAAGGGGTGGGCAGCGACACCGGCGGGGTTGTTTTGGGGGGGTGGGGGCGACGGCAGCAAGGGTGGAAGAGGAAAGGAGGGGTGGTGGCTGGCTAGGATTTATAGGGGCATGGGTTAGGGTTAGGTTGGGAATGGCTTAAGGAGGATCAGGTTTCTCTGATACCATCTAGAATAATAAAAGGCTTCTTATTAGATGAGTAAAACAATTACAGAGACCTCTCTTTTATAGGATAAGAGAGTAAAGAATAAAGTAGAGACGAGCAATATGAGATAAAAAAAGAGGCTAATAGACAGGACAAGTCTAAAGCCCATAACACAATAATAAAAGAAAAACCCAGTAAATTATATATACTATCAGTATATCTACTCAAATATGCAATGATATTTCATATTGGATATGTGGAGGTGGGGCTCCTCGTGTGTGTTACAAGTTGAATTGTTTCAATGGGGATTTGGATGTGGAATTCAATGGTGAAACGAATGAGTTAGTCATTATAGTTTACAAGAACAATATACAGACTGGAAGACACAAATTTATGCAAACTTAATAGGGTGTAGGATGGTAGGACCTCTAGGTAGGATGACATGACGTATGAAACGAGTAGTGTTGCAGTGCTCAGTGAAAGAGTATTGATGAAGCTTGAGACAATTATGGTTTATGTACCTAGTATAAGCTCGAGAGCCATGATGGTTGTTGTCCTACTTCTTAGTTATACATGAGCTAAGTAATTCTATCAACATATTGGCTCCATTTTATTTTGTTTTATACAAGCATATATGTGTCTTAATTTGTTCTCTACATGTAGTGACAAAGTGCAAACTCTTAGAAAATTGAAGCACTATTCTTGGTTGTGCTTTTGTAGCTAGATCCTCGAGGAGGCAGCCATGTAGCTAGAGGTGTGATTTATATTGGTATACATACAAAATATCTCGGTCGTCATGCTAATTTTGCACATTGTCATTGCAAATAATTCGACCTCAAAAATGAAACCTAGTGGGTCTTATAGCCATGGATACAACTCCCAAACCCATTTTTTAATGTTTCCTTCGTAGATCTTTATAAAAGCGGGAGAAATAGGAAAGAGGTAGAATTGGGCTAGGAAGAGAGGACACATAACTTTGATTGCTCCTAAAAATCCAAGGAGTCGCATAGTAAAATATGCAGACCTGGTACCTCGTTTCTCGAAATATAACTTACTTTTTGTTGTATTTTGCCGAAACGAGGACGAAATGGGCGGCCTTTTGAATCAAAATTTACCTAATTTTGTTGAAACGTACGAATTTTGTCAAAACGCCATCAAAATTTCTTGAAATGCCATACAAAAATCGACACATGCATTTGAGTATCTGATAGTCATCGGCACCGAAATTTTGAGTGAAAATTTGACAATTTCGTCGAAATTTTGAGCTATAATGCTCCAGCTTGAGGGGATGTGTTGATATCTTCACTTGTTTTTTTCTCTATCTGTTATTTACTGTTGTGTTATGTCTTTTCTTTAGTCCCATATTGCCAGGATATCTCTTATTTGATGTCTCTCCATCCTAAATAAGGAGAAGCATACTGTATATTTTGATTCATCCGAATATATCCTATTTTACTTTAGTCTCTAATACCAACTAATGGGAACGTGATTTGCTAAAACTCAAATTCATAATTAGAAAGTCTTCTTGGACACGTACCCCAACGATAGTATTTATTATAGAAGATGAAAAGCCTAATTGTCGCAACAATTGCGTCCAATCATCTAATTATAAACCAAATAAAACATAATTAAATTAACAAAGCTTGGACGTGTAAGTTGTAAGTAAGTCCCTAAAATGTCAACAAGGAGTGGCTCAAGTGGTCAAGCACAGTGTCCCCTAACAAAGAGACCCGAGTTCGAATCCCAGCTGCCGCCTTGATTTGCCACCCTCCCGGGCGTTCGGCCTCCGCCACGGGCGTGGGAGAGGGGGAGAGAATGCCTCTCTTAATCCCAAGTAAGTCCCTAAAATATCAATTAACTCCTTGAAATGGCAAAATCAACTACAAACTTAAGCAAACTATAATTCAAGCTGACCGGTCGATTGAAGCCTGATGATAGGTGATATGCACAGGCTCTCCTAAATCACAAGCCTTGATAGATTAGCATATTTACTATTGATGACTTTTTAAACAAACTCGTGTATATTATCATCAAGCAATTATGCCTTAATGTTCTAGTTTAGACTTTTTGAGCACCAATAAGGTCAAGATTGCCATGTTATCAAAATTGTCCCAACTCCCATGTTACAATGAAAGTGTTTACTCATAATATTTTCTGAATAGCATCACCTATATGCCATCATAAAATTAACACTGACATTAATAAACTTATGGGTTTGGCTTTTATCTGAAACATAGTTAAGTGTTGTGGGAAGAAAAGTACATTTTATATCATCCATTTCCTGCTTTGACGCTGCCAATGAAGTTGGATGAGGAATTTCCCATAGGATTCTCGAGTCTGTAAACATCAAAGATCTAAACTGACAGCCACCCCAGGATTGGCACTCAATCTAATGTCTCGCAGTTCAGTTACTGAAAAAAACACACAAGCAACCATCGCTTTGATGATGGCAGACTATACCCACCACATCTCCCACAATAACAGAATGTAACAAACAAGATTCAGTTCTTTGTTAGCATATGTTAGAAAGAGTCCTTATTTGCAATTTCAAATCCTTTCTAAACATATTAGAAAATGTCATATAGTAGTATAATATACTGTACTTCCCAAATCCAAATGTCAAATTAAATCTTCCTAAATCGATTCTCAACAATTTTGCTGTCCCTGAACCGTGCACAGTCTACATGTTGTTAGTACATCCTTTTTTATTCTGAAAACTATAGAAATTCCTACATCCTTAAACAGAAAAATGTTACAATCCAATATCTCGCAGTTCAGTTAGTGACAAAGCACACTAGCAGCCACCGCTTTTTATCTTCTTTCATAATTTGATCTTCCCAGGAAAATTTTTGTGATGGCAGCATATACCCACCACATCTCCCACAACAACAGAAATGTAACATACAAGTTTCAGTTCTTTATTAGCATAAATTACAAGGAGTCATTTTTTAGAGAGATCAAATCCTTTCAGAACATTTTAGCAAATGCCATATAGTAGTGTTAAATACTGTACTTTCCTACTCCAAATTTCCAATCATATCTTCCTTAATTGTTTCTGACGGCTTTCCCTGCCCCTGTACCGTGCACTAGGGGTAAGCATTCGGTTGATTTGGTCGGTTATGGTTAATTCGGTCCGGTTAAATGGTTAATTTGTGGTTTGAGATTTTAACCATTAACCTAACCGAATTAGTGTCGGTTAATTCGGTTATGGTTATTCGGTTAATGGTTAACCCGGTTGGTCAATTTGGTTAACCAAATAACACTGTCTTAATTTTCAACAATTGTTATATTATAGAAATATTGCATATAAATATAGTGTTATATAGTTCATCAAAACTTGATTAGTATATAAATGTGGAAGTTTTTTAAAATAAAAGTACCAACTATGTAGCTATATATATCTGTAGGGTATTTTTTTTTGAATAAATCGTAGCTATTCGGTTAATTCAGTTAACGGAACAGAAAATACTTTTAACCAAAAAATCAACCGTTTAACTAATTAACCGAAATAAATTAATCAAATTAACCAAACTAACGAAATTGTCCAAAAAGATTAACCAATCGGTTAATCGGTTATTAACCGAATTCTACTCACCCATACGGTGCACAATCAACGTGTTGTTAGTACGTCCTTTTTCTATTTGGAAAACTATGGATATTTCTACACCCTTAAACAGAAGAAAAAAAATTACAATAGAAGCATAATTGGATGCCCATGATTTGTCCAGATTATGACTACTAGCTAACCTCAAGAAAAGTGATCTTCAGCTGATTGGATGGACGAATTACCACACTCAGTACTTCTGATCTGCATGGAAATTCAAACATGGCATCATTAAGGGCTAGGAAGAAACAGGGGAGCTGGTCTGTGTCCCAGTAATGAGTCTTTGCATGCACTGGAATAGGATTCTAAAATCAAACAGTTTCAGCAAGGGCTAAAATATAAAAATATAAAAGATTGTAATACTGTATAAAGCTTTTTAACATTTTGGTACGAGACCAAAGTTAAAAAGCTACATTATCTTTCAGGGGAAGATATTCAAGTACAAGAGTGAAGCGTAAATTTAAGATTAACTGTGCAATTCAGAAGAATCCTTATCTTTTGGACTCCTCATAATTGCAAACATATATACCTGTCCGGTGAAGCAAAACGGGCCGCGTAAGTCCTGGTTTTTGCTTTATCCCCATATAATGAGAGGCCGGCATTATAATCCTAACATTGATATAAAGGTGGAACATGAAACTGATCTATTACGAAGTACGAATGAGATTAGTAGAGAAATTCAAAAGGCGGAGAGAAGAGAAATTGTTGTTCTATTCATTATGAAGGTTATACATGTTATTTATAAGCTGGATGAGGATAGTTACGAGGAATTTATATTAGCATATTGATCGGAAATTACAAGGAGCACTGATATCACTAACTGAGAATTAACAATTTGATTAACAATGACTACTGACCATATTAACTTTAGAAGGATAAAGCGATGTGAGCCCCAAGCAACCAAAAGACAAACAGAAACAGGACAAAAAGATATATCTTATCAACATTGTCTATAACCCTGCCCCTCAAGCTGGGGTACGGAAGAATCTCATTTTTAGCTCAAGCATACAGAATAAAAAACTGACATAAAGCATGCCCAATTAAAAACAGTCTCCCCCCTAAGAAACAATTCCTAGTAGAAAGCTCCCCTTGAGACAACCCACTTAAATAACAGGTAACTGACATATGAGCCTTGTCAGATAATAAAAGAAGGAAAATCGTAGTATTAGATAGGAGAAACCCTGCTCCTATAAATAGGAGAACAGGGAAGCATACAGACTTAACTAAACCCTAATGGGCCAAGACACAATGAGGCCCATATTACAAAGACAATATAAATAACTAATAAACGGACTCTCTAACACTCCCCCTCAAGCTGAAGTTGGGAGAATCCCAAATCAGCTTGCAGATAGAGAGTCAAACTAGAAAACAAATAGACAGAAATAAAAGGATAAACCAAGCCCATACAAGAAATTTCTCCCCCTCAATATTACAATAAAGCACACATATACTCATACACTCCCCCTCAAGTAGATGCTCCAAGCAAGCAGACAAGCAGGTCACAGAAGCTTCTCGATCATCTGGAGCAGAAATAAGCCACAACACAATCATCTGGAGCAAAAGATATAATAGTTGATAGGCACCAAGGTCTTCATCAACGTCGTCGTCGTAGTAGCCAGAGAGTGTTGGGTCACAGGCAGCAAAGTCCAGAGAGTGCTGGATCACAGGCAGTAGAGGTCAACGTACAAATAAAGTACGGACGGGTCAACGTGCGAAACAGAGAACGAACAAGCCAGAGAGTGTTGGTACACAGTAGTAGAGAGTCGACGTGCAAACAAGGCACGGACATGCCAGAGAGTGCTGGTGCACAGCAGTAGAGAGTCGACGACGTAGGCAGATAGAAGATCAGTATCGCAGAGTAGCAAGCAAATGCATAACTCCAGTAGACGAAGCTCCATGTAAAGTCAGTAACAAATGTCTTCATCATCTTCCCTCTTCATAAAGCATCCATCATAGTAGCAGACGTCATAAATCCAGATATCAGCAGTTAATGTGGCATGAAGTAGCATAACATAACTCTCCTCCATCTCATCTCTTCCCTCTACTCTTTCTCCTCTATTCTCCCCCTCACGCTAACTCTCCTCCATCTCATCTCTTCCCTCTACTCTTTCTCCTCTATTCTCCCCCTCACGCCAAGCACGGAAAGAGTAAAGGAGTGGTTGGCGTGGACAGTAAAAAAAAATGGTAGAGGCAAAAAATTTCTATAGGCAAATAGGTGGAGGAGGCAACCGACAACACGCATGGATCTTAGAAAAACCCACGTAGGGGCAGCAGATGAAGGGAAAAACCTATGCCAACATGGAAGATCAGTCACTCCACCATGAGGCACAGGAAAACAGAGAAGGAGAAGCCTTTTACGCCGTCAACGTGCCAGAACTGGAAAAACGTCGGGGCTGTCCAGAGATTGTAGCATATGTACTGTAGCATATGTATTGTAGCAGATGCATTGTAGCAGATGTACTGTAGCGCTGGTACTGTAGCGTCGTACCGTAGCAGTGGAAAAAAAACAGAGGGAGGGTTGTGGCTGGGCAATAGGCAGCAGATCCGGCGGCCGGTAGTAAGAGCGTAAAGGAACAAGGAAGAAGGCAGGGAACTAGGAAGGAATTCCCTGCGGGCAGCCAAGCACCGCCAAGGGCGGCGGCCGCCCGCAAGGGGGGGTGCTCCTTTGGTTCTTGCTCTCTCTCACGTAGGGTTTTGGTCCCTAAGACAGCTGCTCTGATACCATGTCAGATAATAAAAGAAGGCAAATTGTTATATTAGATAGGAGAAACCCTACTCCTATAAATAGGAGAACAGGGAAGCATACAGACTTAACTAAACCCTAATGGGCCAAGACACAGTGAGGCCCATATTACAAGGACAATATAAATAACTAATAAACGGACTATCTAACAAGCCTCACTCTCAGTCTCTTTAAAAAGCAGGTAGTGGAAGCAGTGATCATTTCCAATGTAGAGAAGTGCAAGAATAAGCAGTACGGAGAATCCAGAGAAAGCCTACGCACATGCAGGCTTTTTTGTGTATGACATGAAATTAACATGAGTAGGTAAGTCAATGTAGTTGGATGAAGTCAATTTGTTGTCACGTGCTAGGAATAGAACGAATGGGAGAAGTCGACAACAATTAGAAAACAGAATAAGTTCATGCATTCAATGCTCTAGAAAATGGAGATGTTTAGTGTGAAAATACTTCTACAGAGACTTCTTCAAATCATATATATGTTCAGTATTGTCTTCAAATATGACAAGTTATCAATAAAAACAACTGTAACTATTTGGCCTTCTTTTGTGTGGGAGTAAAATAAGGAGAGATCACTAGCAGACATTTCCAAACCCACTTGCATTAGGAGTTTGTTGAATTCATCAAATCAAGCCCTAGGGGATTGTTTATTCCATAGATTTCTCAAATGGCGGATTTTCATCTGACACTCCAAGACAGATTACTCGGAAGGTTTCCCTGCATAGGCTTCTTCTAGAAAATCTCCATCCATAAATGCATTTGTAAATCAATTTGATATAGTATCCGGTCAAAATGTGCAACCATGGAGATAAGGATGCAAACTGGACCGATCCATGTAACTGGGGAGAAAGTCCCAAAGAGTCAACTCTACAGGCTTGACTGTAGCCTCTAGCTACTAAGCGAGCTTTGAGACGTCTTAGCAGAACCATCCAGATTGTGCTTAACAACATACCATTTTGCAATCAATTGGATTCTCCCGAGAGGAAGGTCAACAAGAACCAATGTGTTGTTATTCAGGAGGGCATTCATTTTGTCACTCATAGTTGTGATAGTTTCTATTCATGCATCTCTTTCTTATTTCCTTTATCTGTTGGGTCTATTATGTAAATATTTACATCTTATATACTAAAGGAGAACCCACTCCAGTTGGGTATCATTTTAGCCCAATTCCTTTCACCTGGTATCAGAGCACGTTCTAGGGTTGCAACCCTAGCCGTCGGCTGCACCTCCCCCTCCTCTCTCTCCTTTTCCTTCTCTGCTCTGACCGCCAGCTTCGCGGTCGCTGCCCATCGGTCTCCATCCCTCTCTACCAAAGAGCGATGGCTGCTTGAAGGAGAGGAGAACCGCTCATTCTATCTTGTAGAGAGGAGGAACAACTTTTCTCTCGTGCTTCTTTCCTCTCCACGTAGTCCCCGTACGTGAATGAGTGCTTAAGTTCTTTAAGGGTTGTTAATGCGTCAACTTTGCATCCTTTTTGACAGTAGGTGATGGCGCTAATTCTTGTCACCTCTCCCAGCGCGTCTTCCTGGGGTCTTCTATCTATTTGACGGGGCTAATTCTCGTCCAAATTGTGCACCGGCCACCGGTGACACGGCGTGTTGTCCAACTAACACGTCGTGCAGCAATCTAGAAATCATCCTAACAACGTAGGATTCTCGCTCAAATTGCAGGTTACATGGTGTGTCCCCTAAGTGACACGGTGTGTCGACGGCTACAGGAATTTATGCCTCCCGCATTTACACAATGTGTTCCCTAAGTGACATGGTGTGCCGAAGGCCGCTACAGTTTATGCCTCTGATGGTTACACGTCGTCTCACCTGCACACACAGCGTGTTGAAGCAATTCAGAAAGTTTGTTGTTTGTCTTCTCCACTGACAGGACGTGCTGATATCTCAACATGATGTGTCATTCCCAAACACGACGTGTCAAATCTTCTACACGGCGTGTTGCTGACAACCTGCCTTGATTGATGTTTTCTTTCTTGATCCAATCTCACTATGGGAGACGAAAAGGCATCTACTTCCACTACAATCGTCTGCAATGATCAATCTCAGATAACTTTTGTGAAGCTTAATTCATAGAATTATCTCCTCTGGATGAATGCTATATATATTGTTCTTGAATCTAGAGAGAAGGTGATATTATTGAGTCAGAGCCTTCTGATGAAAGTAGCAAAGATTACTCTGCTTGGCGGGAACACAATGGATTGGTGAAGTCATGGTTATGTAATAGCATGGAGCCCAGATTGCCTTCAGGTTTATGTTCTACTTTACAGCAAAACAAATATGGTAAGCTGCAAAGAAACACTTCTCTCACGAGAAGAATGCTCTCTTTATGTATATGTCTATGATTGTCGCTTTGCAGAAAGACAAGATAGTCGCTCTCTAGAGGATTATCTTGGTGTTATATAATCCATCTCTCAGGAATTGAATTCCACCAGCCGCTGAAGACTAGTGATCAGATGAAAGATAGAAATGATCTAGCAATAGCAAGATTCCTATCTGGATTAAACCCTATGTATGCTTCATCTAGGAGTGTTATCCTTAAGACAAACTGATAAGTCTCGAAGAAGCCTTTGTGAGGATTCAACAATCTTTCTTTGAGTCTGTTTCTGCTACTTTAGGACACCAATCTGAAAATCATGCCTCTCTTGTTGTTGCCGCCAAATGAACTGGACGAGGTGTTGATCGAGGACGAGGCAATCGTCCTAGGGACAAATGTACGTTCTGTAGGAAACTGGGACATATAGAGGAAAAGTGTTATTCTAAGCATGGTCGACCCCTCATTTGTGGGGCACATTACACGACTACTTCCTCGGGAGCATCTACATCTAGAGCCTCTAAACAATCAGATGTTACAATCTCCGAGGAAGAGTAAGATTGTCTCCTTTATGCAACACAACAGGTTTGCATTGGCTCCTTAGTCAATCTAGTTTCAGATATAGGTAAGCAGAGGACTTCGCTTGTTGCTTCCCATCTGTTTTCTACATGGGTGGTGGATTTAGGGGCTTCTCAGCATATGACGGGTATACGATCTAAGCTTTTATCTTTTGACTCGTATATCTCGCATTCTTCTGTGACACTTGTTGATGGGTCTATCAGACAGATCCAGGCTTGTGGGACTGTACAATCATCATCTTATTTGACTTTACAGTTAGTGCATTATATACCAGACTTTCCTTTTAACTTAATGTCTATTGCTAACCTGGTTGATTCTTTGAAATGCTTGGTAACATGTGGAGACCCTTTTTTTGTGTTACAGGATCCCAAGAGTTGGAGGACGATTGGTGGGGGATCTAGGAAAGGTGATCTCTACTTCTTCAAAGGTGGGCACCCAACTCGCCATATTCCATCTACCGCATCTACCATTTTCAATTACTCTCCCTTACAATGGCATTGTCGCTATGGACATCCGTTTTTGTAGAGTCTTCAAAAGCTTGTTCCAGGCTTACCGTCTATAAAGTCATTAGAGTGTCAGTCATGTCAACTACGCAAGCATCATTACATTTCTTTTCAGAGTCAGAATGTGAAACACTCTAAGCATCCTTGATCTTATTCAAAGTGATGTTTTGGGTCCTGTTAAAGATCCAAGTTATAATGGCTTTCGAAATGTTCTATCTTACAATGATGATTTCTCCGACATGACTTGAGTATAGTTACTCAAGCCTCAGGATGAAGTTTTGTCAGTCATTCAAACTTTTCATCAATTAATAAAAATTCAGTTTGATGCTCATATCAAGATCTTTCGTACTGATAATGCTCTAGAATACGTTCAAAAGGCTATTTCCAATTTTTGTGATTATGTTGGTATGATTCATCAAACGGCTTGCCCTCATACACCTCAACAAAATGGGGTTGTTGAACGCAAAAATTGTCATTTACTTAATGTATCACGCACGCTACTTTTTTAGATGTTTGTGCCAAAGAAATATTGGTCTAATGCTCTTCTCACTGCTTTTTTTTATTAACCATCAGCCATCCTCTATTTTACATGGGTTCACCCCGTTCTCTGTTTTATGACCTGACAAGCAACCTTTTCATGTTCCCCTTTGTGTGTTTGGTTGGACTGCGTTTGTTCATGTGTCTGAGCCACATGCTAACAAGTTGTCTCCTCGCACAGTTCACACTGTCTTTTTGGGATATTCTCCCACACAAAAGGGATATAGATGTTATTTTCCTCATCTTCGTCACCTTTTTGTGTCAGCTAACATTACTTTTCACGAGTCTACTCCGTTCTTTAGTGACTTTGTCCAGAGTAAGGGGGAGCACAATCTTGAGAGTGACTATATAACTGAGCGAGAGAGAGCCACCACTTCCTATGTCATGTGATGGGAGTGTTCTAAATACCACTCATACTACACCACCACCATCACCTACACCACCTATTGAACCTTTTCTACTTGCTTACGCCAGGCGAGCAAGACATCACCAAGAGGATGTAGCGTCACCAGTCCAGCATATTGACTCCTCGTCATCGGACACTCCTGAGGTAATTGTTTCTCCTGAGAGTTCTCTTGATATTTTTGTTTCAGACTTACACATTTTAGTTGCAGCTCGTAAAGGTGTTCGATCATGCATTATTCGACATCCACTTTCGAGTGTTTGTTGCTTGTCTCATCTGTCACCAGTGGCTCGCACGTTTGCTCTTATGTGGGATTATATTGTTGTTCCTCGCTTCTATACAGAAGTAGCCCGACATGATGGATGGATTTAAGCTATGGATTGTGAGCTGGAAGCTCTTCATGAGAAACCCACCTGGGACTTGGTGGATCTTCCTCCTAGGAAGTCAGTTGTAGACTTCCAATGGGTTTATACTGCTAAACAAAAATAAGATGGTTCCATTGACCACTTGAAGGTGCGCTTGGTGGCAAAGGGGTACACTCAGACACATGACGTCAACTTCTTTGGGACTTTCTCCCCAATTACTCGGCTTAACTCTGTGTGGATCCTTATCTTTGTTGCTACTCATTGTGACTGGACTCTTCTTCAATTGCATGTCAAAAATGCTTTTCTTCATGGTGATCTTCTTTATGTTGCTCAGGGGGAGTGTCAGAAGGTATGCAAATTGAAGAAATCCTTATATGATCTGAAGCAGTCACCACGGGCATGGTTCGATAAATTTAGTGTTGCACTTATTCAATTTGGGTTCCATTGGTCCTCTAATGATCATTCTTTATTTGTGTATAAATCGCCAAGTGGCACTATTATTCTGGATGTTTATGTAGATGATATTGTCATCATAGCTGATGACTCTACTGGCATTCTATAGCTGAAGGAGTGGTTGTAAATATAGTCTCAAACAAAAGATGTGGACAATCTCTGCTATTTCCTTGGAATAGAAGTTCTACGTTCCAAGAAGGACACAAATCTCTCTTAGCAGAAGTATGTTCTGTTGGATCAATGGGCTCTAGAAGGGGGGGTTGAATAGAGCTTAACAAATCTCACAAAACAAATTAGACCACCAAATTATATTAGTTGCAGAAACTTAAACAAGCAGCAATTTGATGACCTAATCTAACATGCACAGCAAGGATAAGAGACAACGAAGAGCAAGCACATGGACAGGTGGTTTAGAGTGGTTCCATGTCCTAAACTTAGGAGCAATGTCAGTCCACTACCTAGAGTGGGTTAGTCTCTAGGATTTGTAATCTTGGTACTCTTATATTCCACAATAAGATTACAAGATACAACAACCATACATCCAAGGGCTTAGTACCTCAAGCAAAGAACTTCAACCTGTAGAAGGAGCTTACCCACTTGAAGCCTAGGAGTCTTCAGCCATCACCATGGACTTACCCACTCCTTTCTTCAAGTCTTCT
The DNA here is from genome assembly GCA_963693085.1 of Alisma plantago-aquatica. NCBI lineage: Eukaryota > Viridiplantae > Streptophyta > Magnoliopsida > Alismatales > Alismataceae > Alisma > Alisma plantago-aquatica. The sequence continues at coordinate 1,333,605,375 of OY856409.1, read as the reverse complement.
GCCTTTAAGGGATTACCTATCTTCCTTGAGCGTTGCCTTGCTTCTCTCCTTCACTTGGAGAGCTGGAGCACCTATCTCCTTCACTTGGAGACCTGGAGCAGCTTGCTTTCTTCAACCTTAAAGAACAGTAACACCTTCTCCATCGCTTGGAGAAGCTTCTTCAATCTTCTTCTTCAAAGAGAATGGAGGTAGGAAGATGTAGAAGAAGAGCTTTACATCAATACATGGAGTAGCTCTCTCACACAGGAACCTATCTCACTCATACTCACGAATTTCACTTGAAGGTAGAGAGAGAAAGGGGTTCAAAGGCTTAGAACACTCTCAACTATGCTAGCACCAAGTTTGCAATGAATGAGCAGCTTGGAATGAACTCAAGGGGGTCTATTTATAGTTGAGGGTGCCCCTTTAAGTTGTGGGACACTTGGATACGAAAATAGCCATTTTTTGTTCAAAGAAACGACTCTATTTTCGCTCAAAACACTCACCAATGGTCACATCACTTTTTTCTGCAAATTTCGTACAGTGCAATCGGTCGAGTTTCAATAAAGGTAACTCGACCGATCAAGTAAACGATAAAACCAATATTCAAATGATCGGTCGAGTTTGTCCTGACAAAACTCGACCGACCATTTGAACTCGAAATTGTCAGTTACATGATCGGTCGAGTTCTGTAAAAAGCACAACTCGACCGATGCAATCTTCAGAAAATTGACCAAGAATGATCGGTCGAGTTTCAAGCCAGGGAAACTCGACCGACCAAGTGCCTGTAATCAATTTTCTAATTTGCATCTAAAGTGATTAGCACTTGGTGATTTTTGTCCCAAACAATTTTCTCATCTAAGTTACAAGTCAATTCATCATTACAAGTGATTACATAGATGTTTTGAGGTCGTTTACATAGAAATCCCAAAAAGCACACTCGTAGCTATTTTGACTTGAACTTGACCCATTCTAGGGCTTTGGATTTTGGATACTTTTCATGTACCTAATGCCTGCAAACTATCTTAAACGCACATATTAGATACATATGAATGGAATGGTTAAGTCATTATCAAAATATAGGTAATGTATAACCTCTAAGTCAACATTCTCCCCCTTTTTGACAATGACAAATCATTCCTCAAACATATTGAAAAGGATATGAAAGTTATAACTTTGCCTTGTGAATTAGGGGGATTCATGATACGAACAATTGTGAATTGCTCCCCCTCAAACTATGCTTCCTCTAACCTGCATGGTTAGTTTCTCTACACATAGCAATACCAATATCCATGTAATGTGTAGTCCTTTGCAAGTTCACATAAGGAACAGTGATTTTGAACAAGAAAAGGATCTCACAGGCAAAAACCATATTCTATCAAAGAGAAAGCAATATGATTGAGTTTCAAGACTGATCTATCACTTGAAATATCTCTCCCCCTTTTGACATTATCAAAAAGATAGGGGGTATAGAAGAGCAAAAACTAGGTCTTCTCCGAAACTCAACCAAAACATATATGCAAGGCAGTAAGCAGCAATTTAAAGCATATAGCACACAACCACAGAGGAGAACACACAATCCAAGTCATAATAAAAAAATAGCTTAAGATAGCACCAACGCATAAGATAAAACAGAGTAAATAGCCAAAGTGCATATCTAGGATATTACAACTCAGATATATGTCCTCATGAAAGCAACTACAACCATAAAGCGAGAAAACAGAGATAAGAAACACTACAGCTCAGAAGAATGTGCCAGGATGTTTCTTATACAAAAGAGTCTAGAAAGATGTATATGATTGGCATGCTAGACTATAAGCTAAGAAACCACCTAAACATCTAAGCTATCTATATCTATGGTATCATCATCCTCGCCAGGGTGGTAGTCCTCGTCCCCGTCAGAAGGAGCAGCAGTGCCAGCATCAGATCCAGCACCATCACCACCATCGTCGGAAGCATCCTCGCCATCACCGTCATCAGCATCAGCATCCTCGGCCTGGTCTGGCATCTCCTCATCATCAGGAGGGTCAAAGGAACGACCGGGCCAGCGGGCATTCTGCTCAGCCCACGACATACCAAGAGCAAGAAGCTCCTTGGCCTGTGGGAAGGACGGAGCAGAGTCACCCAAGGAGGCGAGCAGAGTGGCCAGGGGGCCAGCAGGTAACGGCAGAATGACGGGAGCAGAACTACCAACAGCAAACGGTGGTGGAGCGGCAGCGGAAGGCTCGGGAGCAGGGAAGTAATGCTCATTAGCATAAGACGCATAAGCACTACCTGGGTATGGCTGGTAGGTGGGGTAGGGTGATGCACAGGATATGTTCATGGTAGACATGATTGAACAGAGATCCTGGTGCAGGTGTTCCTGAACCTGTCGGTTGTACGCCTGTTCATGCATCATATATCCCAGGAGGGTTTCATTGGATGCACGGAAGGACGCACGGCTAGGTCGAGGATGTGGCTGCGGAGGTGGAGCACGGGTGGAGGAGGATGAGGCAGCTGAGGCAAAGGCAGAAGCAGAAGCACCAGAGGCAGGAGAAAACACAGGGACAGCCTTCTGAAGAGTGGTCTCACTAATACAAACACCTTTTCTAGCAACCGGGTAATGGAAGTCAGAAAAGAGGGATTTATCAGTGGCAAACTTGAAAAGACCACAGATCAGAGCTGGGTAGGGAGGGTGGGTGCCTTTGGTGTTCTTGCTGGTGTCGAAACAGGTCATGTGGTGTAAGATATATTTGGCCCATTTGATACCGATATTGTTTAGAAAACAATACATAATTACTGCGGTGTTTTCTGCAATGTCCATTTGATTTCGCTTAGGATGGACATTACAGTTAATCACCAAAGCCAGTATGCGCCTCCGTAGGTCAAGAGAGGATGAAGGCAGGGTAGACTTCTTCTTGTAGGCCACGTCGGGTTTCTTTAAAAACCGATGAATGTCCGGTAGCGTCAATTCATGGTGTTTGTAAAAACCTTCCAGGTCAAGAAGATCGAAATACTCTCCATAGTCCTTACGCCAAGTGTCGTTTTCCTCGTCTCCGGCAAAAAATACGTTTAATGTATCCTCGAAGATTTGGAAACGGCGACCGGCAATCATCAAAGTAAGAACTATTTCAGTATTCGGCGGGGGGATAAGCGAATCGTAGTTCCAACGCAAGTTTGCGTAGAACTCGTGTACTGCCTTAGTGCTAGACATGTGATTGTTAAAACAGTCACTTCCGATCGCAAGGGCAGACAGGTGATGGTTGGCGAGAAGCCTCGAAACAGAGTTAATAACCGCTTGAAAACGATTTGGGTCAAGCAAGGGGCGAAACGGAAAAGGATTTCGGGGAAGAAGATCCTTGTACCAATTTACCGCCTCAAGAGACACAAAGGAGGTGTTATCAAAAGGAATCAAGCGATTAGTCGAGGAAGAGGCTTGAGCATTGTCGGGAGTAGCACGTTTTTGTCTTTGGGAAGCCATGGAAACGAAAACAAGAAGAAAAACGTGCACACGAGCAAAAGCAAACCTCAAACGTCAAAGAAACACCACCACGAGCGCCCAGGGAGGTCAAGAACGGGGTTGCTAGAAAATAGTCGGCCGATCCTAACGTTTAAGTTGGCTCAGCCCGTGGATCGGTCGAGTTCTATGTGTGGTAAACTCGACTGAACGGTCCACTGAAGAACTGCTCTCGGCTCCTGATCGGTCGAGTTTTCCAGGGTGGAAACTCGACCGAAGGTCAACCTGACCTAACAGTCGCATTCTTAGATTCTAGCCATATACATACCAATTAAATTTATTTTTCCATTCTATTATGTATAATTAACATATTTAGGCACATTTAGCTCATCATTGGGCACTATTTAGCAATAAAACATAAAATTCGATAAAAACCCAAAAGCAAGCAAAAACTAAGCATGTTGACAGGCAATTTAGGCACAATTAAGCATATATAGGCAAAGCAAGGTGAAGATTGACATGAGCAAGTATATAGGAAAGAGACAACTAGCTAGACCACATGGCAAGATCATTCAAATCAACAATAAGCAGTTTAGATCGAATAAAATTAAATTGATCTCTAGCTAGAGGTTTTGTAAAGATGCCCGCCAACTGATTTTATGTGTCCCCATGTGTGATATAGATATCTTTCTTGGCAATGTGGTCACAAAGAAAATGATGGCGAACCTCTATATGCTTGGCTCTACTATGCAATATAGGATTGTAAGATAGATTGATTGCACTAGTATTATCACAGAAGATAGGAGAAGCATCAAAAAATATGTTGAAGTCTTGGAGCATTTGCTTCATCCATAGGACCTGTGCACAACAACTCCCGGCTGCAATGTATTCAGCTTCGGTAGTTGATAATGCCACTGTACTTTGTTTCTTGGAGAACCAAGACCATGGTGCAGAACTTCGACTTCGTGTCGACTTCGCCAGGTGTGGAAGTGGAAGTTTGTGGAAACTTCGAGGAAGTTTAGACACAAACTTCGACAAACTTCGATGCCAATTTTTGAAGAAAATGATGTGAATTTGAAGGAAACTTTAATTGAAAACTACTATATATGTTATACATCTATCTTATATATGTTAATTTAACACAAAACACAATTCACAACTCTCTAGCCCTAGTTTCAAGGGTCGAATGTGCAATACATATATACAAATATAGTTCACCATATGTATTCTATACAATATACAGTCAAATAGTAGTTAAAACACCCTATCTAGGAAAGAGTGGCAACAAACAACATAGGAGTTGATATTAGAAGTTGTGAAGAGGGTTGGAGGCAACACTTATGCCTTATATGGCCTTTGGGACACTAGTTAGGATTAATGCTCTGGGTCGTCTCAACTTCGACCAAACTTCGCCCAACTTCGAGGAAACTTCGACAACTTCAGAGAAGTTGAGACGAAAAATACACACAAAAAAGTCAACTTCGCCGACATCACTGAAACTTCGCCCCGAAGTTTGGACGAGGCCGAAGTATTTGGGATTCGATTTCACCTATGGTCGAAGTTCGAAGTTTCGGCAAAATTTCGCCAAAAATCGTCGAAGTTATGTTCCATGACCAAGACACTAAGCATGGTCCTAGAATGAAGCAAGTGCCACTTGTGCACTTTCTATCAACCACCCTGTGTAATCTGCATCACTATATGCTCTAAGAGTAAAATCCCTTGATTTAGGATATCATAGTCCAAAATTTTGGGTTTTGGCTAAGTACCTCAAAATCCACTTAACAGCAATAAGATGCGACTTCTTAGGGTTAGATTGAAAACGAGCGCACAAGCCAACACTAAACATAATATCATGTCTAGAGGCAGTTAAATAAAGTAAACTTCCAATCATACCTCTATAGAGCTTCTCATCTACCTTTTCACCTTCTTCATCTTTGTCAAGTTTGGCGGTGTTTGGCATGGGTGTATCCATCGGCTTCATATTCTCCATCCCAAAGCGCTTGAGCAGTTCATTTGTGTACTTGCCTTGGTTGATGAAGTTTCCTTCTTTTGTTTGCACATTTCCTTGCTCATCTAGCTTGTTGCGGTAGACCCATTTGGTGCCAATGATTTTTCTATCACTTGGTCTTGGCACTAGAGTCCACACACGATTCTTCTCGAATTGCTCTAACTCTTCTTGCATGGCAAGGATCCACTCATCATCACCAAGGGCTTCTTTGATGTTCTTTGGCTCTAGTTGGGAGATGAAGGCACTATCTGTTTGTTCTTTGTTGTGAGCAGCTCGTGTCCTCACTCTCTCGAATGGGTTGCCAATGATCAACTCCTTGGGATGATTCTTTACAAAGCGGGGAGTGGGATCCTTCTTTTCTTCTTCTTCTTCTTCTATCACCTGCTTACCTTTATTTTTTATGTTGAGGTCTTTTAAGATGGGGATCAAATCATCTGCAACATCATCATCATCAACAACATGCTTGTCAACAACAGGGTTAGTTTCAATAAACTTAACATTGATAGATTCTTCAATTTTAGACAATTCAATGTTGAATATTCTATATGCCCTGCTAGTAGTGCTATAGCCTAGGAAGAAAGCCTTATAAGATTTCGGATCAAACTTGTCAAGAGAATCCCTCGTGTTTAAAACAAAACAAGGACATCCGAAAACATGAAAGAAATCAATAGACGGCTTTCTACCACGCCATAGTTCATAGGGGGTTTTCTTTAAAGAAGGATGTGTGAAAACTCGGTTATGCACAAAGCATGACGTGCTAATAGCTTCAGCCCAAAACTTCTTAGGAGTGTCATACTCAAGAAGCATGGTCCTAGCCATCTCTTGTAGCAACCTTCTTCTTCTCTACAACCCCATTTTGTTGAGACGTACGAGGAGAAGAGAAATTGTGCGAATAACCAGATTTTTCACAAAAACGCTCAAAAAGATCATTTTCAAATTCTCCCCCATGATCACTACGGATAGAAACAATTCGGCAAGAAGCTTCGTTTTCAGCCCGTTTACAAAAGCTCGAGAAAACATCAAGAGTATCGTTTTTAGAAACGAGAAAGAAGGTCCAAGTATATCGAGAGAAATCATCAACAATAACAAGACAATACTTGGAACCACGAAGCGTTTGCGTTCTCATTGGTCTGAATAGATCAATATGAAGAAGTTCAAGAACTCTTTTGGTACTCATGACTCCTTTGGATTTGAAGGAGGATTTGGTTTGTTTCCCTTGTGTACAAGGTTGGCATTCCTCATCCTTTTCAAAATCCAATTTGGGAAGTCCTTTAACCAAGTCCTTTTTACTCAATTTCTTCATTTGATGCATATTCACATGACCCAAACGGCGATGCCAAAGAGAAATATCATTTTTATCCACTACCAAGCATCTATTTAGTATGGGCTTAAGAGCATCAAGAATAATAACATAAAGATTACCATTTCTAGTTCCCTTATATATAACATTGTAGGAGAGGGAATCTAGAAGCAAGCATTCTAAAGAAGTAAACAACACAAGATATCCATTGTCACAAAGTTGACTAACACTAATTAAATTGTGATGAAGGTCATCAACAAGCAACACATTTTTAATACATAGCTCATTGCCCACATCACCCTCACCTATGACCTTACCCTTCTTGTTGTCCCGGAAGGTTACCAATCATCCTTTCTTTTTCACAAACTTGTTGAAATGGTTGATTTCTCCAGTCATGTGCTTAGAGCACCCACTATCAACAATCCATCTCTTTTTAACCTACAAGAAAGAAGGATGTCGGGACCCAACTCAAACTTTGGGATCCGGGGTTAGCTTGGAGACCCATTTCATCTTTGGGTTGGTCCCCTTGGCTTGTAAGGACAATAGGTGGAGTAATGGTCATCACATTTACAATGAACACAAACCATAGGGTTCTTAGAGCCGAAAGTCTCTCCATGGAAAATGAGAGGTTTCACACTCTTCTTCTTACCCTTGTTCTTGCTCTTTTTCTTACCTTTGGGAGCAATCTCATCATATCCCAAACCACTAGTACCAACATGTTTGGTAGAGTGTTCTAGGACATCATTGAGGGATTTCTTTCCCGAGAGAAACCTTTGCAAAGTAGATCTTAACTTGGCATTATCATCACTAAGATTTATAACAGTAATAGAAAGACTAGCAAGATCATCTCTAGCATGCAAAAGGTCGGCCTCAAGACAGAGGGCTTTAGTAAGAAGGGAATCCTTTTCTAAAGATAAGCTAGCAACTTCATTTCTTGGCAAAACATGTCTAGATGATAAATCATTAACTTGAGCAAGCAATTTGGCATTTTCAGATTAAAGCAAAACAATTTCTCTTTAATAAGCATAGACTTCATCTCTCCTGGCATCATCAATAAGTTTGAGTTCCATATTTTCAGTTTTAAGAACATCAAGCTCATCTAGGCACTTTTGGTTTTCTATCTTAAGATTTTCAATATTTTTAAGATATACACCATTGTCAACCTCTATTCCATTGTATTGAAGTTCAAGGTCAAGAAATTGCCCTTGCAAGGAATCTATACTCTCAAGATGCAATTTTTCATTTTGATCAAGAATATCAATTTTAGCATAAAGATCATCAACTGTCTTGCGTAACATTTTCCTCTTAGATTTGCATTTAGTAAAGGATGATTGGCATTCATTTAGCATATCAATGATAGTTTCTTTAGGCAGCTCTAGCAAATTTACTTCACTTACCTTGCTTACCTCACTTACCTCACATACATCTTCACTAGTAGAGGCCATGAGAGCTAGATGGCATTCTCCATCTTCAGGGCTTGAGGAGCTTGAAGAAGACTCCTCCCAAGCTGCATGGGTTGCATCTCTTGATCTTCTTTCTTTCTTGTCCTTCCTCTTGTACTTGCCTTCTCTCTTGTGCTCCTTGTCTTTCTTGTGACTGCTCTTATGGTGGCTCTTCTTGGCCTTGGGGCAGTCATTCTTGTAGTGGCTTTTTTTACCACACTCATAGCACCTTGGAGTTGAAGAGGAGGTCTTGCTCTTGAAGTGTTTCCCCTTTGAGTAGTTTGCCTCATGCTCATTGGAACCTTCATCTTCACTTGAGGAAGGGCTGGGAGACTTCAAGGCGAGTTGTTGTTGCCGGACCATTTCTTCAATTTGTGCTTTGAAGGTTGTGTCCTTTATCTTCTTAGACTCTTTTTCTTCTCTCTTCTCTTCCTCTTCTTGCTTGTCAAGCCTAGGTTCATGGGCTTGGAGGTTACCAACCAGCTCCTCGGTTGACAACTCACTTAGCTTGTACACCTCTTCAATTGAAGTAACCTTAGGCTCCCATCTCTTAAGAAGAGATCTCAAGATCTTGGAGTTGATAGTACCTCTATCCATCACACTCCCAAGGGCTGCCAAACTATTCAAGATGACATTGAGCCTAGTGTACATATCAGCCACTCTCTCATTCTTACCCATCTTGAAGTTCTATAGAAGACCACCAAGCATGTAGACTTTGGCCTCCTTCACTTGCTCGGTTCCTTCATAGGTGACACACAATTTGTGCCATATCTCATGTGCGGTGTCCCAAGAAGAGATCCGGTTGAACTCGGATGGAGTAAGAGCGGCGTAGATGATGCTTACAGCTTTGGCGTTGAGTTGAGCATGCTTCATTACAACTTCAATCCATGTGGTGATGTCCCCCTTTGGATCTTCATATTTGAGATGGACTATCTTCCACATTTCATAGCTCACACCTTGAAGGTAGAACTGCATCCTTCTCTTCTAATATAGGAAGTTGGTGCCGTCGAAGACCGGAGGTCTCATGGAGAAGCTTCCTTCTAGATTCAGCGAACCAAGTGCCGAATCACCCATCTTCTCCTACTTGTTAAAGTAGCTTGGAGAATACCTGCTCTGATACCACTTGTTGGATCAATGGGCTCTAGAAGGAGGGGGGTGAATAGAGCTTAACAAATCTCACAAAACAAATTAGACCACCAAATTATATTAGTTGCAGAAACTTAAACAAGCAGCAATTTGATGACCTAATTTAACATGCACAGCAAGGATAAGAGACAAGGAAGAGCAAGCACATGGACAGGTGGTTTAGAGTGGTTCCATGTCCTAAACTTAGGAGCAATGTCAGTCCACTACCTAGAGTGGGTTAGTCTCTAGGATTTGTAATCTTGGTACTCTTATATTCCACAATAAGATTACAAGATACAACAACCACACATCCAAGGGCTTAGTACCTCAAGCAAAGATCTTCAACCTGTAGAAGGAGCTTACCCACTTGAAGCCTAGGAGTCTTCAGCCATCACCATGGACTTACCCACTCCTTTCTTCAAATCTTCTGCCTTCAAGGAATTACCTATCTTCCTTGAGCGTTGCCTTGCTTCTCTCCTTCATTTGGAGAGTTGGAGCACCTATCTCCTTCACTTGGACACCTGGAGCAGCTTGCCTTCTTCAACCTTGAAGAACAGCAACACCTTCTCCTTCACTTGGAGAAGCTTCTTCAATCTTCTTCTTCAAAGAGAATGGAGGTAGGAAGATGTAGAAGAAGAGCTTTACATCAATACATGGAGTAGCTCTCTCACACAGGAACCTATCTCACTCATACTCACGAATTTCACTTGAAGGTAGAGAGAGAAAGGGGTTCAAAGGCTTAGAACACTCTCAACTATTCTAGCACCAAGTTTGCAATGAATGAGCAGCTTGGAATGAACTCCAAGGGGGTCTATTTATAGTTGAGGGTGCCCCTTTAAGTTGTGGGACACTTGGATACGAAAATAGCTATTTTTTGTTCAAAGAAACGACTCTATTTTCGCTCAAAACACTCACCAACGGTCACATCACTTTTTTCTGCAAATTTCGTACAATGCAATCGGTCGAGTTTCAATAAAGGTAACTCGACCGATCAAGTAAACGACAAAACCGATATTCAAATGATCGGTCGAGTTTGTCCTGACAAAACTCGACCGACCATTTGAACTCGAAATGGTCAGTTACATGATCGGTCGAGTTCTGTAAAAAGCACAACTCGACCGATGCAATCTTCAGAAAATTGACCAAGAATGATCGGTCGAGTTTCAAGCCAGGGAAACTCGACTGACCAAGTGTTTGTAATCAATTTTCTAATTTGCATCTAAAGTGATTAGCACTTGGTGATTTTTGTCCCAAACAATTTTCTCATCTAAGTTACAAGTCAATTCATCATTACAGGTGATTACATAGATGTTCTAAGGTCGTTTACATAGAAATCTCAAAAAGCACACTTGTAGCTATTTTGACTTGAACTTGACCCATTCTAGGGCTTTGGATTTTGGATCCTTTTCATGTACCTAATGCCTGCAAACTATCTTAAACGCTCATATTAGATACATATGAATGGAATGGTTAAGTCATTATCAAAATATAGGTAATGTATAACCTCTAGGTCAACATGTTCTAGACCTTCTTGCAGAGACATACATGACACAATGCAAACTAGTTTCCACGCCTATGGATTATCATACCAAGGCATCTATTTTTTATGACAGTAACTTTTCTGATCCAGCAAAGTAGAGGATTGTAGGGAAACTGATTTACTTGATAGTTACTCATCCTGATATTTCGTATGTTGTGGGAGTGGTTAGCCAGTTCATGAGTGCACCTAAGGTATAACACTGGATGGCAATCACCTGGATTATGCATTATGTTAAAGGATTGCCAGGGAAGGGTTTTACTTTACAGGGAAAGATCTTGCAAACACCCCCTTGAAGCTTATTGGATATACTATTGTTAATTAGGCAGGTGATGTAGGAGAGAGACTGTCTACCTCTGGATATTGTGTGTTTCTTGGGTAACACATGGTGACTTAGAGGAGCAAAAAACAAAACGTGGTAGCGGTCCAGCACAGAGGTTGAGTATCAAGCAATGTGACATACTTGTTGTGAGCTTCAATGGGTTATGTCCATACTGTCTAAAATGGGAGTGTCGGTTGAGACACCAATATCACTTATGTGTTATAACCAGTAGCCATTCACATTTCCAGCAATCCGGTGTTCCATGAGCAGAACAAGCATATTGAGGTGGACTGCCACTTTGTTCGTGATTTGGTGCTATCCAAGAAGAGCTAGACTCCTCATGTTCACACTAGGCAACAAGTGGCAAATATCTTATTCAAGCCACTACCATCTTCAGCTTATAATCATATGAATTCCAAGTTGGGCATCCATGGTGTGTATGCTTCAGCTTGAGGGGGAATGTTAGAGAATAGTTTCTATAGAGATATGTTGTGTTTGTTGAGTGTCATGTGCATAGCATGTGCCTCACTTTTGTTTTTACTTCTGTAGTTTAGTCCCATATTGCTCACCTCTAGTTTAGTCTCTAATCCCTTCTGTTATATAAGAGACTGTATTGTACACTGGTTTATTCATTCAATAAGCAATTCCCAGTTTCTCTATATGGTATCAAGAGCAGGTCTAGTTCTTTTTTCCCACCCTGCCCCTATGCCCTAAGCCTTTAGCCGGCGGCAGGCCCTCCACCCGCCGCCCACACCACCACCTCCACCCGTCGCCGCCTCCAACCTTCCTGCCCGCCGCCGCCCACACCACCACCACCACCCACCGCCACCACCTCCCTCCCTACCTGTTGCCCCCTTTCCTTCTTCCACCACCAGCTGCCGTCCCCTCCCTCCACCATTGCACTGCTGTCCTACTCTCGTGCTTCCTCCTGCTCCTTTTTCGTACGTGCAACCTTCCGGACAGCCACAGCCATCCCACGTCGAGAGTCTCCTATCTCTCCGGTTGTTTTTCTGCTTGCGCCCGATGATGGGATGCTAATCTTCCTCATGACAACGTAGGTTTATCTATCAGTCTATCTGCCCGACACGGGTCTCTTCTGATCTGATGCGTCAGATCCCTGGTGCTGATACTGCCCCATAGCGGGTTCTTTATTCACTGCATATTGCTGCGCTGCCACTTCACTACTGTCCTTCTGCTCATCAGGGCATCGGTTGAGCCTCCTCGCTCTCTGTGTGTCACAACCGTCAAGCTCGATGGCTCTAATTACCATCTGTGGTCGGCATCCTTTGTCCTTTATGTCAAGGCCCAAGGCCGGTACTCACATCTTACCACTGATCCTCCTACTGCCCCTGCTGCTACTGCTGATGAAAAGAGCAAACAAACTTATGCCCAATGGTCCAAAGACGACTCTGGTGTTATGTCCTGGCTTCTTAATAGCACCGAGCCGTGGATCAGTCAGTCGTTAAAATGCCTTCACGATGCTAAGGCGGTGTGGGACCAGCTTTCACATGTCTACTCCCATCAGTAAAATCCTAAACGCGTTTTTTAAATTTTCAAAAACCTGGCCAAGGAGTTTTCTTCTGATGCTTCCTGTTGGCTAAATTGGACATTATTAAAACCTTTGTTTCGATGATGACAAACATTTCATTCTTGTGGATCTAACTTGTTATTTGAGTGTTTCAGGGATAAACAAATAAGGAAGTGGATAGTTGAAGATCTATATTCTTAGATTGCTTATCATTTTCATGATTGTACTCAATGTAAAAACTTGTACAAGTATATAATGTACAAGTACATAGATATCATGTAAATCAAGCGTTAGATCTTCCCTATCCGCTCACAACACTTAGATAAACTCTCCCCTAAGATAAAATCACAATTACACATTGATACACACACTTAGTAGATAATTCAAGATATTGAAACAGGGACAATTTCGGTCGACAAACTTCTCGACCGAGATACTCTCGGTCGACAAAATCCTCGACCGAGAATCACCCCAGTCTAACTCACGAATACTTATTGTTGATCTACTCAAGTAACACTAAAATAGTCCTCGGTCGACAACATTCTCGACCGAGATAAACCTTCGAGTAGGTTCTATAGACGTTAGACTGAGTTGGAAAAGTAGTTGGGAGTTGGAAACGAACATTGCAACACATTTACCTCAACCTCCCACTCGGTCGAAGAAATGGTCGACCGAGACACACTCGGTCGACAAACTCCTCGACCGAGAGAAATTCTGGACTGCACTTTTCATCATTGAACAACTAGTCATTGCAACACAATTTATGGATACCTAACGACTAGTTGAGTACTAAGAACACCCTAGAAAGTGTCTAGAACGTCCCTAAGCATTTGTAACCTATTCCTATAAATAGGAGAGGCCTTAGGACACCCAAAGTATCACTTGTGCATACAATCACACTTGAGATTCATTCTTAGCGAGCAACAAGCAAAGCTACACTTGCAATTTGTTTCTTTGAGCTCTACATTAGTGTCTTATAGCCTAGTATCTCCTAGCCACCACACTACCACGTTCATCTATAGTGGATAGGAGATCAATACGCTTGATATAGGATCAAAGCGTTGTACTCATTGGTAACATTGTTTCTTCCAATCTTGTTTCTTTTATTGTATTTTGTTCTCCTTGACTACTCCTAGGTTAGAGGTTGTTGAAAGGAGGTTTGTGGAGCTACTTCAAGGTGGTGAAGGCTGCTCCTGGTGACTTGGAGTTAATTCAGAAGGTTGCCTCAAGGATTGAAGCTACTTCAGGTGAAGGCTACTTCAAGGGGGTCTTGGAGTTACTTCAGAAGGCTGCTTCTAGGAGGATTGAGGCTACTTCAGGTGAAGGCTACTTCAAGGGTGTAGGAAAGCAATTGTATTTTATGTAACATCCTCGCAAGGTAATAAAATAAGTTGCTTTCAAAATCCCGGTTGGAGACAATCGGGTAGTGGACTGACTACCTTAGATTTCTAAGGTAGGAACCACTCTACATCCTTGTGTCTTCCTTGTTTCCTCCAACTTCTTGTTCAAGTGTTTAATTAACTTTAAAAACTCCAAAAAGCTCTATTCACCCCCCCTCTAGATCTTTCAATTGGTATCAGAGCAGGTCTTCAAGGAGCCTTAACAAGTCTTGAAGCATGGGGGATGGTGTGCTCAACAACTTGAACCTGGAGGGAACATGCGTAGCTCGTCCACCACCGTTCGATAGAAGCAATTACAACTATTGGAAGAGAAGGATGCAATTTTATTTTTAAGGCATCAGTTGGGAGCTTTGGAGGATGGTGTCAACTCCATATGAGCTTCCGGAAACCGAGTATGCTACATGGGATATCAATATGGTAAAGCAAGCTCAACTAAATGCCAAGGCTGTAAGTATTTTATATTGTTCTATTTTGGTAAGTGAATTCAATAGAATTTCTTCATGTGAAACTGCATACGATATATGGCATAGACTTTCTATTACACATGAAGGAACTATACAAGTTAAAAATTCTAAGATTAGTATGCTTAAACAAAAGTTTGAACAATTTCGTATTGAACCAAATGAGTCCATTAGTGAAATGTATGCAAGATTCTCTACTATCATTAACAATTTTTTAGTGCGTTAGGAAAATTCATAAGTGAAGAAGATCAAGTATCCAGAATTCTTAGGTGTTTGCCTCCAAAGTACAAACCAAAGGTAGCAGCCATTGAAGAAGCCAATGATCTCACCAGATTGAGGATGGAGCAGCTCATTGGCAACTTAGAGACTCATGAGGTCACCCTTGAAGAAGAAGAAAGATTGGCGGACGAACACAAAAAGGAGAAAAGGAAGGATATTGCATTCAAGGCAATAACCAAAATTAGTCATGATACAAGTGAAGAAGATAGTGAAGAAGAGACTCTCATTGTAAATGGTAAGCAGTATAGAAGATCTAAAACTAATAAAATTTCTAGTGTTTCTTCTTCCTCTTCCCCTAGGTGTTTTGAATGTGGCAAAAAGGGACATTTAAAAAGTGATTGTCTCAAACTCAAGAAGGAAAAGAAATCCTCTCACAAGAAAAAGGAAAAAGCCTACAAAGCAGCATGGGACGACTCAAGTGATGATAGTGAAGATGGAGAAGAAGAAGTGGAGTGCCTTATTGCTACAACAAATGAAGAAGAGAATGAGGTAAACATATTTGATTTATCTAAAGAAGAGTTAATTGCTAGCATTGAAGAATTACATGATAAATATATTGATTGTAAAAAGAAACTAAAGAGAGTTACAAAAACTAATGAAGAATTATATGCTCAATTAAATGATCTTGCTTCCAAAAAGGAAAGTATTATTTCTGAAAATTCTACCTTGAAATCATCTTTTAATTATTGCAATGTGAAGTTGCTTACTCTAGAAACAAACTACAATTTTCTTTCTCAAGAAAAGGTTGAATTGCTTGCAAAGTTGAATGATCTTCAAACTCAACCTATCTTGTGTACTCATTTAGATTATGATGCTATTGTCAAAGAAAGAGATAGCTTGTTATCTAATCAAGATCAAGCAAAATTAGACATTAAAAGGAGAATGGATGAAATTGCTAAGTTACAAAAAGATATAAGTAGCTTGAAAAATAAATATATCCTTGATAAGATCCTAAAGGATTCTTCCGGCCAAATTGGAAGAAAAGGTTTAGGATATGATCCAAAAGGAAGATCTCATCCTAAATCTAGAAGAACACAAGCACCCAAGACGAAGGCCATATTTGTACCCAAAAACAACTCAACTCAAAGGAGAAATGAAATTGATTCCATTTGTTGTCACTATTGCTTGCGTCTTGGACATTATTCTTTTTCATGCCCATACAAGAAAAAGGATGTTGATTTAGTTTGGCTTCCAAGGCTTCAAGCCTAGGATATTTGAAAACGATTAGTTGAGATTTGACCTAAAACGTTACTTTGATATTCAAAATGTCTTATCTCAACTAAACTGAGCTTTAATTTGCATATTCTTGTAAAATTGTATTGGAAGTAACTTATGTTTTACTTGAAAATAATTACTGAAAACAAAAACAGAAACAATCTCGGTCGACAACAACTTCGACCGAGACACTCTTCGGTCGAGAAAGTTGTCGACCAAAGAAGCTTCTGTCTCAAACCTGCTTTTTCTGGAGAAACAGTAACATTATCGGTCGAAGAAAGTTGTCGACCGAGAACATTTCGGTCGAGAAAATAGTCGAGCGAGTAAGTTACTGTCTTAAGCCTACAAAGACTTGAAATACATCCTGCTGACAAATACTACCGAACTTCACTCGGTCGAGAACTTTGTCGACCAAGGAAAACTCTGTCAGAATTGTTTTATAAGAACAAGATACTTCAATTGCAATTAACTTAAGTGACTCAAATATGTAATGCACTTTACATATTACATTGCTTTAAATATTTGAATGATCCTAAACAAAGGGAAGAATATATGGGCATCAAAACTTTATACTTTGCATGATTAAATTGTCCCAAACAAGCATAGAAGAGGAAAAGATTGGTTTTATTCAAGAAAAGTACTAATGGCAAATCTATTGGCATAGGAGATTTTGTTCAACATTAACACAATCAAAATTGAAAACAAAAGAAGTGATCATACAAGGAACTTGGTTAAAATATAATCATCACCATTTTGTGAGAAAATTTTAGGTTTGAGCATTCTAAGAAATCATGACAAGATAATCCTGCTCACATAAATCAAACTCTAAAAGGCAAACTTAATCTTAAGGTTTTATCTTAGAATTATTCAACATTCACAAGTTCCTATATGAGCAAAATGAAGAACTAATAATGACCATATACAACAAAATCAAATCATATTCTAGAAGAAGTGGTTCATTGGATAACTTATGAAAATGCATATATTGGATAGCTACAGAAATGTCTCTCGGTTGAAAAAGAGTTCGACCGAGGGGCGCCTGGGTCGAAGTCATGGCCGACCTAAAATAAGCCTGACAACATGCTTGTGAAATCAAATCATTCACTAAAACTTAGTATGTTTGAACATCATTCATTGTTTCAAAGATAGTTATGACCTTAGTATACTTGAAGTAATCTTGGTTATAAGGGAGCCTACAATGTTCTTGAATACAATGTTTTTAATTGAATTCTCTACACTAATTAGGGCTTAACATCCCTTGTATTTGGTTAGAGATATATTCATTGATCCTAAAATGAGCTTAAAGGAATCTCATATCATTTCAGGGCTTAACATCCCTTATAAATGGTTGAGAAACTATTAAAATATATTCATGAGCCTAAAGGATTCTCATGTCATTTCAGGACTTAACATCCCTTGCAAATGATTGAGAAATAAATCATGATTTTTGAATTGTGGCTAAATTTGACATTCTTGTTATAGTATTCAATTAAGGGGGAGTATCTCATTTAGGGGGAGCACATTGATTATATGGCTATCTTTTTGAAATGACAAAGGGGGGGAAATAATATAAATCAAAATGTATGAGTTTCATAATCTCTTGGCTTCACATAAAATGTTGTTATATTCCTAAAGAGTCGGATAATGTGTTCCACATCTCTTTGGGAATAACTAGCACACACTTCATAAAGAAACAAGAGAATGTCTACATAAGGTAAAACTCAGGTATGAAACTCATGCTATTTAAATTCCTTTGATTTATATTTTAGAAATATTTGTCATCTTCAAAAGGGGGGAGATTGTTGGCCAAATTGGACATTATTAAACCCTTTGTTTTGATGATGACAAACATTTCATTCTTGTGGATCTAACTTGTTATTTGAGTGTTTCAGGGATAAAAAAATAAGGAAGTGGATAGTTGACGATCTATATGCTTAGATTGCTTATCATTTTCATGATTGTACTCAATGTAAAAACGTGTACAAGCATATAATGTACAAGTACATAGATATCATGTAAATCAAGTGTTAGATCTTCCCTATCCACTCACAACACTTAGATAAACTCTCCCCTAAGATAAAATCACAATTACACATTGATACACACACTTAGTAGATGATTCAACACATTGAAACAGGGACAATCTCGGTCGACAAACTTCTCGACCGAGACACTCTCGGTCAACAAAATCCTCGACCGAGAATCACCCCAGTCTAACTCACGAACACTGATTGTTGATCTACTCAAGTAACACTAGAATAGTCCTCGGTCGACAACATTCTCGACCGAGATAAACCTTCGAGTAGGTTCTATAGACGTTAGACGGAGTTGGAAAAGTAGTTGGGAGTTGGAAACGAACGTTGCAGCACATTTACCTCAACCTCCCACTCAGTCGAAGAAATGGTCGACCGAGACACACTCGGTCGACAAACTCCTCGACCGAGAGAAGTTCTGGACTGCACTTTTCAGCACTGAACAACTAGTCGTTACAACACAATTTATGGATACTTAACGGCTAGTTGAGCACTAAGAACACCCTAGAAAGTGTCTAGAACGTCCCTAAGTATTTGTAACATATTCCTAGAAATAGGAGAGGCCTTAGGACACCCAAAGTATCACTTGTGCATACAATCACACTTGAGATTCATTCTTAGTGAGCAACAAGCAAAGCTACACTTGCAATTTGTTTCTTTGAGCTCTACATTAGTGTCCTATAGCCTAGTATCGCCTAGCCACCACACTACCACGTTCATCTATAGTGGATAGGAGATCAATACGCTTGATATAGGATCAAAGCGTTGTACTCATTGGTAACATTATTTCTTTCTTCCAATCTTGTTCCTTTTATTGTATTTTGTTCTCCTTGACTACTCCTAGGTTGGAGGTTTGTGGAGCTACTTCAAGTTGGTGAAGGCTGCTCCCGATGACTTGGAGTTAATTCAGAAGGCTGCCTCAAGGATTGAAGCTACTTCAGGTGAAGGCTACTTCAAGGGGGTCTTGGAGTTACTTCAGAAGGCTACTTCTAGGAGGATTGAGGCTACTTCAGGTGAAGGCTACTTCAAGGTTGTAGGAAAGCAATTGTATTTTATGTAACATCCTCGCGAGGTAATAAAATAAGTTGCTTTCAAAATCCCGATTGGAGACAATTGGGTAGTGGACTGACTACCTTAGATTTCTAAGGTAGGAACCATTCTACATCCCTGTGTCTTCCTTGTTTCCTCCTACTTGTTGTTCAAGTATTTAATTAACTTTAAAAACTCCAAAAAGCTCTATTCACCCCCTCTAGATCTTTCACTTCCATCGAGGACTTATACAACCAGTGCTCTGCTCTCTGGAATGAGTATGAAATCTACCATCCGTTGACAGCTGATACCAAAGAAGCCCAGAAGCAGCGCAATGAACTACAACTGGTTCAATTTCTGGCTACGCTCCCTGCTTTCTTTTCCGGCGTGGTCGATCATATTTTGTCAAGTGATCCTCTGCCTACTCTTCGAGACGTCCTCAAGCGAGTTCAAAGATTATCATTTGTGACCTCCAATCATGTTATTGAGCATCCTGCTCTAGTTGCTCGCACTGCTGATTCTGGACATGGCCGCGGCCGTGGCGGACGTCTACCTCCCCCTAGTGGACGCGGCTCCTCTACTGCTCCTGGACGCGATCAAGCTACTGGTCCCCGCTACTGCAACTGGTGTGGTCGAGATAATCACACTGAAGATAGGCGTTGGATCAAGCACGGCAAGCCAGCCTGGGCTAACCAGGTCTCTACAGAAACTGCTACTGATGTTGCATCCGGCCAACCGGGTGCTCTGACTACTGAATGGATTCGCTCTGAATTCGAGAAGTTCTTCCAGGAGCGCATGACTTAGCTACCTTCGGCATCTGTTGTTGGTTCCTCGGCCATGCTTGCCTCTCCTTCTGTTGTAACAATAAATGGTGCATTGATTCTAGTGCGTCTGCCCATATGGCGGGCGACATCCAATTATTTTCTGCTTTGACTAAAAACTCTAGCATTTCATCTGTTACTGTTGCAAATGGCTCTAAGACTCATGTTCATGGCATTGGCATTGTTCCTCTATCTCGCAAGCTGCATCTACAATCTGTTTTATACATACCACAGTTTCCTGTTAATTTATTATCTGTCAGTAAAACTGTAAAGCAGCTTCATGCTCTATTAAATTTGATCCCTCTGGTTGTGTTTTGAAGGATCTCCGCACGAAGAAGAGGATTGGTTCGGGCCATGAAGGACCAGATGGATTATACTATTTGGATGGACCGCCTGCAGCATCTGCTCTTCTGTCTACATCAGTCTCAGGACTTCAATGGCACTTCTGGCTGGGTCATTCGTTAGCTACAAAATTGAAGCATTTATTTCCTACATTATCTGAAAACAATTTTTCTTGTGCATCTTGTGTTTTGGGAAAACAAACGCGGGCTGTTTTTCCCGCTAAAAAGGAAATTGGTTCTAAGGCTCCTTTTGATATTGTTCATGCAGACATCTGGGGTCCATGCTCTGTTTCGAGTCACTCTGGTGTTAAATATTTTCTGACTTTTATTGATGATTATTCCCGTACTACTTGGTTTTTTTGCTCAAAGATCGTGGCACTGTTTTGGACAATATTTGTGTCTTCTTTTCTGAAATACAGACCCATTTCAATAAACCTATTAAAATTTTCCGCACCGATAATGCAATAGAATTCATGCAAAAGTCTGTCACATCTTTTTGTTCTGATCGTGACACTATTCATCAAACCACCTGCCCTTATATTCCACAACAGAATGGTGTTGTTGAACGAAAAAATCGCCACTTATTAGAGGTTGCTCGCACCCTTCTTATTCATTATAAAGTCCCTCACCGTTTTTGGCCTGAGGTGGTTTCCACTGCATGCTATCTTATAAACCGTATGCCATCCTCTGTTTTACAGAATTGTATTCCTTACTTTATTTTGTTTCCTGATGCACCCCTGTTCTCGGTTCCTCCTCGTATTTTTGGGTGTACTTGCTTTGTTAAAAATTTACGCCGAGGAATGATGAAACTTGATCCTCGGTCCACCAAATGCATCTTTTTGGGATATTCTAGAACCCAGAAAGGTTACCGCTACTTTGATCTGGTACTCAAACAATGGTTTGTCAATGCGGATGTGATCTTCTTTGAACATATGCCCTATTATTCTGATGATGGCGCAACGCTATCCAGTGATATGTTGTCACCCACGCCTCTACCAGATATTATTGAAGACTTGCCTTCTTCTGACCAACCTGAGGTCGCCCCTTGCAAGTATACAAACGCCGGCCAAAGACAAGTACTCCTTCCATGGCCCCTCCACAACCAATTCCTCCGTCTGCGGAAGATCAAACAAACACTGAGGTAAATTATGACCTGCATCTTCCTATCAGCCTACGCAAAGGTATTCGCTCCTGCACTAAACATCCTATCAGTCAATTCTTCTCTTCTGCCAATCTGCATAATAGTTTTGCATGCTTTACTTATGTGCTTTCACGTCGTTACTATTCTGAAGACTGTTGCAGAAGCTCTAGTTATTCCTTCATGGAAACAGGCTATGGATCAGGAAATGCAGGTGCTCTATGATCGCAAGACTTGGGAACTTGTGGATCGCAAGACTTCATGCTCTACTGTTGGTTGCCGTTGGGTCATCATCATTAAGTATCAACCTGACGGAATAATTGAACGCCTAAAAGCTCGACTTGTTGCAAAAGGCTATACGCAGACATATAGTGTTGACTATTTTGAGACCTCTCCTGTTGCACGACTAAATTTTGTTCGAATTTTAATTTCTGTTGTTGTTAATAAA
Source organism: Alisma plantago-aquatica (assembly GCA_963693085.1). Taxonomy (NCBI): domain Eukaryota; kingdom Viridiplantae; phylum Streptophyta; class Magnoliopsida; order Alismatales; family Alismataceae; genus Alisma; species Alisma plantago-aquatica. The sequence continues at coordinate 1,333,583,533 of OY856409.1, read as the reverse complement.
GACTAGTCTCTCTTTCAGTTAGATGTCAAAAATGCATTTCTCTATGGAGATTTACAGGAGGTTTACATGGAGCAACCACCTAGTTTTGTTGCTCAGGGGGAGTCTGCTCTTAAAGTCTGTAAACTGAAAAAGGTTGTCTATGGTCTCAAACAGAGCCCACGTGCTTAGTTCGACAAGCTCAGTCAGATCTTAGTCAACTTTGGCTTCCGTCGCTCTCACTCTGATCACTCAGTTTTTACCTGCAAAAAAGTGGTTGGACTTGTCATTCTTATTGTTTGTGTTGATGATATTATTTTATCAGGCAGTGATACAGTGGGCATACAGGCAACTAAAACCTACTTAGAAAAACATTTTGTCGCTAAAGATCTTGGCAAGCTAAGATATTTCTTAGGTATTGAGGTTTCCAGATCATCTGCAGGGCTATGCCTCTCTCAAAGAAAATATGTACTTGATCTCTTACAGGAAACCGGTATGTTGGGCTGCAAACCAGCCAACACTCCTCTTGACCCAGATATGGATTGGAACGATGAAAATTCTCCTCCTTATGCTGATCATCATCAGTTCAGAAGACTGGTAGGCAAGCTTATTTACCAGACAGTCACAAGAGCTGACCTCATTGCTGTTGTGGGATTCATCAGTAGGTACCTTGATAAACCTCAGCAATGTCACTGGGATGCTATATGTCACATTCTGAGGTATCTTAAAAGCTCTCCAGGAAAAGGCTTGTTATATAAGAAGCATGGCCACTATAATCTATCTGGCTTCTCAGACTCTGACTATGTAGGAAGTCGTTTTGATTGTAAGTCAACCTCAGGATATTGTACATTTGTGGGCGGAAATCTTGTTACCTGGAAAAGCAAAAAGCAGACAATTGTAGCCAGATCTAGTGCAGAGGCAGAATACTGAGCTATGGCCCATACTGCATGTGAACTTTTGTGGGTCCAGAGTCTCCTTCAGGAGTTTGATATCTCCTATTCCAGCCCTATACCGAAGTTCTGTGATAACAAGGCCTCCATTTTTATTGCGAGCAACCCCACTTTTCATGAATGGACTAAACATATTGAGGTTGACTGTCACTTTGTTCGAGAAACTGTCCTTTCTGGCCAGATCTGCACTCCATATCTCAGCACTGAAAAGCAAGTTGCGGACATCTTCACCAAGATACTTCTCGTTTTCAGACGCTAGTGGACAAGTTGGGCATGTTCAACATCTACACTCGAGCTTGAGGGGGAGTATAGAGATATGTTGTATTTTGTTGAGTGTCATGTGCATAGCATGTGCCTCACTTATGTTTTTACATCTGTAGTTTAGTCACATATTGCTCACCTCTAGTTTAGTCTCTAATCCCTTCTGTTATATAAGAGACTGTATTGTACACTGGTTTATTCATTCAATAAGCAATTCCCAGTTTCTCTATTGTTTCTATGCATGTATCTCTTTCTTATTTCCTTTATTTGTTGGGTAACGTTCACACCTTATATAATAAAGGAGAACCTGCTCCAGTGGGGTATCATTCTGACCCAATTCCTTTCACAAGATCCATCCAAGATTCTGAGATTTTGAGGAAGCATAGTTTAAAATGTCAACTTGATGTTGTCTCTGAAGGTCCACAAACAAAAAATTATAGATATTTTGATCAAAATTTTGATAATTTTGTTCCTATTGACTGAAGGTTCAGACACACATATAGACAACCAAATAGAGGAATTAAGTCATGAAATTTTACTAGGATGACCTACGTACATAAATAAACCTAATAATGCAATAATATACTATGTTGGTATTGGGAGGGCCTCCTATATGTGTGAGTGAAAAGATATGAAACTACTTCGATGGGGATTTCGATTATGTAACGTAGACATATATCAATAATATATAATTAAGTGAAGGGAGGTCTCTACATTTTTTTCAGATTTTTTTTAGTTTTTCAAAAAAAACAATGAAACTACATAGGACGTCTATTTTGATATCTGGTAGTCGTTGAAACCCAAATTTTCGGTCTAAATTTACATATTTTACCAACATTTTAATCTATGCAAGGAAGTACGGTATTGTCCAAATACGGCTTATGTGCGAGCAATCAAGGATAGTCTTGACCAGTAGCAAACTTCAGAAATTAGATGTCAAACAACAAAGGAGTGAGTGACCTTCAATGGAGCAATGGGCTTGTCCAAGTCGTCAGGAATTTGCAAAATATTTAAAGATGGTGTAGGAGTGTAAAGGAAAACCTTTTAGGTGGCAGGATTTCTTTGAAGATATACATGGTAACAGGGCTATATAGATCATTGTTGGCATTGTGGACCAGATTCAATGTCAAGACAATGATAGAGTTGTACATACATTGAGTTAAAGGATAGTAGCATGTGTACCCCTTCTTGAAGCAGAGTACCCAAGGGAGACTGTCAGTCACTGATGATCTGCTTGTCAATCAACTTTTGAACAGCATGAAACCCAAGGAGTTCCTAGGGAAAGTGGAAAGCCCAATTTGTGGGATAAACAATGGAGAAAGGAGTGGCTCATTGGTGAGCAGAAGAATGTTGTCAGTCATTGAGAAAGGAGACAGCACTGTATTAAAAAACATCATATGCAGCCGCTGACAGTCCCAGCCGCTTAAATTTGCCTATATGCGTCAATTAGGCGCCATCTTCCCCCCTCTTTGCCCGCTTAACAGGTCGCCTAAAGGCTGCGCTTAGGCACCCACCTAAGGCCGCCTAAAGTAAGCAAGCAGCTCAGCCTACACGATTTCTTCTAAATCTGTAAGTCATACTTCCATTTGTAGTTATAGACATCTATAGTAGCATATAGTATGCATTATTCACATGGGCGATGATGTTCAAGACGGTGTATGTCATAGAATCCCAACAAGAAGAATGAAATGGAGGAATGCAGCAGGAATATTATTCAACCAAAAGATTCCACTCAAATTGTAAAGTTTTATAAAATAGCTATAGGCCAGTCATGTTCTACGGGAGTGAACACCGGACAGCAAAGAAACAAGATGTGAACACCGGACACAATAGTTTAAAATGTCGATCTTGGTGTTGTCTCCGATGGTCCAGAAACAAAAAAATTACAAAAAATTTGACCAAAATTTTGATAATTTTGTTCCTGTTGACAGAAGGTTCAGACCATGGAACATAACTTCGACGATTTTTGGCGAAATTTCGCCGAAACTTCGAACTTCGACCATAGGCGAAGTCGAATCCCAGATACTTCGGCCTCGTCCAAACTTCGGGGCGAAGTTTCAGTGATGTCGGCGAAGTTGACTTTTTTGTGTGTATTTTCGTCTCAACTTCTCCGAAGTTGTCGAAGTTTCCTCGAAGTTGGCGAAGTTGGGCGAAGTTTGGTTGAAGTTGAGACGACCCAGAGCATTAATCCTAACTAGTGTCCCAAAGGCCATATAAGGCATAAGTGTTGCCTCCAACCCTCTTCACAACTTATAATATCAACTTCTATGTTGTTTGTTGCCACTCTTTCCTAGATAGGGTGTTTTAACTGCTATTTGACTGTATATTGTATAGAATACATATGGTGAACTATATTTGTATATGTGTATTGCACATTTGACCCTTGAAACTAGGGCTAGAGAGTTGTGAATTGTGTTTTGTGTTAAATTAACATATATAAGATAGATGTATAACATATATAGTAGTTTTCAATTAAAGTTTCCTTCAAATTCATATCATTTTCTTCAAAAAATGGCATCGAAGTTTGTCGAAGTTAGCGTCTAAACTTCCTCGAAACTTCCTCGAAGTTTCCACAAACTTCCACTTCCACACCTGGCGAAGTCGACACGAAGTTGAAGTTCTGCACCATGGTTCAGACACACATTTCGACAACCAAATAAAGGAATTAAGTCATGAAATTTTACTAGGATGACCTACGTACATAAATATACCTAATAATGCAATAATATACTATGTTGGTATTGGGTGGGAGCCTCCTATATGCGTGAGTGAAAAGATATGAAACTGCTTCGATTGGGATTTCAATTATGTAATATAGACATATATACATGGAACACAACTTCGTCGAAGTTGGGCGAAGTTTCACCGAAATTTTGAAATTCGACCATAGGCAAAGTCGAATACCAAATAATTTGGCCTCGTCGAAACTAAAGGGCGAAGTTTCATTAATGTCGGCAAAGTTGACTTTCTGTGTGTATTTTCATCTCAACTTCTCTGAAGTTGTTGAAGTTTCCTTGAAGTTGGCCAAGTTGGGGCTTAGTTGAGACGGCTCAGAACATTAATCCTAACTAATGCCCTAATGGCCATATAAGGCATAAGTGTCGCCTCCAACCCTCTTCACAACTTCTAATATTAACTCCTATGTTTGTTGTTGCCACTCTTTCCTAGAGAGGGTGTTGTAACTACTATTTGACTGTATATTGTATAGAATACATACGGTATTTGTATGCATATTGCACATTTGACCCTTGCAAGCAACACATTGTATATCAACCTAACTAGGGCTATCGTGTTTTTGTTTTCAATTAACATATATAAGATAAAGGTATGACATTATTAGAAATTTTTTAATAAAGTTTCCTTCAAATTCACATCATTTTCTTCAAAAAAATGGCATCAAAGTTTGCGTCTAAGCTTCCTCGATGTTTCCACAAACTTCCACTTCCACACCTAGTGAAGTCGACATGAAGTCAAAGTCCTGCACCATGCGTATATATAATTAAATAAAGGGAGGTCTCTACATTTTTTTCAGATTTTTTAATTGTTTTCAAAAAAAAACATAATGAAACTACATAGGACGTCGATTTTGATATCTGATAGTCGTTGAAACCCAATTTTCGGTCTAAAACTTTCAGTTTTTTACCAAAATTTAAATCCATGCAAGGAAGTACAGTATTGTCCAAAGACAGCTTATGTGTGCGCGATCAAGGATAGTCTTGACAAGCAGCAAACTTCAGAAATCAGATGTCAAACAGCAAAGAAGTGAGTGACCTTCCATGGAGCAATGGGCTTGTCCAAGTCGTCAGGAATTTGCACAATATTTAAAATGGTGTGGATTTGTACTTAACATATAGTAGCATATAGCATGCATTATTCACATGGGCAATGATGTTCAAGATGGTGTATGTCATAGAATCCCAACAACAACAGGAAGAATGAAATGGAGGAATCCAGCAGGAATATTATTCAACCAAAAGACTCCACTCAAATTGTAAAGTTTTATAAAATAGCTATAGGCCAATCATGTTCTACGGGAGTGAACACTGGACAGCAAAGAAACAAGGTGTCAACGAGATAATCTGGAATAAATGGGAATGTTAATATAGATGTGTGGGAAGATAAGGAAAGAATGTTTGAGAAAGTGGGTGTGGAAGCATTGAGGACAAGCTTACATGAAAGTCAATCTCACATGGTACCGGCATGTCAACAGGGTCGGACAAATGCATCAAAGGGAAAGAAGCCGACTTAAATTAACTAGGGGAGAGCTTATATGGAGATTTAGAATGATTACATCTTAAATGAGAGAATATAGTCCACATCAGAGCTGAATGGAAATAGAACGATCAACTCGCCCGTCCCAGCATTTTTGGATTGAGGCTTTATTGATTTGATTATGATAAAAAACAAATAATGCCAGGTGCACCCACGTAATTGTGCTAGCCACGCCACCACCAGTGCCCATCAGACTCCTTCACTGCTGTAGAAGGCAACCGGCGGCAATACACGGCTCTGGGTGGCAGTACGGTGTGCAGTGACCATTGGTACAGCTAGAGAAAGACGACCGGCAACAACCAGACAGGCGACGGCCACATAACGACACAACGAAAGAGCCAGGTAGCAGCGCCATGATTGTGGGGTGGCAATGCAGTTCACAGGGGTGTAACTTTAGGCACAAAACATGCTTTTGGAAGTTCGGCATAAATATGAGTTGGTTTGTGTAGTCAAAAATCGCAGCATCCTTGATCAGCTGAAGGCAAGAAGACAATAATTTACCTCTGGCTCTGTTACATCTTCAAAAAGAGGGGGCACGCGGATGGAGAATCCATCCCCAAAGTGTTGAACCCACGAACTGGTATTGGCAATTCCCTCTAGGACCGGCTTCCGCAGTTGAGGTGGAGGAAGCGGTTGCTCTGGTGTATTCTGGTCGACACGGGCAGGTTCGACGGCAGCAACAGCCGGTTGCAAACTGAACGGCGAGCCAAGGTTCACGGCGAAGTAGGGGATTGCAGCAGTGAACTTGACCAACAAATCCCGTTTTGAGCAGGTGCGGAGGCAAACCGTTTGAAGAGCAGGTGAGGAGGGGTCGAACTCATTCGCGCTCAAACGTGAAGAGGAGCAACAGCAGTTGCTGGAGACAATGCCTGCCATAGATATGCTGCTGTTTGGCACAGCTGACAGGCAGCTGGTTGCAGGAACAGAGAATCACGGTGAGCCACTCCGTCGTTGTTCTGAACACATGCTTCCCATCTCTTATGATCTCTGTGTTATCACCATTCCTAGTGGGATTGGTAATATTCACATCCCAACAGCTCGGCGAAGATAACAAGCTAGGATAATGGACAACAGGCTTAAGCGTACGGGAAAAAAAATATTAAAGAAACCAGTTCATTATAACTGGACGAGCATACAATCAATGAGGGAATATCAATTTGAGACGCGTGACCCTAAGGTTCCTATTAGTTTGGTGTAAGTTAAGTTTTTGTGGAACTTATTTTCTAAAAACTTAGAACTACTTTATTGATTTATTATAGGTGTAAATATTGAAACGGTTAGAAACATTGTTTTTACTGTATAATATAAATAAGAAAGGACGACAAAGACATAAAAAAAGCATATCTATGAAAAATCATAATATTTTTAAATTATGATAACCTCAACAAGTAGTTATGGTGCACATGTCGTTCCTTTTAAAAATATTTTATTATGGTACAACTATAATTTTAATAAAAATATTATGATTAAAATCACATCACAATACTTTTATTTCACTTTGTGCGTAAAGCATTGTAATAATATCCGCATTTCATGTGCTTATAAATATAAGTTTTGGTTCATCATTGTTTAACACATTGTACAATATTCATTTTGACATTTTGTGTGGGAAATTTTTATTATATTATTTGTACATGGTCATAGCTAACTATCATTTGTCACATCATATTATTTAAATTTGAAGAATAAAAATATGATAGGTAAATCACATTGTTTTCACATTATGTGGTACGTATTTTTTCATGAGGTTTGTATTTTTTATTTTGTAGATTACACAGATAATGGTAGTTATCGTATAAAATATTGTATATAGTGTGATTATGGTGTTGCTATTTTTTCATATTATGTTATGGTTTTAGTAATGAACTATATCCACGGCGCTAATACTTCTAATCATAAATATTTCACATGTGCCATTTATGACAAATGAAGAACATAATTGTATAAGAATGTTGTTAATTGTCCCGGAACTCGTTTTCCGCTATTTTTAAGATGGAACTCAGAAACTGTGTTTTGTATGTGAGTCTGTAACTCATCGAAAGACGCAGAACTCAAGTTCTAACACTTACTTTAAACCAATCATATAAAACTGCTTAAGAGAGAAGTCTCCTAATGGTGTGATTTTGGTGTAAACAGCCACAAAAACTCACCAATTCGAGTTTTTTTAAGTTTTTTTCATAAATGGTTATCAATTTTTGAAGTTGAGTTTCATTGACATTCATAGAGTTATGTAATCGAGAAAAATACAATTTATGAGTTTCCTTCTAAAAATGAGCGGAAAATAAACTTCGACTAACTAACATCTCACACAATAACTTTAATTATATATTTCTAATAGTATTAAGTCTTTAGCAATTTCCCTTCAAAATAGATTCTTAAAATTAAGTAGCACATGTTGTGATAGAAAATTATATGGACTTGTAATATGTAAGAAAATATATGTTACAATCATAGATAAGAACATCACAACTTGAATTCCATGAATTACAATATAGTTATGAGATTCTTGTTTAGTACTTTTGCAAATAAATAACTTGTAGGCAAAATATGAATACTTTCATCTGGATGAAAATGTTCAAAAGGGCCACAAACTAGTATCAAATTGAAGTGTCAAAATGAAGATTAAGAAATTAGGCCTCAGCAGTGTTGACGGGAACCATTTTCTGGGACCTCCAACTTTAGTAGGATTAGCCTTTAGAACGTGTTACAATGGGCAAGTGAAGGCCACTATAAGACTCCCATGTCTTAAAGGAAAAGCCAAAATATGTTTTTTATTTCTGTATTTTTTGATGATTTGATATATGCTAAGAAAAATGAAGTTGTGTAATGTGCACATAACTAGACAAACATTTTCTAAAAGAGTACTAAAAAGAATAACTCCTCATAGACTACAAATCCTCACTGAGAGTTACTGAGGAGTGTAGATCAATCAAAGTCCAGCACAATGCAACTTGATGCAAAGCATAATACTACCATAATATGCTAAGATAATGCAACTCCGACAAGAATTGATCTATTGAAACCTAAGTATTGTATTTGATCCCCACTATTCCACACCATGACGAACATATGTACCATGCTTAAATAAACATAAACAATATCATCAAATTAGAATAAATCTCTAGATGATGTTGTTCAATCCATTCAAGAACATTTGTACCTTTGTTTTTTCATCAATGCAATGTCCATCATGCCCCAGTCGAAGAAGCTACTACATGTATTCTTCTACATATAGGTTATTCTATATAGAGATTGTAGAATTTTGCATCCTTATATGAAGACATAGATGATACATGTTTCTCTTGGATGACATTTAGAAAAATCTCCAAGTATGTCAGATGTATTTGGGGCTCAAAAAATGAAAAAAAAACCTCCCACTAGATACATGTGGTACTTGATAACACCAAATTTTGTGATGTTTTGACCATTATTTCGATGTCAAATCTGCCCTTTTTAAACTGTTTTCCTCTCCTTTTTGCCATGTTTTTTAATAAACAGGCCACGCTACGCTCTTATCCCATTTTTTATCATCTTTTGCAGGGTTTCCCTCGTTTTTCCACTCTTTTATCAGCAAAAAGGCCCATCCCGACCCATGAACGTGTTCTACCTGCATCGGTCCTCCTACCAATCGGCCGACACACTCATTGCCCGACATGTGGCAGCACGATACAACTACCGAGCGACACGGAGGTGCCACGCAAGGAAGATCTGAGGACCGATATGTCACTTACCCGACAGGGAGCTTTACTTGCCACGACTACTGAAGCGTGTCGCGCGATACAAGCCACCCACTGGCAGGCGCCCTCTCGTCACGATGACCGATACGCTTACAGCCCGACACCCTTGTGCTGGGCGCCACGCATATCGGGCATCCCTGAATCCGCAATGATAGAGCTGATGGAGGACACGTGGCGCCTGGAGAACCACAACTTCTCCCAACCGCTTCCTATAAATAGCAGCTACAGGACTCCGATGGGATGGGTCAGAATTTCACAAAAGCTAACTTGGGAAAGCACATGGAGCTAGTGTGTCGCGTCCCAGAGGTGCACCGAGCAATACTAGGTGAGTACTTCTCCGACCCGAGAGGGCGGGAATGGTTCACTTAGAATCCGCCCCGGTCACCGCAGTAGCCTGATATCGACCAACAAGGGCACCCGATACGAGTAACCCGACACCCTAGCAGTCTCTAGCCTGACACGATACTGAGCCCGATATGAATCACCTGTCATGGTGTGTCGCCCAAGAGGGTAGCACCCCGTCATGACCGTATCGGGCGAGAGTGCTTTGGCCGATACGTTTGCCCGTCGTGGCCTATCGCCCGACAGGGAGTGCCGCCCGACACAGGCATATCGGGCAGAGCTCCACACCGGTATCGGGCTAGAGGAATCTTAGGGATCTGCTGCTGCATGTCGCTTTTCTAAATCAAGGAGGGCGATACTTATCTTTCTTTTTCAGTTATTTACTTTCTTTACTTACGCAATGTAACCAAACCCTTTTATATAAATGATTATGCTAGTGGAATCAGAGGAGCTTTAAATATCTGTTGTTTTACGTTTGGCTCCTTTTTGTTGGATGATTGCTTTGTTTAGCATCCGAACTCTAGCTTGTATGCTTGGATCATGTTTTGACTAGCTATTGAATCGTGTTTCCCGTTGCAGCAACCTTGAGAGAGGTGTTGTGGCTCTAGTGTTTGGTCCGATACGGGAGTATGAGAGTACCCAGGATCGGAGTGGCTTTAGTGATCTCTCCACTCTAACCCAGGTCCAACAACCTTGAGAGAGGTGTTGGTGCTTAGCTAGAGGTACCCTCTTCGAGAGGAGGGGTAATGGATGTTCCTATTGTCGCTTGTTTTACTGAAGTTTCCTCCTTCGTTCCTTACTAAGGCAATAGTGTTATTCTCTCTAGTTCTGTTGCACAAAACCCCTGAAAACCGATAAACGCTTAAAACCTTAATTTTTTCCTTGTAACTCCAGTTGGAGATAGTTTCTTTTATTTTATCGATCTTCGCATGTTGTTCCCTTTGGGAACTTTATCCTCACCTTACTTTTACCAGAGTGTAATGTGTTGATCATGAGTTTTTAACACTACCACCCTTGTCCATGTGGTTCGACCCTGATCGCTACTTCAGACCCCTTCATCGTTGCGGGGGCCTAAGAGTCGGGTAATTTAAAAGTCCGACTACTTCAAATCCGCTCTTTTTGGACGCGCGATTTAGGCCGGTCAACTTTTTGGCGCCGTTTCCAGAGACAAGGTAAAACGGTACTATTGACGAACCCGAATCCGCTAAGTACACTCCCGTGCCTCAAGCTTAGTAATGAGCTTGACAGTACTACCTTTTGATCTTCTAACCTGAAGTGAGTATAGAGTAGTCCGTCTTATTAATACAAGTCTTCTAACTTGATTATACGTGCTATTCAGGTACTCAGGAAGGAAGCATTTTGCTCATTTGAGCACCGACATCACTAGACATGCCACCTCATGTTGAACCACCTCTTTCAGAGGGTGAGCAACATGCGAGAGTTAGACCTCACTCGCCTCCGCATGAAGACAATGACCGTTATGACGGCAACCCTCAACATGAAGATCCTGAAACAGAACAATTCGAGGATGACCATCGCCATGAGAGATGTCGTCATCACCGAAGACGCAGAAGAAATCAACATAACCAGGAGCAGAACCAGGGAGATAGTGACAGTGAAGATTCTAATGAAGAAGAAAAGACCCTCAGGGAGTTCGTTGCCACAAAGGCCAATAATTCAATATGTCTTGTTGTCATCCCAAGGTTCAATGCAACCAACTTTGAGCTAAAACCATCTGTCATCTCTATGATCCAGAACAAGAGCTTCAGAGGGAATTCAAAGAATGATAACCCTTACCATCATCTTGATGCTTTTAAAAACATCTGTGATACCATTAAAATGCGGGGAGTCCCACAGGAGGTGATTTATTGCAAGGGTTTCATATTTTATTTAGAAGACAAGGCCCTATCCTGGTACCTCGGGCTGCCGCATCAAGCCCTGAACATATGGAATGCACTGGCAGATGCTTTTGTGAACAAGTTTTACCCCACGGAGAAAACCGTCAGGAATAGACAGAGGATCATGTCTTTTATGCAAAAGCCGAATGAGAATCTACACAAAGCCTGGGAACGGTATCAAGAATATTAAAGGGGTTGCCCCCACCACAACTACAAGAAGGGTTTCTTGATAACCACCTTCTACAATGGTCTAACCCCTGAGGAAAGGGTTTCGATGAATGCAGCTGCAGGCAGCGACTTTCTAGGGAAGAAGCCTAGAAGATCCAAAAAGATCATCGAGAACATGGACGAGTTACAACCCGGCACTGACTATGACAGATCTGATAGAGGATATGCTAAGAAGGCGGCTAGTGAAGGGCCATCCATAGAATCCAAGGCTTTGGAGGCTATCACCACTCAAATCCAGAGGATAGCCACTGATGTCAGAAAATTGAAAGAATCAGGTGGAAAAGGGAAGAAACAAGTTGAGAAAGTCATGAAATGTGTCACCTGCGGAGAAGGTGGACATGGGGTTGATAACTGTGTTTACACCCGACCTGACGAGTCAACTGAAAGTGAATCTGAGACAGAGGAAGCCGAAAACGTCTCTTTTGTCAACTTCAAGAGACCGGACCACCCTAGTTTTAACTATGGCAACAAGGATGCAGACGAAAACTCGCATCAACTGAATAATCCCACCAAGCAACCGCAAGGTTTTGAGAAAAGAGGGGGACAAGGTCAGTCCACCAGAACTACCACTTTCCAATCGAACAAGGCAAACTTCCCAGGACAAGGAAAGTACCAAAGTCGGCAAGCAGCTAACCCTATTCACAACCAAGGTCAAGCTAAGGAGCAAAGTTAGGACAAGAGCCCAAACCAACCAGATTTGGTGGGTCAATTGTTCGATTTTGTCAAAAGACAAGATACCATCAACAATCAGTTGACGCAAAGCGCACTGTCAAATTCAAGAGTTCTAAACACAATGCAGGTTCAGATGGCGGACATGCAGACACACCAACGCCAAATCGATCAGCAGTTGGCCCAGATGGCTGAGTTAATAAAGAATCCCTCGGGTAAGATACCCTCCAACACCAAATCTGCTAAAATGGCAGTGTTGAGATCAGGGAAGACAGTAGAACGTCCTGAAGAATCCAGACCCGAGGAACCTGAATTGAGGACTGCGGCTGATAATCCCGCAGAAGAAGACAATCAACAAGCTCGTGTCAGAGAACCTGAACCAAGATCCTTTGAGGAACTATTTGGTAAGAGAAGTCCTTACTCTCCCAAGTTGCCTTTCCCTTACAAACTGATAAAGGCACACCTTAAAAGGTGTTACGAGAAGTTTATGGAATCAGTAAAGAAACTTCACCTCGAAGTACCTTTTCTGGACGCTTTAGAGGAAATGCCGACCTATGCTAAGTTTTTCAAAGATCTGATCACCAAGAAGAAAAGAGGAGGAAGAATCGAGACCGTGCATCTAGCTAGTATGTCTTCTGCTTTTGTTAAGGCAGATTTACCCAACAAGAAGAAAGATCCAAGGGCTTTCACCATTCCTTTCCCCATTGGAGATAATGTCGAACGAAAAGGTCTTGCTGATTTAGGGGCTAGCATCAGCCTGATGCCCCTAAGCCTCACGCAGCGATTAGGTTTGATTGATATGGTGAAGACCAACATGAGGATTGAATTGGCAGACCATACCTTTAAAAGACCTGTAGGAGTTGTTGAGGATGTACCGATCCGAGTGGGAAGTTTCTTCATTCCTTGCGACGTTGTAGTCATCGACACGGTGGAGGATCCTAGCTGTCCTATCATCTTCGGACGCCCTTCTTGGCTACAGGAAGAGCGTTGATCGATGTTGCTAAGGGAATAATCACTCTAAGGGTTGGAAATGACCACTTAGACTTCAAAGTAAAGGATGCGATAAAAGGGCCATCCATGTTAGAGTTTGCTTGCTTTGCAGAACGCTATAACCAGTTTTGTGAAGAGGTGGAAGAAGATATCCTAATGGTAGACCCTCTTGTAAGAGCAATAAGCAATCAAGACTCTGATTCTGAAAATCCAAAAGTTGTCAAGTTTCTCAGCTATCTTAATCAGTCTGATGAAGATCTGAGCGATGAGGAAGAGGTAATAGAAACAGTTAAGTTTGCCTCTCTAGATGAGGTACCAGAAGAAAAGGCACCCAAGGCTAAACCAGAGTTGAAGCAGCTACCTGAAGGTTTGAGGTACGAATTTCTAGATCAAGAAGAGAGAAATCCTATCATCGTTAATGCCCATCTTATGAAAGATCAATTGGAAAAACTTCTTGAGGAGTTGAGACTCCACAGGCAGGCTATAGGATACTCGGTAGAGGATATCAAAGGCCTTAGCCCTGCGCTTTGTATGCATCGCATTAATTTGGAAGAATCTGTTAAACCTCTGGCTCAACCCCAGAGAAAATTGAACCAGATGCTAAAAGAAGTTGTGAAGAAAGAAGTAATCAAACTGAGGGATGCTGGGATCATTTACCCGATCAGTGACAGTAACTGGGTGAGCCCGATCCACGTAGTACCCAAGAAAGGAGGCATTACAGTAGTTAAAGGAGATAAAGGCGATGAAGTGGCGGTTCGGACCGTCACGGGATGGAGAATGTGTATTGACTACCGAAAACTGAACCAAGCCACGAAAAAAGATCATTATCCGCTTCCTTTCATTAATCAAGTTCTTGAAAGATTAGCACATCATGACTATTTCTATTTTCTAGATGGTTTTTCAGGATTTTATCAAGTCCCTATCTTACCAGATGACCAGGAGAAAACTACTTTTACCTGTCTCTATGGCACCTACGCCTTTAGAAGAATGCCTTTCGGTCTGTGTAATGCTCCCACAACGTTTCAGCGTGGCATGATATCGATGTTCTCGGATTTTCTGGAGGATATCGTGGAAGTTTTCATGGACGAATTTTCTGTCTATGGAAAGGACTTCGATACCTGCCTGAAAAACCTCTCTCTGGTCTTGCAACGCTGCGAGGAAAAGAGTTTGGTCTTGAACTGTGAGAAGTGCCATTTTATGGTACGATAAGGCATCGTGCTAGGGCATAAAGTTTCGAGGCGTGGCATCGAGGTAGACGTTAGCAAAGTTGAAGCCATATCTAAACTTCCTCCACCGAAGTCTATAACGGGAGTGAGGAGCTTCCTCGGGCACGCCGACTACTACCGAAGATTTATAAAAGCCTTCTCAAGGATCTTGAAACCGTTGTCCAACCTTCTGGTAAAGGATATTGAATTCAATTTCTCTAACGATTGTCTAATCGCTTTTCAGGCCTTAAAGGATGCCCTTGTCTCACCGCCTATCCTTCAAGCTCCAGACTGGGAGCTACGTTTTGAGCTTATGTGTGACGCCAGTGACTATGCTGTAGGAGCAGTCCGGGGACTGAAAAAGGACAAAAAGCACCACGTCATTTGCTACGCCAGTCGTACTCTGGATGAAGCTCAGGTGAATTATACGACTATAGAAAAGGATATGCTCGTGATAGTCTTCGCTTTCGACAAGTTCAGATCCTATCTTATCGGAGCAAAGGTGAAGGTCTACACAGACCATGGGGCAATAAGATATCTCAAGCAGAAGAAGGATACCAAGCCCAGGCTGTTAAGGTGGGCTTTGTTACTGTAAGAGTTCGACCATGAGATCGTTGATAAGAAGGGTGCGGAGAATGTGGTCGCCGACCACTTATCAAGGATCGTGGTGGAAAGGCAGAAGGAACCACCTATTAATGACAACTATGCTGACGAAGCCTTGCTGATGGTTGAAACCAAAGATGAGAATTTACCTTGGTTTGTAGATATTTGTAATTATCTTTCCTGCAGAGAGTTGCCCCCTGATATAACCTATAATCAAAAGAAGAAGCTCTTTGCGGATGTAAAGAACTACTACTGGGACGATCCTCTCCTCTTCAGAAGATGCGGAGACAACCTGTACAGAAGGTGTATCCCTGAAGAAGAGGTCCCAAACATTCTGAAAGAATGCCATGCCTCTCCATATGGAGGACACCTGGGGAGCGAAAGAACCGCCGCCAAGATGCTACAATCGGGTTTTTACTGGCCCTCCTTGTTCAAAGACGCTGCAAATTATGTAAAGGTTTGTAAAGAATGCCAATCAACAAGAAACATTGGAAGAAGAAATGAGATGTATATGGCCAATTGGGTTGAAGTCGAAATCTTT
Source organism: Alisma plantago-aquatica (assembly GCA_963693085.1). Taxonomy (NCBI): domain Eukaryota; kingdom Viridiplantae; phylum Streptophyta; class Magnoliopsida; order Alismatales; family Alismataceae; genus Alisma; species Alisma plantago-aquatica. The sequence goes on along the minus strand of OY856409.1, from coordinate 1,333,567,861 downwards.
GATGTATGGGGAATTGACTACATGGGTCCATTTCCTCCATCAAAAGGATATAGTACATTCTAGTGGCAGTGGATTATGTGTCTAAATGGGTGGAAGTTGTTGCCACCCAAACGTGCGACTCTAAATCAGTGATCAAGTTGTTCGAGAAGACTATCTTCCCTTGTTTCGAAGTACCTCGTACTGTAATAAGCGACGGTGGATCACATTTCGGAGAAAAACAGTTTGAAGCGCTCCTGCGAAAGTATGGAGTTAAACACAAAGTCGCTACGCCCTACCACCCACAAACTTCTGGGCAGGTAGAGGTTTCGAATAGACAGATCAAACAGATTTTAGAGAAGACTTTCAACCGCACGAGGAAAGATTGGTCGACAAAGCTTGATGACGCACTTTGGGCCTACAGAACTGCATATAAAGCGCCCATTGGAACTACCCCTTACAACTTGATTTATGGGAAATCCTGTCATCTACCCTTAGAGCTTGAACACAAGGCTCTTTGGGCGATTAAGTTCTTGAATATGGATCTGGAGAAGGCAGGAGAGAAAAGATATCTGCAGTTACAGGAACTCAAAGAGTTGAGAATGCATGCCTATGAGAATGCAAGGATCTATAAGCAGAGGACCAAGGTGTGGCATGATGCCCACCTAAGGAAGAAGGATGTAAGTGAAGGTGACAAAGTTTTATTATTCAAATCTTCCATTCGTCTTTTTCCAGGTAAACTGCAAACAAGGTGGTCCATACCCTTCACCGTAGCAAAGATATACTCGTCTGGAATGATGGAGTTGTATGATAAGGATGACCCATCCAAAGTTTTTCAAGTGAAAGGGCACAGGGTAAAAAGGTTCTATGAAGACGAAGCATTCGTGAGAAGGACAGAGATCAATTTGCAAGATGTGGAAACAGCTGAAGGCGAAAAGTGAAGGATCTGGAGCTGTTGAGCTGACGACGCTAACTACAACGCTCCTCAGGAGGCAGCCCGAGTTTTACTTTTCTTAGAATAAGACGTTATTTCCTTTCCTGCAAGAAAAATATTATGAACATTATTATTGTAATAAGGCCTGAGTCAGTGCATGCGTCACATGCCCTGACTCTTCTGTTTTATGGGCCACCGCTCTATTTTATGAGTATTGATGGGTAATACTATCTGAGGCCGGGAACTTCTCTTTAGGCCAATGATGTTTTACCCATCAATCGCTTTTTCCTTCACTTTATTTTTGGTTTTTCATCAAGAATCTTGTTCTGAAGCTTTGTATCGGGCAAGGATACCGTGTTCCCTGACCGTATCGGGCAAAAGACTCAGGTGGCGCACAAGACACGCCTGTATCGGGTGATGTCGTATCGGGCATCACATTTTAGCCATGAGTCGTGTCAGACGATACGCCTGAGCGGCGAGCACCCGTGTCGGGCGGCATGAGTAATTACCCTTGATTAGACAGATGGGACTGCTCGTCTCGAGAATGATTTGTCTCATATGCCAACACGCGCCCCTGTTTTACCTGTTTTACCCCCAGCTTGGATTGCTATATGTAGTACAGAAGTTTAACTGCGTCGGGCTACTGCATTTACTTTTCACCTACTCCCGTATCGTGCTATAATCTCTTTCGTTGCTCTCGTGTCACGCAGCCTAGCATCTGCTCTCGTGTCGCGCAAGATAAACTTAAGATAGCAAAGGTATAGCCCGACAGCCATATCGTTATGCTTGCCTGACACGACCCTAATGTCGTACTTACGAATTTAGTTGAATTTCCTTGTATCTCCCGACACCTGTGTCGCGCGACACATTTTTAACGCGCCCTTGCCCGATACCCTATATCGGGAAATGCCTGTGTCACCCATCCCTGCATCGCTTCGTTTGTTTCTGTTGTCGAGCGACACGATTTCCGTCAAGACGACCCTATCGGGCACTTTTTCATCACGTGGCTGTGTCGCCCGACACTCTTTGAACGTAAAGCATGTCGGGCACTGGTTATGTCGTTCGGATTTTTCCCGTGACGCCCAGTTCTGTATCGCCCAGTGACGGGCGACACCTTCTTAAGGACGATCGTATCGGGCTTGAGCCTACGACGATTTTTAAGAGCTTCGTATCACCCGACACAGGCGTATCGGGCATGCATGATATCGCTCAGTTTTGAAGCCTGATGCGGGTGCGTCGGGTAGCTTTTGTATCAGGCCGAACTTTTCTTATCGTGCAATCAGTTTTCTTTTAAACATCGATATCGACTTTAAGTTTTACCTACCTAATATTGAAACATTTAGATACTTAATGAACTTGTCTAATATGTAACAGAAATGGCCCAGACAAAGCAAACCATCGTTCAAGTTGACGAACACGGTCGGAGGATCGACACCGAGGCCACAGCCGAAGTTGCGGCAGTTGGGCAGAAATGCCCAAATCCCGAGGGAGCTGGGCCATCCACGGTTGAGAAGAGAGCAAGGACGGAAAAAGTAACGGCCCCAACAACAGTTTCAACCGCGGCGGGAGAACCCCTGGATCACACGCCAGGCAGGTTCGTGCCTAGAGATAATGAGCATGGGCGCCGGTACTCAAAATTGGCAACAAAACTCTACAAGCCGAGCATGTTCTGCCACCAGTCGTCCTTCCTTCAGTTAGGCATATTCGACAAACTCGAAAATGTCCTGGCTGCAGCAGGGCTGCGGAAGATCTGTTTCAGCCACTCTGTCTCCTACACTGAACTCACCAAGGAGTTCATGTCATCTCTCCGCCGGGTGAAGAATAGACCTGAAGAAATCAAAGAATACAGCGGAGCAGACATACTGCAGAGGCGGTTATACAACTGTGAGCACGTCATCTCCGAAAAGATGCTCAACGAGATCTTCTCTTCCAGCGAGGAGGAGAAGGAACAACTTAATAACGGTGCGAGGATCACCGAAGGAGATGGGTTCAACCCCATGGAGCTCTGGAGGAAGCTGACCGATGAGTCATCGTTCAAGCTGGGAAGCAAGGTGGCGGCGGTGCACTCCTGCTTATGGAGAATAGTGCACAAGCTGGTGGTGTGCCTGCTCTTCAGCAAAAATGAATCAAGCAACATCTATACCGAAAAACTCCATCTCATGTGGCATGTGATGGATGGCAATGTGATCAACCTGGGACGTTTTTTTGCTGAATAGGATGCACCCAATAAAGGATGCCACCAAGGAGTACTGCATGGGTGACATCGTCAATCTGATTGCGGTCGGGTTAGGATACCCGCGGGAGCCGCGCAGTCTCTCAAGGACAAGGGGCAATGAGAAGATCGACCTCAAGTTCCTCATGAGAGCCAGTATCATCAAGAAAGAGGGGCGAAGCTACTTCTTCAAATTCGCAAGAACAAGCACCCTCCTTCCGCTTCCTAGCTGCACCAACTACGACGCAGAAAAGCTGGTCTTCACCAGTGCAGAGATCGAAGCGGTGGCAGTCGAAGCCGCTTACGCCGCCACCACCAATATACAAGAGAGGGCGGCTGTGAGAGGAGAACCAATTCCTCTCGACGCACGACAGGACAAATCTTCCACAACTCCTACCGAGCCGTCCACTACTCCAGAGCCACCGACAACAGCTATTGATAGAGCTGTCATCGCTCCTACCATTCCAGCCATGATCACGACAATATCTGCCGTGGCTGAAGATGAATCGGCGATCGCCGAGGTCTCCGAGACAACCGGGGCAGAAACAACCATACAAGCCCTGAGGGAAGCTGCCGCGGAAGAGACAGCTGCAGCTCCAGAAACTTCTGTGGTGCCCTTAGAGGCAGAAGAAGAAGCACAGCCGGGCACCAGTAATGGGGCATTCACTGAGATCCTCGAGGTGGAGTTCGGAGTTGCGCACCCTACACTGAAACCGCCACTGATGTCTCCTATGGCAGCTGCAGAGGAGGTCGCCGACAACGCATAGGTGGAGCAGCATCCGCCCACACCGCGGCCTTCTCCACCACAACAAGAGGGCGAGGCAGAGATGGCCACAAAAGTGTTGACGCCCCACCCTGAAACATCCACCTCGCGAACTGTGCAGATCGACACTACCCCGAGTGAGGCGACACACTCGTCGGGTAGATCTTCGCACGGTAGGAGTATCGCGAGGATGAGAGGGAGATCTGCAGGAGCCCCTCCGTCGCTCGGACAGATGCTGGGGCACGAACTCGATAACTTGCGGGAGGTAATAGAAAACCACTCCGCTACTTTTTCTTCGCTTACCCGCAAGTTTTCCATTTTCCAGCAGAGGTTGAACAGTCAGGAGCGGCAACTACTAACTCTAGTTGGTCTTCCCGGCCAACTAGAGGCACTCAACGCCACACTTCAGCAGGCCCTCCAGCGCCTTGACGTGAACGAGGAGAGGCTGAATAGGGGGACGACCATCCGCGCCCAAGGCAGTCGAGAAGGTCTCCGTCACCTCCTGTCTTAGGCTCTCAACCCTCCTCGTCAACATCCTCGTCAAGATCGTCTTCCACTTCCTCCTCCAGCGGGCCATCCCCAACGCCCGATAAAGGGACGCCACAAAAGTCAGCCAACGGAGCTCCAGTAGGACAGGCGAGCTCCCGCGGTCTAGAAGAAGCAGCTCCCTCAGTCCCCCTAGACGAAGCTGAGGATGACAATGAAGAAATCAGCGTCGGGGAGGACTCTTCTGATGAATCTGAGGGAGAGGGGGGGGGGACATATGTGCCGCAAATGAAAGACACCCCCCCAGAGGAAGACACTCGACGACAGATGAATTCTCTGCGCCGTCAGAGATACCTTCCTTCGAGATGGCCGACTTCGACAGAAGGGTCATCGGCTACCTGTCAATCAGGGACCAGAAGCTGCTGAACAAGGTCCTGAGGTCGCAAGCTGATGAAGAAGACGTCGTCTGCAGTGACGGCTACTTCTCCGTACGACGGGGAGCACTCAGAAGCATATTCCGCTCGCCAGCCGTCGTCGGAAAGAAGTTGTTCAGGGTCCTAGAAGGTGCTATAATAGAGAATATCAGCACTGGGACAGGTCGGAGAACAATATACAACGTCACCCCGACCTTGGCAAGAAGATTGATGATGGCAGTACCAGACTCCATCGCGGTGGCCAACATGCTGCGACACATCGAAGAGCACAACACGAACATCGTGTTGGCCCCGTACAAGCACCGCAACATGTGGTTCCTGTGTGTGGCAGACCTCCAGAACCACGACGTCCAGCTCCTCAGCTCCTGCAACAAGGAGGTGCCACGCTCAGGTCTTACTTTCAGTCACCCGGAGGACAAACATCTCAGGCTTCTACCGCTGCGTCTGCTACGAGCCATCAAGCAAGGAGTCCAACGTCATAGCGGTGTTTGAAACTTCTTCTCTATAGGAGACTTCCCCATCCAAGCAGAAGAGGGAAGCGGAAAAAACACCTTTATCATCTTGCGCGCCATGGAGCTGCTCAACATATTCGGATACATAAGGCATCTCCAGGGGCAAAACTTCTACCAGCTCAGAGGCATATATGCACTGCTGCTGATCAAAGACAGACGCTATTTCTAAGACACAGGGGTACCAGAGAGGCTGCCGGACAGTGATCAAGCAGACGAATCTTCGCAACCCAACAACACTCCAAAGAATGAAGCAGAGATAGAAGCAGACATCTACGGGGCAGGCAAGCGGTTAGAAATCCTACGGGAAGTACACGGAATCGAAGACCCCGCTTCGCTTGAAACATCAGAAGAAATGATCAACAACTTCGATCGGTTCTCGTGCTCTACACTCACGCAGGAACAGGTCAATGAAGTTCTTCTTAAGTTAGCTGACTCTACCCCGACAGATGTTATCTACGAGGCAGGCAGTGTCATAGTCCCGGTTGATGATTTGAGGGACATGGTAAAAGAAGGAGGATGTTTGGTGATATCTGTGGCGGCCGCCTACATCCAGATACTACAGAAGAAGTTTGAACACACATACATAGCTCATCCAATGTTGTTCAATGGCATCTGCCTTGCCGATGAATCAGGAGCGAAGCAATCATTTTTGGCAGAGTTGTAGCGCAGGGTTCCACGCACAATCTTCCTACCCATCCTGCACTACAACCACTGGACGCTCCTGACAATGTACACTCGCCAACGAGCAGGAATCTTCTACAACATCTCGGACAGCAACAAAGATCATCTGGTGCAGTGTACATCGACAGCGTTGACACCCCTCGAGTGCTTAGTACGAAAATACTACAAGGAGGTGGCGGCGTTGATACAACCATTCCTGGAGACGGCAGCAAGCAAATGGCATGAGCTCCAATTCTGCCACCGTAGTCTGCAACAAATTCCCTTATCTAACAATTGCGGCATCTTCGTGCTGGAATGGATAACAAATGAAGAGACGCCTGACCAGTTCCACCACATCGACTACCACAGCAAACGAGGAGAATATGTGTGGGAGCTTCTATCCGGAAAAGGCGCGCTCACCAGCTAACCCTCATTGGGTTAACATTACCCTACCTTATCTACTTCACAACTCTGGGACAGAGTGTGGAGTAAGTTTGGGGGGGTTATATGTACCAGTGAGGGAGGTACTAAAAGCACTTCAAACTTCACCCCTTTTGTTATTTCTGTTCTTTTTCTATAACATGTGTACATATACATATACTTGCTCATACAAAAAATTTTGCTAAAATTTTGCTAATTTGTCTCCATACATATGTACAAAGACACTATATAGTAAAAACATGATACGACTTCTTGCCAGTTTGTTTTCAATGTGTCTAAAGAGGTACAGGTTTTGTTATGTCTTTTTAAAAATGCAGCCTCAAACAACAAAAGACTACGACTTTCCACGCCAAAAAAAATCGAAAAATAATCTCGCGACAGCTAAGAGACGTGTATGCAGAAGGAAAAAGTTGCCCAAACAGCAAAAATTTCTCTTGTTTTCCCTTACCCAACAAAAATCCCAAAAAGAAAGAATAGCCTTATGAGAGTGAATAAAAGCATGAGAGTTGTGCCAAAAAAAAATACACACTTGTGCTCCAAAAGTACTCATCTTTAGGCATGGTAGATTCGGGGCAGTGGTACGTAGGATGTGAAATCACTGCTCTAAAGCCAACTGGCTTGGACTACAGGGACCACTTGCCCACTAACGGACCCGTACCTGGATGGACTGATGGGAAACAAGAAAAACCCAAAAAGCCTTAAGCCTACCCAAATACACAACTTTCTGTTCCCAAAAGCTGTTTGGTGTGAAAGCTAACTTCGAAATCATGCACCGAGTCTCGCCGAAGCTGTGGAGAAAATTTTGCTTAAATAAGGCAGAAAAAGTAAAGTCTGTTGTTCGTGGTCGGGCAGTGTTCTCTTCAAGACATCTCAAATACCCACTCAAACTCATGGTCTGAAAACCATACCGGTTAAGAATAAGAATCACAAAACAAAGTTTTAAAAGATTGATCGAGGACAATAAAAAATGCTAAGTTTTGGGGAGTTGATAACACCAAATTTTGTGATGTTTTGACCATTATTTCGCTGTCAAATCTGCCATTTTTAAACTGTTTTCCTCTCCTTTTTGCCATGTTTTTGAATAAACAGGCCACACTACACTCTTATCCCATTTTTATCATCTTTTACAGGGTTTTCCCTCGTTTTTTCACTCTTTTATTAGAAAAAAGGCCCGTCCCGGCCCATGAATGTGTTCTACCTGCATCGGTCCTGCTACTAGTCGGCCGACACACTCACTGTCCGACATATGGCAGCACGATACAACTACCGAGCGACACGGGGGTGCCGCGCAAGGAAGATCCGATGAGCGATGCGCCACTTACCTGACAAGGAGCTGTACTCGCCACGACTACTGAAGTGTGTCACGCGATACAAGCCACCCACCAGCAGGCGCCCTCTCATCACGACGACAGATACGCTTACAGCCCGACACCCTTCTGTTGGGCGACACGCATATCGGGCATCCCTGAATCCGCAATGATAGAGTTGATAGAGGACACGTGGCGCCCGGAGAACCACAACTTCTCCCAACCGCTGCCTATAAATAGCAGCTATAGGACTTCGATGGGACGGGTCGGAATTTCGCGAAAGCTAACTTGGGAAAGCACCTGGAGCTAGCGTGTCGCGTCCCAGAGGTGCACCAGGTGATACTAGGTGAGCACTTCTCTGACCCGAGAGGGCGGGAATGGTTCACTTAGAATCCGCCCCGGTCACCGCAGCAGCCCGATATCGACCAACAAGGGCACCCGATACGAGTAACCCGACACCCTAGCAACCTCTAGCCCGGCACGATACTGAGCCCGATACGAATCATCCGTCATGGTGTGTTGCCCGAGAGGGTAGCACCCCGTCACGACCGTATCGGGCGAGAGTACTTTGGCCGATACGTTTTCCCGTCATGGCCTATCGCCCGACAGGGAATGCCGCCCGACACAGGCGTATTGGGCAGAGCTCCACACCGGTATCGGGCTAGAGGAATCTTAGGGATCTGCTGCTGCATGTCGCTCTTCTAAATCAAGGAGGGCGATACTTATCTTTCTTTTTCAGTTATTTACTTTCTTTACTTACGCAATGTAACCAAACCCTTTTATATAAATGATTATGCTACTGGAATCATAGGAGCTTTAAATATCTATTGCTTTACGTTTGGTTCCTTTTTGTTGGATGATTGTTTTATTTAGCATCCAAACTCTAGCTTGTATGCTTGGATCATGTTTTGACTAGCTATCGAATCGTGTTTCCCGTTGCAGCAACCTCGAGAGAGGTGTTGTGGCTCTAGTGTTTGGTCCAATACAGGAGTACGAGAGTACCCAGGATCAGAGTGGCTTTAGTGATCTCTCCACTCTAACCCCGGTCCAGCAACCTTGAGAGAGGTGTTTGTGCTTAGTTAGAGGTACCCTCTTCGAGAGGAGGGGTACTGGATGTTCCTGCTGTCGCTTGTTTTACCGAAGTTTCCTCCTTCGTTCCTTACTAAGGCAATAGTGTTATTCTCTCTGGTTCTATTGCACAAAACCCCTAAAAACCGATAAACGCTTAAAACCTTAATTTTTTCCTTGTAACTCCAGTTGGAGATAGTTTCTTTTATTTTATCGATCTTTGTCTGTTGTTCCCTTTGGGAACTTTATCCTCACCTTGCTTTTACCGGAGTGTAATGTGTTGATCACGAGTTCTTAACACTACCACCCTTGTCCCTGTGGTTCGACCCCGATCGCTACTTTGGACCCCGTCATCGTTGCGGGGGCCTAAGAGTCAGGTAATTTAAAATTCCGACTACTTCAAATCTGCTCCTTTTGGACGCGCGATTTAGGCCGGTCAGTACTACAAAATATATAGATTCTAAAAGATGGCTTTATGTGATCCTAATATCTTCATTCATTGAAAACATATTCTATCGATTAATCTATAATTTAACCATATTGGATTCACTCTCACCAAATAAGTACTTCAAATTCATATTCAAGAAGTTAGTAATGGAGAATGCTTGGGGTGATTGAATTTGATCCAAAGTAAGATATGTAGTTGGTAAAGTGATATAGTATCATCATTAGATGAAAGGTTGTTGGCATTTGTGTGCACCTCTCTAACTCATCTTAGTTTTTTTGGAATTGTCTCTTTTTATTATGAGGGTTCTATTGAATGATATGGTACATCATCTATAGGTTGGTAGATATATGAAGTATATATATTGAGCATAAAGTACGAAAGATCTCATAGTAGAGGGGTTGATAAACTGCCTTCATCGATTAGTTGATTTAAACTGAACTTAGTAGTGGTAGTTCCAAATTGAGTTAACAATTTTGTGCCCAAAGATTTTGGATCTTGGTGCATATTAGTACCAAGTAGATTGGTATGATGGGTCTTAATTTGAGATGATGATTAGTATTTACATCAAATGTGTGCTTGTGTCTAAAGAGATCAAAGTTTAGGCTACACCTAGAGTCATCAAGGATATGTTTAAGTTAGTCACACATATTTATCTTAGACAAATGTGTTAGGATAACCGATTCTGGTGATATTTGAAATCAACATTTAAAGACAAGTTTTTGGGGTCCTCAGATTCATTATACAAAGCAAAAGGATATTGAAAATCCCACTACCAAATTTTGTCATAATGCTAAATTTACTCTTTAGTCATGTTTTAACACAACACTAAAGGGATTCATATGTCAAATTGCACTGAGGAATCATAAAAATGACCACCATTGAAAAATATCATTGGCATATTCAAACATAAATCCCAAAACAAAATCACAATGCATTGTAAAGGATAACATGGAACCCCACAATGGGAACCTGACCATATTTAGCTACAAATTAGAGTCTCTAGACGTCAACTAATCATCATAATTTAAGTTGTATACTATTTTATGGCAACTTGTATCTGATTATCAGATAATATTCAAAATCATTTTAGAAGAGAAAAAAAAGTAAATACATCAAAAATTATCATTATGTTTCTAAAGAGGCTATATTTGGGGAAAGTAAAAAAGATATACCAACATAAATAGTCACCATCAAGATACAAGTACAATGAAGGATGTAGTTTCCTTTCCAAGTACATAGAAGATGAGATAGAATGTTCTTAGGACACACAACTTGGATAAAACCCACCACACCAAGCATTTCTAGTTTTTTGTGGAACCAACTATTTATCTTGTAAAAGAAGGATGTAGTTTCCCTTTCAATGGAGAAAACATAACTTATAGAAGATGGTGATGAGGGAATACAACATGCCAACAACTACTCTATATGAATGGAATGTATAAACTACAAAGATAATTATGCTAAGTGCTAAGGCCATACATATTGAATATATCCTCTCTCCATTTTTTGATTCAATAAAATATCATATTGTAATATCTCCTTTTGAAATTTTCATATAATCTTAGTTACTCATGAGGTATAAGCCAAGTATAGGAATCCAATATGACCATGCTTTGTCATAATCTAGAACCTTTCTGGATAGAAGCAGTTGTACTCCTCACTCATATGCCTTAATGGTTATCCACCCTTATTAATATGGTATCGTCTCTTAGTAATCTTATTTAGACAAACTAGTTCTAACATACTTATTTCACTTACATCTAAACATAAGAATAAGGTGTTGGAGATTGAAAAGTAAAATGATATCAATAATTTACATGTTTATGAGATGATTTGAAAGGTTAAAACCTACAAAGTAAAGATGAAGGACATAACCAACAATGAAGAAAATATGGTATGACTTTTTGGGAAAACTTCTAATGAGTGTACTTGTGATGGAGTGGATTTTTGAAATATATAAATATCCAATAACATATTAGAATCCATATCGTGAGTTATAATGAGAGTTCCAAGTATGTTAGTAAAGTTGGAATGTTGATTGAGATTTATATAATGATTAAGATCTCTCTTTTCATGTCTTTTTGAGGAATTTAATTGAATGGTATAACCGTTGAGTTTTGGCACAAAATTTGATTAGAAGGAAGCTTTAGTAGTAAGGAAGCTATGGTTAAAATTTGGTGGCAATTGGAGTTTCCTAGAGAGAGATAATCAAGTTTGATTTTAGTGAAATAATGTGAAATATTGAACCAAGTCCCAAGTCTTTAGCCTAAGGTTATGTTTGTTGGATGTGTCAGGCGCCCCTTTAAGTGGTGGGCTGCGTAGCCTCTTGTGCACCATGGATATGTGATCTAGTGGTCATAGACTGTCATAAGAGGAGGCACATATTGGATTAATATGGAGCTTCCCAACCCTTGGATAGTTTGATCGGACGACTGCGATTATGTCCTCAACCTTGCAGTTAGAACCAGGTCATGGAGGTGTTTGCCAACCACGACTAGTCCACGACGCCATGATCTGAATGGTCGTGGGGCAATGGGGGAGTGAGGTAACCCAGGAGTTGGATTCCTCTCCACATTACGGACTGAATGATACCCTGAGCGAGGCAAGTGGCCAAGTGAACAGGAGAACGAACCCTCCATTGCCAGCGGCTCTCCAGCACAAAGAGCAGATGGTGGGTGTGATTAGAGGAGGAAGAAAGAAGGCAGCTCGGAGGCTGGTGTTTAGTGCTCCACCCTGAGGATCAGGGGCACACACAAGCTCGGGGAGGTCGTGCGGAGCTTTTGGAAGGCTCATGCCCCTTCGAAGAGGAGCAGAGGCAAGTTGCCTCTTTGCTCCACCGCAGCCAAGCGATGGCGGCAGTGCTCCTACCCTGAGCGAGATCTAGAGCTGTAATCAAGGAGGCGAGAGGCCGCAGAGATTCAGAGGTCTGCGATGAAGGTTTTGGTGGCCCTGGAAGTCGATGAGGAGCCCTCCAGCTCCATTGCTTGCTCGCCGGAGCCGATCTTCACGGTGGCGCCCTGTGCAAACAGGGGGCACGCGACGCGAGTGCTGGTCTCGCAGCAGAAAGGGGGAATTGAACCGGGTTCAAATCCCATCCAGACCATCTGAAGTAGCTGAGAACCAGCCAGCCCAAGCAAGCAAAGGGTGAACACCCAAGCAGAGCCACGTGGCAGCAGGATGTTGGCCACAAAAGGTAAAAGCTCAATAAAGTTTCAGATCTTGCAAAATGCCTAGTAATTAGTACGTTTATCAGAAAATTATGAACAAGGTATCAAAATTCTCAAAAAAATGAGTAGAACGAAATGAAAGCATAATATCAGGCTATTGATGCACTAATAATAGTGATATCATGTAAGATGTAAAATACTTGGTTCATGGATAACAAATATCAAGTGATGTTCTAAAATTATGGAAAAATGTCAGTAGATTCGTAATCATGTTTATAATGCATCTGATGTCATATATAGTCATGTTGATGTATGAAATCATGTAATTTGCTCTATAAGGCTAATTAGGGCTAATAACCCTAATAAAATGCAATTAATGCATACATGCTCAATAAATGGTGAAATTTATAGAGTAAGATCATATTAGTATATGGAACCTCAGTTTTAAATATGAGATCAGTTTCATACACGAAATTCAAGTTATATGAAGATGGCCATTAATACATGTTATGAAACCATAATCAAGGTTAATGATGTAACCTAGGGTTAATATGTGCACAAAAAGGATATGGAACCTAATGTTTAGATGATGAACTTTGATAATGAGATGTAATCTGGAAAATGACATCAGTGAGGTAATCATAAGATAAGAATACAAGTAATCATGAGAATATCATAATGAGATAAGCAAACCTTAATATGAACACGATTAGGGTTAAGGTGAGATGTAAGATGAAGAGAACCTGATGATCGTATGTGATCTTGTCTTAATCAGGGTTGACCAGACATAGATGACATGAGGATATGTGATTAGGTTGGCCTTGATCAAGGTACGCCATTACCTCTTGCTTGGCTTATTATATAATATGCTTGCGTTATATGGTAGTACAAACTTGGCATATGATATTGATTGAAATGATTGTTCTTGTATGATATGTTGCATGATTTTCTATACTTATTGCTATGAACACATGAAACATAAGATATCTGGTCCATTATATGATAGCACTAAATCTCTTTAGTAGAATAGTGCATTGATGAAAGTACTAAATCTCTTTGGCAGAATAGTACATGTGAGCACTAAATCTCTTTGGCAGAATAGTGCATTTATGAAGTACTAAATCTCTTTGGTAGAATAGTACATGTGAGCACTAAATCTCTTTGGTAGAATAGTGCATGTGGTTGATCAAGTTTACGTATAATGGAAATGTGCCTAAAATATGTGTTCTCTCCTGGTAACAAATATCTTTGTGCAACTATACACCTTTTCTTATATTTTGTTTAATGCTGCCAAGTATTAGTTTTATCTTATTGCCAAGATATGATGAGAGGTATATAAAAGACACGTAGGCGTACTCAGTACAATATTCTTGAATATTGTGATGATGTGTACCGCTTGTAATCTTTTGTTTAGGTTTGTGTTATTCTCTTGAAGATTCAAGATAGTTGAGAGTTGTGTGGCGAGCTGATATACAGGTGGACCTGTTGTCTTAAGATCTTGTAGTTTAGTGGTAGTACATGTATATGTATAGTTTGTTGTTCAATATGTAATATCAAATGTTGTAACAATTCATCTTGTAATTATATGTTGAATGGTGAACATGTGTTGTATGGTTTTATTATTGTTCATGTACATGTGCTACGGTGTTTCCTTCTGACTCCCTTGATTTTCTTCTTCTTAGCCTAGTACGTGGTGTTTAAATTGGGATTCTCGCTGAGGTGAGGTTTCAATTTGGACGTCACACATCAGATAAAGTTTTAGAAAATCCGAGGATGTCACAGGTGGTATCAGAGCATGAACAATAGCAAAGCCTGACATTTTCTCATTATGCAACTCAAAACTAAAGAACCTTGAACCTTAATAATCTTTAGGAATAGGTTAGTCATCTTTTAGCGACTAGATCTGACCTAGCCTCTAGGTTAGCACCTAGATGTCTGAGAACTAGGTCTAGACTGGTGCTTGTTGAGTAGCAAGTCCTTTAGATGTTGTTCTTTCCTTGTAGTGCAGTGGTATGGGATGTTGCACTATTTGGAAATGACGTGCATCAAGGGAAGAGAAACCCTAGACATATTGTGCACGTTGTCTAGAGTAGCTACACTAGTCTACACCATGTTCTCACCCTTTTCACTAGTTTTCATGACACTGGACTCTCTACTATGTGTGGGACACTCGTTTTCAGGATTTGGTTTTTGATTCCAAACGGATCGAACCTCGATAGTTTTCTCTGACGCTTGTTTTATCGGAGAAAAACTATAAAATATTTTATTATGTATATGTATTACAAAAATGTGTCCCCACACATGTACGAGTAGGAGGTGGTTATGCAACCTAAGTGAAAGTGAATGACATCAGTCTAGAAGAGAGTGTAGTTCTAGAGTAGATGTCTAGAGCCTTTTTGATATATATGATAGATGGAATAGATGATATAAGTTTTGATGATAAGTCTTACATAGATGACATAAGATGGTTATGATGATCTATGTTTTTCTTCGAGGACTTAAGTTGAGTTTTGAGGATTTGAGATAAGATTTGATGATGCAAGTATGTGTGCTTTTCTAAGTTAAGATAAGTTGTGGATCAGCATGAGCCTCAAGCTCTTTTACAAAGGAGGACCTCTAGTGTAAGGACCAGTTTTAGGGTTAGCTCCAGAGAGAGTGAGACCCCCAGGGAGAAGGTCAGAGAACCTAGACTCCATGATATGAGAAATATGTGATATGATATGTCCTAAACTAGAATACTCCTGAGTGAATGAGTTGTGTTGCTTAATGCATGATTCCTATAGTCCTTTTGAACCCTAGATGTCCTTGGGAGGACCAAACCCTAGAGATAAAGAGAGGCTGGTTATATGAACATGTGAACTTGAATATGAGTGCCTGCCATCTGGGTGAGGGAGAGAACCCAAGACCCTGGAGGAGGTAGATATGTTAGTTTTTGAGAATCCTCATGCTCGGGTTGGTGGTTTCCCATATAGGAATCTAGTGGTGTATATAAGAGAGTTTTGGGTAACCATATTTCATGGGTAAAAGCTAAGAAGAGAATGTCATAGAATGTTTCAGTTTGTGCTTTATGGCTAGATTTTATGAAGTTGATCACCAGTGCCAATGAGGTAGACCTGGTAACCCTAGATGAAAGAGGGAAGATAAAGTTTTTGTTTATGAGATACTCATAGAGTTGAGTTAGCTCAAAGAGTTTGAGCATGACAGTACCCTCATGATACGGGTTAGGAGAACCTCAACTGGACTAGATGAAGTTTGATATATGTTTAATAGGCCACTCACACAAGTTTGTTTAGCACAACCATAATATAATAGATGTAGAGATGTGATCTAATCTCAAGATGTGATATATAGACATGATATGATGGAAACCTAGAAATGGTTTAATAGATATCAAAGTATAAATGGTTAACCATATACATGAATAATGATGATAATGTGAAACTGTAGGCTAATCTTGTGATGAAATCACTCGTAAATGTTACAGTTTATTATGAACAATGGAATAAGATCATATGAATGAAATATGTTACACGAGGTGTTAATCTTAGTGCTTAAAAAAGTAATTTGAAGTTTAGCACAACATAACATGTATGACACCTTGATATGATCTAGATGGATGATGTGAGTTAATGATAGTTAACTCCCTCCTAAAAGGCATATGTTAATGTTGAACATGTTCAAAAATTAGCTAAAATAAGTGTTGACAACACCTTGATATAATGGGTTAATTTAGTTAACTCCTTTAGAACATGGTAATATGATGTGGGAACCCTAATGCACGAGTTAAGATAAGGATGCAACCCTGATATATGAAATATGTCATGACATAACCTAAGTTTCTAAACCTTGAGTTTAACCTTGAATGGAGTGTTTGTGCACCCAAGATGGTGGTAAACATCCTAATAGTGCTTTGAATACATGGTTATAGGTAACCTTTGTGAATATGTTACACATAGAATAGCACCTATATGTGGATGAAGGCAAGATAAAGTTTTCCCTAAAAGTATGAGTATGGTTTACTTTCGAGGACGAAAGTTCTTTTAAGATGTATATGATGTGACAAAGTGGTTTTCTGGCTTAATTCCGAGGACGGAATATCTTTTAAGGTGTGTAGGATGTGATGGAGTGGATTTTTGAAATCTATAAATCTCCAATAACATATTAGAATCCATATCGTGAGTTATAATGAGAGTTCCAAGTATGTTAGTAAAGTTGGAATGTTGATTGAGATTTATATAATGATTAAGATCTCTCTTTTCATGTCCTTTTGAGGAATTTAATTGAATGGTATAACCGTTGAGTTTTGGCACCAAATTTGAGTATAAGGAAGCTTGAGTAGTAAGGAAGCTATGGTTAAAATTTGGTGGCAATTGGAGTTTCCTAGAGAGAGATAATTAAGTTTGATTTTAGTGAAATAATGTGAAATATTGAACCAAGTCCCAAGTCTTTAGCCTAAGGTTCTATTTGTTGGATGTGTCACGCGCCCCTTTAAGTGGTGGGCTGCGTAGCCTCTTGTGCACCATGGATACGTGATCTAGTGGTCATAGACTGTCATAAGAGGAGGCACAGATTGGATTAATATGGAGCTTCCCAGCCCTTGGATAGTTTGATTGGACGACTGTGATTATGTCCTCAACCTTGCAGTTAGAACCAGGTCATGGAGGTGTTTTCCAGCCACGACTAGTCCACGACGCCATTATCCGACTGGTCGTGGGGCGATGGGGGGGTGAGGTAACCCAGAAGTTGGACTCCTCTCCACATTACAGACTGAATGATACCCTGAGCGAGGCAAGTGGCCAAGTGAACAGGAGAACGAACCCTCCATTGCCAGCGGCTCTCCAGCACACAGAGCAGATGGTGGGTGTGATTAGAGGAGGAAGAAAGAAGGCAGCTCGGAGGCTGGTGTTCAGTGCTCCACCCTGAGGATCAGGGGCACACACAAGCTCGGGGAGGTCTTGCAAAGCTTTTGGAAGGCTCATGCCCCTTCGAAGAGGAGCAGAGGCAAGTTTCCTCTTTGCTCCACTGCAGCCAAGCGATGGCGGCAGCGCTCCTACCCTGAGTGAGATCTAGAGCTGTAATCAAGGAGGCGAGAGGCCGCAGAGATTTGAAGGTCTGCGACGAAGCTTTTGGTGGCCCTGGAAGTCGATGAGGAGCCCTCCAGCTCCATTACTTGCTCACCGGAGCCAAGCTTCACGGCGGCACCCTGTGCAAACAGGGGCACGCGACGCGAGTGCTGGTCCCGCAGCAGAAAGGGGGAAGTGAACTGGGTTCAAATCCCATCCAGACCGTCTGAAGCAGCTGAGAACCAGCCGGCCCAAGCAAGCAAAGGGTGAACACCCAAGCAGAGCTACGTGGCTGCAGGCTGTTGGCCACAAAAGGTAAAAACTCAATAAAGTGTCAGATCTTGCAAAATGCCTAGTAATTAGTATGTTTATCAGAAAATTATGAACAAGGTATCAAAATTCTCAAAAAAATGAGTAGAACGAAATGAAAGCATAATATCAGGCTATTGATGCACTAATAACAGTGATATCATATTATATGTAAAATACTTAGTTCATGGATAATAAATATCAAGTGATGTTCTAAAATTATGGAAAAATGTTAGTAGATTCATAATCATGTTTATAATGCATCTGATGTCAGATATAGTCATGTTGATGTATGAAATCATGTAATTTGCTCTATAAGGCTAATTAGGGCTAATAACCCTAATAAAATGCAATTAATGCATACATGCTCAATAAATGGTGAAATTTACAGAGTAAGATCATATCAGTATATGGAACCTCAATTTTAAATATGAGATCAGTTTCATACACGAAATTCAAGTTATATGAAGATGGCCATTAATACATGTTATGAAACCATAATCTAGGTTAATTGTTGTCCAAAGCGGGAAAGGAGGTCCTCATCAAAGCGGTGGCCCATGCAATCCCGTCGTATATTATGAGCATATTTCAACTACCAGGATATCTCATTGATTCTATTAATAGCATGATCTCGAGATACTGGTGGGGGGCACAAGGAACAGAAAGGAAGATGGCATGGGTCAGTTGGGACAATCTGTGCAAACCAAAATCACAAGGAGGAATGGGGTTCAGGAACATTCACATCTTCAACCAAGCTCTCCTAGCGAAGCAAACATGGAGGCTTTTTCACAACCGGGAATCCTTAGCGTGTCGCGTGCTACAAGCAAAATACTTTCCACGGGGATCGGTGTTGAGTGCGAGGAGGGGACACAATCCGAGCTTCACGTGGCGAAGTATATGGAATGCTAAAAGCATCATTATGGAGGGGCTGCAATGGAGGGTGGGAAATGGATCTAATATCCACATATGGAAGGATACATGGATACCGCAGATGGGAGGCAGCGTGGACAAAGTGCATGGGGTGTCGAGTACATCAGTCGAGTGGGTTAGCGAACTGTTGGGGGAGGATGGGTTTTCGTGGAATGAAGAGAAGGTAAATCAATTGTTCACGCAAGACATTGCCCATAAGGTCCTTGCTATTCCCTTGAGCTCTACACAGCAGCGGGATAGCATATTCTGGAGATCGAGTCAGCAAGGGGAGTTCTTGGTTAGCTCGGCATACTGGCTAGCCTCGAACTGCAGCGGCAGCCTTCAGTGACAGGAAGAACAGGGCGACACAGGTATGTGGCGGAGGATTTGGAGAAGGGGACTCATTCCGAAAGCAGCCCATTTCCTATGGCGGTGTATGACGGGTGCCTTAGGCACTGTGGGGAGACTGTATGACAGACATTGCCATCCCGACGGTGTGTGCGGCATCTGTAAAACCGAGAAAGAAGACATCTCTCACGTCCTCTTACGGTGCCCTCAAGCATGGGATTTGTGGAAGAACAGTCCAGATTTGATACAACTGAAGATCATACGGGCGGGGCAACGGAGCACACAAGAAGGAATCATGGAGCTGATTACTACAGGCACGACTGAGGAGGAAGACACTATGGTCGCTTCCTTGTGGTCCATATGGACTCGGAGAAATGACATCGTGTTTGGAAATCCGGTAAGGCCCCCATGTACGGTGCAACGGGTATTAGGAGCAATGATCCAGGACTACCGGGAGGCATGGTCCAAGGAGAAGCAGCAGCGACCACGTCGGGAGGAGCAAGCGTGGCGGCCACCGGAGCAAGGAGAACTGAAACTGAATTGCGATGCGGCAGTCAGAGTTCAGGGGTATGATAGCGCCGGGCTGGTATGGAGGGACAGTAGTGGTAAAGTTATCCATGTGGGGGGAATGTGGCATCCATCCCTTAATGATGTTCTGGTAGCGGAAGCAAGGGCCATTAAAGAAGGTTTAATTCAATCGCAGAAGCTTGGATGTGAGAAGCTCTTTGTGGAATCGGATTCACAGACTGTCATTAATCTGATCAATGGAGGCGCTGAACGCACGGACCTGCTGGGCACTGTGCTCGGAGATATCAATAGGCTATTAGCTGGTTTTAATAGTGTTACTTTCAGTTTCTGTAATAGGCAAGCAAATGGCTTAGCTCATCGTCTAGCTCGTGAAGCTACAGCCTGGCTTGCTCCTAGTTTTCTTTCTGCGAATTTCCCTTCTTTTGTAGCTGACTGGTCGGAGCCTCGTTTGGGCCCGAGTTAATTAATTAAGCAGGTTACCTCAAAAAAAAATCTAGGTTAATGATGTAACCTAGGGTTAATATGTGCACAAAAAGGATATGGAACCTAATGTTCAAATGATGAACTTTGATAATGAGATGTAATCTGGAAAATGACATCAGTGAGGTAATCATAAGATAAGAATATAAGTAATCATGAGAATATCATAATGAGATAAGCAAACCTTAATATGAACACGATTAGGGTTAAGGTGAGATGTAAGATGATGAGAACCTGATGATCGTATGTGATCTTGTCTTAATCAGGGTTGACCAGACATAGATGACATGAGGATATGTGATTAGGTTGGCCTTGATCAAGGTATGCCATTACCTCTTGCTTGGCTTATTATATAATATGCTTGTGTTATATGGTAGTACAAACTTGGCATATGATATTGATTGAAATGATTGTTCTTGTATGATATGTTGCATGATTTTCTATACTTATTGCTATGAACACATGAAACATAAGATATCTGGTCCATTATATGATAGCACTAAATTTCTTTGGTAGAATAGTGCATTGATGAAAGTACTAAATCTCTTTGGCAGAATAGTACATGTGAGCACTAAATCTCTTTGGCAGAATAGTGCATTTATGAAGTACTAAATCTCTTTGGCAGAATAGTACATGTGAGCACTAAATCTCTTTGGTAGAATAGTGCATGTGGTTGATCAAGTTTACGTATAATGGAAATGTGCCTAAAATATGTGTTCTCTCCTGGTAACAAATATCTTTGTGCAACTATACGCTTTTTCTTATATTTTGTTTAATGCTGCCAAGTATTAGTTTTATCTTATTGCCAAGATATGATGAGAGGTATATAAAAGACACGTAGGCGTACTCAGTACAATATTCTTGAATATTGTGCTGACATGTACCGCTTGTGATCTTTTGTTTAGGTTGTGGTTATGCTCTTAAAGATTCAAGATAGTTGAGAGTTGTGTTGCGAGCTGATGTAGAGGTGGACCTGTTGTCTTAAGATCATGTAGTTTAGTGGTAGTACATGTATATGTATAGTTTGCTATTCAATATGTAATATCAAATGTTGTAACAATTCATGTTGATATTATATGTTGAATGGTGAACATGTGTTGTATGGTTTTATTATTGTTCATGTACATGTGCTACGGTGTTTCCTTCTAACTCCCTTGATTTTCTTCTTCTTAGCCTAGTGCGTGGTGTTTAAATTGGGATTCTCACTGAGGTGAGGTTTCAATTTGGACGTCACACATCAGATTAAGTTTTAGAAAATCCGGGGATGTCACAGTACTTCATGGGATTAAGAGAGGCATTCTCTCCTCCTCTCCCATGCTCATGGTGAAGGCCGAACACTCGGGAGGGTGGTAAATCAAGGTTGCAACTGGGATTCAAGCTCGGGTCCCTTTGTTAGGGGACACCGTGCTTGACCACTTGAGCCACTACTTGTTAGATAAATAGTGTACTTTATGTTCTATAACAAGGTGATGTGAGTGTGGCAAGAAAGTATACTTAAAATTGAGAGTATACACTTAGAAAAGTCGGTAATGAGTTATTTAAGTTAAATGACAAGAAGAAGAACAAGGTTGGAGGGACATAAATCCACACAGTATTCCTCACAATAGACATAGCTCAATTAGAGTGGAGGAATCAAACATTTGTAACTTGGTAATGCAATGTCTAATCTCCAATATGAATACAATTGCAAGTAATAATACAAGAAGGTGATGGGCCTAATAAAAATGTGAGAAGGAAATAATAGCAAATAATGCTCATCATATCACAAGAAGATGGATAAGACATCAATGTTAAATGTTTCATGTCAAAGGCCAAAAAAAATATTGTAATAAAGTGAACATATTATACCTATATAAAGAATAACTTATTAACATGCTTATTCAAAAAGAAAATTAAAATCTTAGAATATAGATATATTTGTCAGAAATTTCTAGGTTAGAATATGGATTCTATGTATTATGTTGATTTTCTATCTAGTGAAATACTTGATTTTATATTTTCTCTCACTACATGTGAAATTTCCTCTTTTGAAAGGTTTAGAAATGATGTGCTTGAGAATGATAAAGCTATCTTATCCAAAATTCTACTTTTTAGTAAAATTGAATTCTTATTAGTCCTGACCACTTTTATGAAAACATGCAAGCTATGAATATAATATTTATGGAAGCCCTTCTTTAAGAATCATTTTTGAAAATTCTTGATTTTACCTTGTGATAAAAAAATAAAGCACATGATAATACCATATGTGAACTCCTAAAAGGTTGTAACGATCTAGATATTTTAATTCACTATTACAAATATACAGGAAGAGGTGGCATGTCATATGAAACTAAAAACTATATATCCCTACAAGATGTATGAGGCCATTTATGAGACATACCATTCACAAAAATTCTACAAACTTATGGACCCTTATCAATCATGTCGGTCACCCTGGATACCAACTAGAGTGATTGATCTAAGGAAGCTAGTGTGGATTCCAAAAGTTCCTTATCACAGTTATCATCAATATTGCAATTGAAATCCTACATGACTACATCCATCCCTATTGCAATCTCAATACTATTATATTGTACTTTTCATATGTTTTTTTTATCAATAATTGCACTTGCAAGTGAAATTGGGCGTACAAAATCACTAGTGCACTCAAGTACATGCATGCATACATACTTACATATATACATACGGCTCTACCAGTGCTAGTGCGTTTGGAAAATTCAGGTGTTCCCCAATAAAGGGAACTAAGTTCAAACCACCAGACAAGTAATTCCTGATTCAATACCTCAAGAGCACTTGAAGTAAGACCCCTGACCTAGCCTAAATTCTAATGATGCTTATTTACCTAATTGGATGCTTAGATTCTTAATCAACTCTTTCTTATACTTTGATATCAGTTAATTAATACATGTTCCAAGTTTGGTCCAGTTTGGACATTGTTTGTGCAAGTTATGTAATTTTGTGTACATTTTGGACTTTTATGAAATTTACCCATATATGAGGTTTTTCTTGCAATATTTTAGATGCATTTTTGCCTCACATGTATTCATATCATGTTGTAGTTAGTTGTACCATGGGGAACCTAGATGCACCTTGGTTTTGTGTGTGGCATCTACCTAAGGTTGATCTTAGGATTTCCTCACATAGATGGGTTGGGTCCAAATCTTCTTTGCCCTACCTCTGTGCCCACAATATCTCATCCATAGACTTGTGGGCCCCATAGTGTATTGTACGGTCTGGATGTATTGGGCACATTGTCCCGAGCACAGAAGATTCTAACCCAGATGGGCTACCTTGTGTGATAGAAATGATGGGTTTTCTTATGAGTTGGGTTGGTGGATGACCTGGAAATCAAGTATCGGTGGGCCTCTTGACATCAACTAACGAAGGTCTACTGGATTGCATGGAAAAGATGATGGTGACCATGGACACTTGGCAAGTTTGGCTTAGACACCTTGCCTCTTCATTCTCTCTCCCCTTTAGCTTTTTATACTTCCTTCCTTGCATGCAAACAGATCCCTTACACACTATTTCCCCCACTTCGACCCCCTTTTGTATGGAGCTCGTCCCTCTCTCTTGATGAAGGAAAGAAGCCCAAGCTAGGAAGAGCTTTGGTGGTCTACTCGCAAATCTCATGGGATTCAGATCTACCCTCTCTTCAAGCTTGTGGATCTTCCTTAGCTTGTTCTTGACCTAAGAAAGTAAGATCTTCTCTCTTTCCTTCATTTTACTTGTTGTCCTACCTTCCCCTCTCTTCCTTATGGTCAGATCCATGATTTCCATGGTGGAGTTTGTGCTAGAACTCTTGAATAACACATTTCTTCTTGCTTCCTTGACCTAGGGTTGCTTGTTCTTGGACAAAAGCTACCTTGGACGAATGGGGAGATTAGATCTAGGATTTTATTCTCTCTTTTCTCAAGCCACCTTTCTATTTGGAGATTCAACTTCATCTTTAAGGCAAGTTATATAACTCTCTTCATGTTTATTGATTACTTTTAACTTGCCATGAACAAATTTTGCTCTAAAACATAGTAAAGAGTAGAAAATTTGAATCCTTGGTTAAGTTGTGCATACATATGATGATTCTTGAGTAGATAATCTTATTGTTACTCTCCTTAATCTTATGCACATTCTCTGTTATGGAATATGAGTTTTAGACCCCTTGAATCGATGGTGTTGTTGTGGTGAGAATTCATGGTTGTCCTTGATATGTTTTGAACTGATTTCTACCTTTGGTTGTGCTTTGTTATTGATTTGGTGACCTTGTTAGAAGCCCAGAAAAGCGATGGTTATATTACTCTTACCTTTGGATGGTGGATGGTTTCTATAACGGTAGCAAATAATGGATCTTGAGTGTCGAAACAATGGGTATTCCTTGGTGCCTTGAACTGATTTCTCTTTTGTTGTGTGACCTGGTGGTTTGGCTTTTTGAAAGAAACGTCGGTGGCAACTTAGTTACTGTTTCAATGAATTTAGTGAGCTCAAGAAATGATTGGTACTTTCCTTCTTCACTAAATGATCAATGGTTGTCTTAATCCTCAAAAACTATGGTTTTCCTTAGGTGTTATGAATTATTTTCCCTTCTTTCTTCAACACCTGATGGTTGTGTTTCTTATGACTACTGATGGTTCACACCTTGTTGATGTTTTGATGACTTGAATATGTTCTCAAGAACCTATGGTCATGTTTCTCCTATCTTTTTTTTTTCAAATGATGGTTCCCTAAACCCTAGACAAATGATGGTTTTCCCCTCTAATGAATTGATGGTTTTACTCGATTTTTGAAGTCTTTTCTTCTGCCTAGTGATGAAATTCAATGGTCTCACTAGGTTCACAATCGATGGCTATTCTAATTGCTAATTTTCTAGTTTCTCTAAATGTTAGATATATGGTACTCTTTCGTGACACAACTGATAGTCATATTAAAAGGTTAAGGATTGTTTTCTCTAAGTATTAGAATGACGGTTCACTTATAGTTTCTCAATCGATGGTTTACTTGACTAAGACAAGGATGGTTTCACTAATATCTAACTTGATGGGTTTCCTTACTCTTGAAACTGACAGTGAGACTAGATCCCAAAACCAATGGTGATCCAAGAGCTCACAACGAATGGTGAGTTTGAGGCTCACATCTGATGGTGATACGTGGTCTGTCTAGGTCATAACTTGATGGTTTTCCTAGATGAATGTCTCAAGGTTTTACATGTTTTGCATCTGATAGTTTTACCTATCTAACATCCAAAGGTCTTGGGTGAGGATTTATACTTAGAAGGTTTGGTTTTGATGCCCTAATCTAATGGTTATGTTTTATGCAACTGTGATTCAATGGTGGTGATTCATATACATGATGTAATGGTTTAATTGCCTTGAACCTGATGGTCTGATGTGTGGTCTATGATTTGATGTGTTGTGTTTATTACTTGATTAGATAGTGAAGATTTGATTGTTTCGGATCAATGGTTTTAAACCCATGAGTTTGTACTCTTACTTTTCCCTCGAATGAATATAAACCTAAGATTGTTGTGAAGTGTTGATTCGTAATGTTAATTCAACTTGTGTTGTTAGATCTAACCCTAGTACAACTAAACGATGGTGGTTAATTGTACCTAGTTCCCTTGCATATTGTTATAATATAGGAATGCCCTTAAATTCTAAGATAACCTTACTATGTCATCCTGCAAACATCTTTTAGTACCCTATTTCAATGTTATGTTGAACATCTGTATCAAAAAGGCAATTATGGTTTGTTGAGCCTTTTGGAAGGTATGAAAAGATAATGATGTTCTTGTAGGGAACGATGTGAATGGTCTTATGACCTTAGCAGTGGCTATGTGCCCTATTTGAGGTGATATCCTCTGTATGATGTGATAAGGGATTGACATCCCATGATGGTATGATGATGATGAGTATGGACTTATGTATGGCAATGAATAGTACCATGTGGTGATGTGATAAGGTTTATGTCTCATACGTTTTATATATTTTGAAGTTGCACTCTACCTATGTTTTGTAGAATAGTTTTAGGGTTTGTACGTAACTTGATCAATGCATTCTTATCACTAGAATGAACTTAACTAATCAAGTGAAACCCTAATCATGTAGTTTCCCTGTACCATAGATCCATTCTAGTTTTAGGACTTGATGTATGGTGAAACAAGTTCTCCTTTAGTGGAAGCTCGGAGTCGTATATTATTGAGCATATGCATGTTCACAAGGATAAATGTGGTCATTCCTTGGAAGGATAATGGTCAAGATCGTATCTCAGATGTTGTTCAATATATATGATGTGATTAAGGACAAATGAGGTTGTACCTCGGATGTTGGGTTTGTATATCCTAGTTTCACTAGTATCGTGGCCTTTAAGGATGGACTAGGTTATTCACTAGTGTCATGAACTATATACTAAGGGTGGACTAGGTTGTTTTGCAGCTGGACTTGTATGTCACTACGATAGGCTTGTAGTCATCGAGGGGTGATGAGATCTTAGGATTCTAGCTCTCTTACATATCTTGTATGGCACTGATTTCAACTTAGCAGTGGTCGGTTGGAATTGAATGGTATACCTCAATTCCTCAAGGCTTAATAAAATATGTAAACACTCGTGTAGAATATATGTTAGGGTTAAACACACTTCACATTGGATGATAACCCTTGTTTCCTCTTTTCACATATAGATGATGTATAGTGCTATGAAAGAAGTTTTCATGCTTCTTCTGCTAGAAATACTATTGTTGGGTATGTTTATGATGAAAGTTATCTCATGCCGTTAGCTATGCTTATACCGCTAGCCATGCCTATGTAGTTAGCTATACTTATATTACTAATCATGCTTATGTTGGTAGTTGTGCTTATGCTATTAACTCTACTTAATATGTAGATATGATTATCCTATCACTAAACTATACCCGCTACAATTTAATTATTGTATATTAATGGACCTTTTGTCGAATAAAAGATAATATATACATAATATAATAATAGGAATATATAATAAAATAAATAGATAATAATGATATTCAGTTGGACATGCTCACGTTGTTAGCCTTGCTCATCCTATTGAATATGCCTATGTTGTTAGATATGGTATACTATTAGTTATATTTATGACTGTAGACATGCTATATTGTTAGACATACTCTTATTATTCAAATATGCTCATATTGTTATCAATATTTATGATGCTGGTTAGGCTCATGATGATGGTTATGCTCATAGTAATATCAACATCCGGTAACTGAGAATAATGTTAGCTTCTAAGACTTATTAGAATTGCTCTAAACAAAGTCCTTCTAACTGATAATTTCATTATGTTGTTTTATCTATCTATCTATTTAATTGGATTAATCTATTTAACCAATTTTATTACATAACATTTGTAATCAATAAGTGTTGTTGAGAGTTATATCTCTCTTTGGGTCATGGGTCTCACTTGTGGGTCACCACAATCTTTTTAGATGATCGTCAATAGTAGTAATGGACCCGTGGAAGCAAAGAGGAGTTGATGGGATGGAACACAAAAGGAGTTGATTAGATGTCTAACATGTCCTAGAGTCATCCATGTGCTCTCAGGTCAGGGTGAGAAAGTATTGTGTATAGTGTTTTATCAACGTGAGCTTTCCTAGTATTCTGATGTTGTACATGTAGATGATATCTCATTTGTATATGTTGTGGCTAAGGTCATGGAGCCTTTGTAAGAGACTTTTGATAATATTTATGAAATAATTTGAGATTTTGGGATTTTATGCAAATGTTGTTGAGTAAGTTTGTAAAAAGGTAACCGATTTTAATTAACCCTCTTATTATATATGTGTTTTTATTAGTGGTTGATCGTGTTTGAGTTTTGAGTAATATCACTTTGTGTGACATGTTACCACACTTGACCTCCGCTATAGATTGAGAGACTGAGGTATAGAAATCTCTCTCTTGATATCATACATACATGTTGGAGTACTCAAGATTAAACCATGGCATGTCTTTTTAAAAATCATGAAATGTCTTACTACACATGGAAAATATGATTTAGGATCTCATATGAAGGAGCTCAATCTGTGTTATCAATTTGAAGAGATTTTTATACCCCCCCCCAATCAAAGGTGAAATGGGTTTAAAATTTTTGTATGATCTTTCTTACTTATACACTAAGATCCAAAAGGCTACATCATGTACAATCGTTATAGTATGTGTAAATCCAACTAGATTTGGATTATTCATGAGAAATAAATTATAACGACCCCACCCTCAGCAACCCCCATTTAAAGAAGGCTAAGAAGATGGTGTTGTTATCCTAAAACATGATCAACTGGTTTTGCAAATAATCAAAAATAATTATTTAAATTAAACCACAACTAAACTTAAAATAGGATAAAAAGAATTCTTTTCACATACCTTGAAAATATAAGATTTGAGGAACTTTACCCCAAATAGGAATCTATCTATCTACAAACCTCCAATCTTTATTTAACTTTGTTCTTTCAATGTCACTTTAGATGATTATCCACTTTCTGATAAGCATATAACTACATGTGACCTAAAATGCCGACAAACAAAATGTCTATTGGTATAATGAATTATACTGGTATGTGGGGGAACCAAAAGCTTGCATCTATTTGTAATAACATATTGCAACCAAATTATTGTTTAACAGATCAAACTTTACGTCTTAAACATAACTACTCAATCCTAAGATATCCTTTCCTCTGTGTTGTCCCTATAGTGGACATGGATACTACCTTTCTCATATGGTAGATCCCAAATAGCCCCTTTTGATCCTACCCTATAGGTAGACCAAGACATAGAACTGTATAGTCGTATGATCCTACCCAAAGGTAGACCAAACATCGAATCATGATAATCTGATGATCCTACCCCAAGGGTAGACCAATAACTAGGTCATCCATCTCTCACAAGTACTCAAATCTATAGAGGAGGACTAGGATTTGAGCTAGTCATGCACATATATTTATTGTGATAGCCATAGTCACTTTATAGTTGCATGAAATAAAAGTCAACCAAGAAGTTAATTTCAAGCAACCAGTAAAACCTCGAAATCACCATGAAACTAGAGTGATAGCCATAAGCATAACCACATACCTAATTCAAAACTCTCCAAAAATATATGTAAGATATCCAATCCAATCAAGAAGTCCAACCAACCAAGTCAAGCAAATCTTGATCTTGAAAACCATGTATAATGCCTAATCGTCACAATCACATCCCAAACAACTCCTTATTGACTTGGGACTCCTTGCTAAGGTTCCTAAGCCTTATTAGGATTCATTAGGGTTTCTTAGATCTATTTCTCAACCTTTATCCTTTTTAGGTCAACCAATCCTAAAACATCTTTTCTACTCATATAAACCCTAATTACTCAAATCATCCACATTAAGGGTCTTTTATTCTCAATTTGGCTTGGGATCATCATATCTCTGTCCTATTTATGGTCTTTTCATTTTGTTTTAGGTGGGTCCGGGTTGCCTTGGCCCGTCTGGTAGCACTTGATTGTCCAGAAAGCAATTAATTTTAGGAAAATTGTATTTAATTATGGGTTTACCTAATGGAAAAGTGTTATATATGAAATTGCTCATAAAAAATCCATAGAATCCAATAAAAATATAATTCAAGCCTAAATCTACTTGTAACTCAAAAAGTATGTAAAGATGCCTTCTTTAATTGTTTTAAGTAATTTACAACCCTACGTTTTGATGATAATTAGATCTAATGATGTTCCCTTAATAATTTGAGTCAATTGTAACACCTGGGCCCACTGCCCTAGGTTCTAGTAGAGTTTTAGGAATGACGACTGGCATCACAGACCACCACTAGCCTTAATTGTGCATTTTGTCCTCACTCACATGCAAGTCAGGGTCAACTTCCTGACTGGTCACCCATCCTAGTACTATTCCAAGCTGAGCACGCTTAACTATGGAGTCCTTTAGCGATGGTCTCCCAAAAAAGGAGGTTCACCTTGGTGATATGGGTAGTCCATTCATTCCTTATAAGATTGTGTTATCCAAGGCCTCAAATCTTGAGACGTTACAATCTCCCCCACATAGACTCTTGATGTCCTTGTCAAGGCTCAACTATATGACCTCGTAATATTTCCCCATTTCAGTGTAGACCCAACATGGCCCATGAATACCCAGCTCCCGATCACATAATACTAGCGCAAGGGTGACTACATCACCATGGATAGCCCTTTCCTACATGCCTCGACCGCACGACTCAAGACTGGCATGCCAGATGCCCATGTGGTTCCCACCTACTAGAGGGGTTATGGCTCTAATACCATTTGTAACACCTGGGCTCACTGCCCTAGGCACTAATAGAGTTTCAGGAATGACGAATGGCCCCACAGACCACACTAGCCTTAACTACATGCTTTGTCCTCACTCATGTGTAATCCGTGGTCAACTTCCTAACTGGTCACCCATCCTAATACTACTCCAAGCTAAGCACACTTAACTATGGAGTTCTTTAGTGATGGGCTCTAGAAAAAGGAGGTGCACTTGGTGATATGGGTAGTCCAATCATTCCTTTTAAGATGATGTTATCCAAGGCCTCAAATCTTGGGATGTTACATAAACCTAGACACAAGTAGGGTTTTTTTACTTGTTGAACAAGGATGGTGGGTGTTGGGTAATACTTTGTACATGACACATGCTAATTTACAACATTATTGCATATAGATTCTACCCATACATGACGTGGTTGCAAGCATATTTTTGTCACTACATTCTCCAACATGGACATGACGTGGTTGCAAGCATATTTTTGTCACTACATTCTCCAACATGGATCTTAGTAACTTTCATATATTACAAAGATCAATACATATATTAATGATTTGTTCATGTTTTGATAATGTTGAACCAGTAAGTCACCGAACTAATTCACATGTAGAAATGATTAGGGTCGAGAGAATAACTGATGTGCACTAATATATATTCATCAATGGTTTTAGGTTTTTATCCAAAAGAATGAAGGTTAGAGGATCTTTATGTTGTAGTGTATCACTACTTGTGCACACTACTTTAAACATAAGGATGCATAAAAGGAAGAAGAGTAAGGAGATCTCTGTGTTCTTTAAAATAGAGAAGGAAATAAAGCTACTTCTTTGTACCTATAAAAAGATTTGGAACTTCCTCAATGCTCAATATAAGAAATTAGGACCTATTGTAAACCTTCTAAGGATGGTTGGAATTGTAAAATATGTTTTAATATGCTTTATGGATGTAAGTTACACCCTGGTGTGTAGCTAGACTTTTTTTACCCCTTTAGTTGAATTAAAAACGGTATATACATAAAATTTATAATACACATATACATACATGTTTATGATGGATGGCCCATGTGTCAACATTTGAGTCTCCCTAATGGAGGGAACCGGGTTGGGAACAATCGACAAGACTCATTGATTTACCTCCCTACTATACATATAGGTTTTTTGTAGTTTGTGGGGTACTAGGGGGCAACACCTTCTGTCAGTCCAATACATGCATACACTAAAAAAAACATACATACATGCATACATACAATGAAGGCGGATCCGAGTTGTTGCCTTGGTTTACCATCCTTGTGTGCATTCCACCTCTTCCTTGGGTATGGGAGAAGGGGAGAGGAGGCCTCTCTTTATCCCATACATAAAATAAAGGGATAGAAAGGCTGGTGAAATCAAGTGTTCCTCAATGAAGATACTCGAGTTTGAGCCATTGGATAAGTATTTCTCAATTTAATACTATCTTGGATGCCCGACCTTCACTACAAGTTGTGAGGGGGGTGTATTTCTCTATTAATCACATACATGCACGCATACGTACATAATACCAACTCCATACATACATACATACATACATACATACATACATATATACATACATGCATACATACAGTCGACAAGGAGTGACTCAAGTGGTCAAGCACGGTGTCCCCTAACAAAGGGACACAGGTTCGAATCCCAGTTGCCGCCTTGATTTACCACCCTCTCAGGAGTTCAGCCTCCGCCACAGGCGTGGGAGGGGGGGACAAATCTTTCTCTCTTAATCCCATACATACATACATACATACATACATACAGCCGACAAGGAGTGACTCAAGTGGTCAAGCACGATGTCCCCTAATAAAGGGACCCGAGTTCGAATCCCAGTTGCTGCCTTGATTTACCACCCTCCCAGACGTTCAGCCTCTGCCACAGGATGGGAAAGGGGGGGAATCTCTCTCTCTCTCTCTCTTAATCCCATACATACATACATCCATACATACTTACTTACTTACATACACCGACAAGGAGTGGCTCAAGTGGTCAAGCACGGTGTCCCTAACAAAGGGACCCGGGTTTGAATCCCAATTCTCTCCTTGATTTACCACCCTCTCGGGCATTCAGCCTCTTCCACAGGCATGGGAGGGGGGTCTTTCTCTCTTAATCCCATACATACATACATACATACATGAATACATACATACATACATACATACATGCATGCATGCATGCATGCATGCATACATACATACATACATACAGTTGGTAAGGGAATAGTCCGGTCGGTGAATTCTGTTGGTCCCCAATGAAGGGACCCGAGTTTGAAACCATACAGAGAAGCATCACTTGATTTACCACCCTCTCGAGTGTCCAACCTCCACCACAGGAAATGGGAGAGGGGGGAGAAATATTTCTGTCTTAATCCCATACATACTTACAAACAGACATACATACATACATACATACATACATACATACATACATACATACATACATACATACATACATACATGTTTTAAGGGGAGAGAAAAGAGGAGGAAAATTGGTGCTCAACATAGTGATTGATGTTTTTAATAGGGCCATTGCTAGAGCTGAGTTGACTGAGCTTCCTATGATAGGAGGTGGTCTTTTCAAATGGAATAATGAAAGAAAACCAAAGGATAGGATTGCAAGCAAGCTAGACAGAGCATTGGTGACTGAAGAGTGGCTGAAGCTATTCCCAAGTGTACATGGGAAGGAAGGTGGTTCAGAACTGAGTAATCATGCTCCTTTACTAGTACAAATCATGGAGAAAAAATAGAAAAGAAAGTCATTCAGATTTCTCAATTACTGGGCTGACTGGAAGGGGTTTGAAGAGGTTGTTAGAGAGTTGCGGCTTGCAGGTGCAAGGGAACCTGATGTTCATCTTTTCCAAGAAACTTGCAAACACCAAAGTTACATTAAAGAAGTGGGCCAAGGAGGATGTGAACATTGCAAATCTATTTTCCACAACTAAGAAGGAGTGCAGGGAGGTGAGGATGATGCTTCTTGTCAACCCTCTTGATGAGAATCTGATTAAGAAGGATGAGGAGATGTGAATGATATTGGATGATCTCAAGAAGGCATAGAAGAAATTTTATTGGAAGAGGAGACATGAAAAATGGATGGAGGATGGGGACAGAAACACCAAGCTATACCTTCTTGCAGTGAAAAGAAGAGAGGCAATCAACATTATCTCCGAACTCATTGATGTTGAGGGTAGGGTGTTCAATAAACAAGAAGACCTGGAAGGCCAAGCCATACAGTTCTACAACACTCTACACAATAAAAGCTATGATGTAGAAGTAGAGAAAGAACAAATGGACTGGAAGTACAAGCTCACTGAAACTCATAATAATATTCTTACAAGGAAAGTGAATGAACATGAACTAAAGATGCTCTTTGGATTATAAGTTGCAAAAAATTATTGGGATCAGACAGATTCAATGCATTTTTCTACATGAAGGTATGGAATATTATCAAGGAGGACTTGGTGGAGTATGTGAAATGGTTTTTGAATGGAGGCAACATGGTGAGATGGGTTAATCATGTTTTTCTGGTTTTTATCCCAAAGAAGAAGGTCACTATGTCTCTTTCTGGTTTCAAAACCATAACATGTTGCTCGATCCAGTATAAAATCATTACAAAAATTCTGGTAGCAAGACTAAAGTTAGCTCTTCCTTTTCTTATTTCTAAAAATCAAGGAACCTTTATTGCAGAGAGGAGTATTAGTAATTGTGCACTCTTAGATGGTGAATTGTTTCTTGATTACAATGTGATGAGAGGGAGTAGGAAAATGTGTCTTAAACTAGATGCTTCCAAGGCATATGATGATGTTAGATGGGACAAAATATGGCGGATCTTGTGAAAAATGGGATTTTCTGATAAATGAATTGGTTGGATGAAACAATGTGTAGGAGCTTCTCTATCCTTGTGAATGACACTTCTACATGCATGCTTAGAGGAAGCAACATGCTATGAAAAGGGGACCCCCTATCTCCCTTGCTTTTCACATTGTCATGAAATACCTCATGTAGAAGATGAAGCAATTAGAAGAAAGAAATATTCAAGGTGTACCTGGTACATGGGATGAAAGTGATGAGTCACTTAATTTTTGTTGATGATGTCTTGGTGTTCATTGAAGCCAAACCCAATATGCTTGTTGAGTTGAGTACTTGCTCAGGAGATTTGGCGAGCATTAATGCCAATAAGACCTATCTATTTCTATCTAAAAACTTCTATCAACAAGATGCTAGACTACAAGAAGCTGTGGGCATGGATATGGACAAGTTTCCCACTATATACATGTGGTTGCCACTTGCTGGAGGTAACTTACATGTGAAAGACTTTGCTGATTATTTGGACAAGATTGATGAGATGATTACAAGATGACCTTCCCAAAAGACATCCATGATGGGTAGAGCAACTCTCACCAAGGCAGCTATAGAAGGACTTTTGATTGTTCGGGTACGTCAAGGGGAGATTCTGGGGGTGGTTCTGGATAGGATGGAAATGAAGATGTCTAATTTTGTCTAGGAAGGTGAGTAACATCCTATGAGGTATGCTAGAATGCCGCTACATAAAGAGGAAGGAGGACTGAATAAATACTCCTAGGGACATATCCAGGTGGGGGATTATGTGAAGGATAATCATCTACCATGAAGGGAGCTCGATATGGGGAAAGTGGATGAAATACATATATCTATATGGGGTGGATTATTAGCCAAGGATACAAGAAGGATATTCACATACCATCAACCTCATGACGGATTTGTGGCCAGAGGTGAAGCAGTTATTTAACCCTCTAGTTACAGGTGGATGGTGGGCTAAAAAATCCTAGTATGGATTTGTGGGAGGTGACAAGAGCAAGAGCTACAAAATACAAGGTGTTGGAACATATTTGGCTTGTAAAACATGTGGCAAAGTGGACAATGTGTGTCTTAAAAATATGCATGGTGTGTTGGATACTTTAGACAAGGTACACAAGTGGAATGATGATGTTTCTAATGTATGTTTGTTGTGCAATGAAGAGGAGCAGTCCCATAATCATTTATTTGGGAGTTGTAAATTTACTAAAGAGATCTGGGTAATGGCTTGCAAGGAACTTTGCCTACAAATGACCTTGGAGGAGGAAGCAAAGAAGATGATGGCTTGCTGTGACAAAAGGGGACAAATAAGGACTTTTCTTTGCTGCACTTTGATGTCATATTTGGAGTAAAGGAAATGAAAGGAGATACAGAGGTTCAACCAAGAGTGTTAGTAGTATTGCTGTGAAAATTTTGTAAATGTGTTAAGCATAAATTACATGTCAGATATATGAGTAAGTTGTCTTTTCTTTTTATATGTAGTACTGGGCTATATATAACTCTTTGACCTCCTATAGTTTTAGGAGGGAGTTAGAATATATATTTACCTGATTCCGATACAACTAGCGAGGGATAGAACGGTTTAAAAAAATTATGGCCCCAATGAAGGGACCCATGTTCAAACCACACAAATAAGTATTTTCCAATTTTCCACCCCTCTCGAGCATCCAACCTCTTCCATGGGTTGTGTGATAGGAGGAGAGAAATCTTTCTCTCTTAATCCCATACATACATACATACATACATACATACATACATACAAAATGGACTATGTGTGTCTTCAAAATTTTGCATGGCGCGTTGGCAATGTTGGACAAGGTACACAAATGGAATATTGATATTTCTACCATATATTTTCTCTATAATGAAGAGGAGGAATCCCATAATCATCTATTTAAGAGCTGCAAATTTACTAATGATATATGGGTAAGGGTATGTGTAGAATTTGGAATGCAAATGACATTGAATGAAGACGTCAAGAAGATGGTTGCTTGCTACAGAAAAGAGGACAAGAAAATGTTTCTATTTGCTACACTCTGCTTCCATATTTAGATTGAAATAAATGAAGGAAAAATGTTGGTTTAGATAAAGGCGTGAGTAGTATTGTTGTAAAAATTTGTAAAGGTGTACAACACAAGCTACATGTTAGATAGGAGTGTGAGTTGTGATTTTCTGTTATGTAGCGTTGGGCTATATATAACTCTTTGACCTCCTATAATTTTAGGAGGGAGTCATAATATATTTATCTAATTCTGATACACACATACATACATACATACATACATGCCGACAAGGAGTGGCTCAAGTGGTCAAGCACGGTGTCTCCTCACGAAGGGACCCGAGTTCGAATCCCAACTGTCGCCTTGGTTTACCACCCTCCCGGATGTTTGGCCTCCATCACGGGTGTGGGAGAGGGGGAGAGAATGTCTCTATTTATCCCATACATACATACATACATGTATACATACATACATACATACATACATACATACATACACACATACATAAGCTGACAAGTAGTGGCTCAACTGGTCAATCATGGTGTCTCCTCACGAAAGGACCCAGGTTCAAATCCCAGCTGTCACCTTGGTTTACCACCCTCCTAGACGTTCAGCCTCCATCACTGGCATGGGAGAGGGGGAGAGAATGCCTCTCTTTATCCCGTACATACATACATACATACATACATAAATACAAAAACAAACACATATGTAACTATCGGCAAGGAATGAGAAAAGATTTTCTCATTTTCGTACCCCTATGGGGGTTTGGCATCCACTATAGGTTTTGGTAGAGGGGGAGAATTATTTCTCTTTTAATCTCATGCTTATATACATATACACACGTACATGCGTGCAAGCATGCATGGACATATAGATATTTATAGATACTGTAACATACTGAATCTTGGATTCAATTTCAATTTAACCCTTTTTTGAGCCTTTCATCTTCTTCTTATCCTTTTGTCCTTTTTCCAAAATTTTCCTATCTTTTCTACCCTCTTTGTCATCAATATTGCAATTGAGGAATATTTAATGGCTTTGAATTATATTTACCCACATTCATTTCAATGAATGGGTTATTGCACAAGTATCTCAAATAATGTGTTAATTAGAATCTAATAATGCAAAATGGCCATTTATGAGATACAATTAGTAGATTTTATTAATTTAGAGATTTTATGACTTTGTGGGACAAGAAAATGAGAAATAAGAAATTTATATCAAAATTTATTAACAAAAGGTACTAAATATATTTATTAGGCACTTAACATACAAGCAAATATAAATTGTGTTCAAAAGGAGAAAATTAATGTAAATGTTAAACTCCACACACTTTAATTAGCCAACCTATGAATTTTCAAGTCAATTGAATTTTCTCTACCCTCTTAATTAATTAAATGAATAAGCAACTCTAAAATATATAAATGCCTATTGCATGGAAAAAGGTAACCCCCTCGATTCCTATCTAGCCTTCCCTTGAATTTGTTTGACCATGAAATAGAAATGTCTTTCCCAATTGAATTGGTATTTAAATCCTAATTACCATAGGTTTAAATTAGGCAATTAACTATTTCTTAAACTGGTCTCCCCTCAAACATAATGTGTTGTTGCATTACTCCTCCCCATCTCTAATGCAACGCTACATTCTCTCCCCCCGTTACATCCTTGCGCTCCTTACCTTTTGAAACGGGCAACGCCCGTTGCCCAACGACAACATTTGCCTCTCCTATATCTTCCCCTCGTTCTTTCCTTTTCTCCTCAAACACACGAAGCCCTAGCTGCCCAACCTACCCTCACCCTATGTCCAACAGTGGCGAGCAATGCCAGGTAGAGTTGAGGATCGTTGGGCAGTGTCGCCTCCTCCTCTTCTTCTTCCTCTCCCAGAACGACGCCTAGAACTCGATGCCCATCAACTTTGGGTAGC
Organism: Alisma plantago-aquatica; assembly: GCA_963693085.1. Taxonomy (NCBI): domain Eukaryota; kingdom Viridiplantae; phylum Streptophyta; class Magnoliopsida; order Alismatales; family Alismataceae; genus Alisma; species Alisma plantago-aquatica. The sequence continues at coordinate 1,333,529,754 of OY856409.1, read as the reverse complement.
GTCGCCTCCTCCTCCTATTCTTCCTCTCCCAGAACGATGCCTAAAACTTGATGCCCAGCAACCCCCGACGTTGCATCGGCATCACTAACACCTTCCCATATGACCCGCGACACCCAACAACCCTCGACGCTACGCCGACGTCGCTAACACCTGCCCACCTAACGCCCCGACGTTGCGATGCCCTGATGCTGCAATGCTCTGACACCGACAACACCACTTCCAAAGCAACCATGATGCCATCACACACTGACACTAGGGCATCATAGACACTAAGTGCAATGCCTTCGACCTTGATGGCGATGTCGTCGCTCGCAACTACCAGATCCGCAACACCATGATGTCTGCAAACACCTCCATTCAACCTGATGATGGTGACTCATTAAATGTTTCTTCTTCCTGGGTCACATGATCATAGAGAACGTGATGATGTGTTTGGGTCCCCATCTCGTTGTGAATCAACCAGACATGCAACCCCAATGGTAACTCTAGACATGTAAGTCTTCATTTCACGTTCAATAGTTTTGTTTTAGAAAACAAATTATAAAGATGGGCTAAGTATGGAGTAAGGATAGTCTAGTTATTTAAAACCATAACATGAACTAGTCAATTAACTTGCCTATCAACCTTGTTGTGTATAAATGCAAATATTAGATTGCATGAAATCAAACCTTATTTCTATATGTTTATATTTTTTGGACTATGATCCCACATCTGTAAATTTATCTTATTGTTATGAACTTAGTTAGTATTGATATATTAGACAAGATATTGATAATGATTTGAATATGTTAACTAAGGAGTTGTTTCACAAAATATGTTCACATTATTGACTTACTTGTAAAATATTATATTAGTTTATACATGTAACCATGTAGTACTACATATAAAAAGATGGATGTAAGATGAGCATGTTGTGTTATTGTAATCTTGAATGTAATGTCTCAACTAATAATGGAAGATTATATATAAGACGGGTTACATTTATAGTACTACACATAGATTATCATGAGTTATAATAACCATGTTTCAACATACCCTAGATGCACAGACACATATTTATGCAATAGATGGTAATTATAAATACAAATATAATTATGGAATGCATCTAACTATATTGTCTTCTTAGGAATTAAATGGTGAAAAAAATAATAATGTGTAAAGGAATAGACTTTTATAAACACACACACACACACACACACACACACACACACACACACATATATATATATATATATATATATATATATATATATATAGATCACATGTTAGTTAGATAAAAGCATGTGTATATTAGTGAACCTAATAGATATTCATGTGGATTATGCTTACACCAATATACACGGTAAGCATGATGTTAGGAATAATATGGATTCACATTATAGAGAAGAAAATGACATCATTAAACTTAAATTGGAAGATTATCTATATTATTATTATCCACACATATATATAAGTTATATAGACTTATGTGACTAAATATGGGTAATTAGAACAAAGATTGATATATAAAGCAACACATATTCTCTCAACAAAGATTAAAATCATAAACCCTAACATGACATCAAATGATCGAAATTGGGTAAGAATAATATAAAAGTATAATAGGAATGGATATGTTCAGTTTGACTTGGATAACATACATAATGTGTTTATAGGATGAAATGTTGACTTTGTGGACCAAAGTATATTATTCAAGTTAACATTTATGTGTGAAAAGAGGTATGTGCATCTAACACCTTAGTTGGGAAATTTTATGACTTAACCTACTCTTTCCTTAATGAGGCTTAATTGATTCTAATTCTCTTTTCTTGAAACCCTAATTACTTGTGCCTCAAATCAGATTATTGTTTCTTATTGTTTGGTTCGTAAACCCCATTGCCATGCTTATTGATTCATATGATTACTCTTTCCATGACTACTTTTCTAGCATGTAGATTTATGTTCTATTTAATTAAAAGTAGTGGTACTTATGTACAACCACCCACAGAGGGCATGTATTTAATCGCCCTGGGGAATGTTTTATTCTCCCCATATATATTATTGTGTAGGTGACTGGGAATGTCTTATTCTCCCCTCACCTATAGGTTAGAGGTTTAGTAGGTGCCTCAACCCTACTTAGTTAGGTAGACATAATTATATTACATGAAAATCCTTTTAATTTAATTGTTAATGGCAAGTTTCTTTTGAATATAACCTCATTATCTTGTTATCTTCATCTTATGATGAACCCTAGCCTATTTTTATTTGCTTTACTTATCTTGTTATTCTAGACTAGTTTTGTGACACATACTTTCCTTTCCTTTTCCCTTTTGTTGGGTTCCTTCCCAACCACCCAGGTGTTGAGCAAGGTGATGGATAAGACAAGAAGATCTTAGCTTTTGGCTTGGACCTAGTTGATGGAGATGTTGCTTTGGAGACAAGATTGTAGTAGTTAGACTTCCCTCTATCTAGATCCTATTTGTGTAAACCATAAAGGGAGAATGATGTATTCTTGTATAATCTTTTATGAAATTGAATATAGTCAGTTATTCGTTATTCTGCTGCTTTCCAATGGCCTTTTGTATACCATATAAATAAAGATTTGAAACTTTTACATCCTTTTCAACATACCTTTTGAGTATGTTGGGAATGGAGGTTTGATATTTCAAATTTTTTGTAAAGGGGTGATTTCACTCTTTTACAGATACCTATACATACACAAGGAGTGGCACAAGTGGTCAAGCATGGTGTCCCCTAGCAAAGGGACTCGGGTTCGAATCCCAGTTGTCTCCTTGATTTACCACCCTCCCGGGCGTTCGGCCTTTGCCACGGGTGTGGGAGAGGGGGGAATCTTTCTCTCTTAATCCCATACATACATAATACATACATACACTATAGGTTTTGGTAGGGGGGTCTTGTACATACATACACATACAAGACCCACCCCCTCCATCTCCTAGGGTTTCTGGCAATCAGCTAGGCGATTGGAGAGGGATTGGTGGCCACTGCGACCACCACTAGCCAGGCCAACCCCACCCCCACTCACCCACCAACCCATCCACCCCACCAGACAAATCCAATCCCACTAGAAGAGATGAGTTGACCTTGAGCAAAGAAAGAAGCTAGAAGATGATTCCTTGGATTCAGGTCGTCAAGAGAATGTCCGCACAAGAGAAAGAGTGTGTGGAGCTAGCCTTCCCGAAGCCCATCTGTCGTGATGGCAAGGTCATTGTTAGCATGGAGGTGGAGGAATATGGACATATGAAGGATGTCTGGGAATACTCTATCTCCATCTACGTCATGGGAAAATGCCCATTCTACCCCCATCTTTTATCCTGGATACAGAGAGTGTGGAAACCAAAGGGAGATTTTGATGTAGTATCCAAAGATGGAGGTTTCTTCATAATCCGCTTCTCTAATGAAATGGACAAGAAGGGATACCTTAACGGTGGACCTAGGTGGTTTGACGACCACCTGGTTATTACCAAGCATTATAGCTTTGGAGATTCCCTGGAGAAGGATGATCTTACATCCCTACTGATCTGGATCCGCATCCCATCAAACGGTAAAACCTAGACCAACAGAGCGTCAGGGACAATCGTGGTGGGAGTGGGAAAGGTTTTACACGTTGAAACTAGATCCATTGAAACTGTAGGCATAGACGAAGCTAGGGTTCTTGTAGAAGTCGAGGCTGTGGATGATACATCTAATAAAATATGGGTGGAGGTCCTAGGAAAGAAGGAGGAGATCCCTTTCCAAATCAAGTATGAATATATCCCCATGAAGTGCAATACCTGTGTGTCTTTGGACATGGCAAAGAAGATTGCCTAAAGGACAAACCCGTTGAGAAAGTTGACTCAGATGGATTTCTGATCCCAAAGAAGGTATGGAAGGAGAAGAATACCTACAATAAAACTTTATAGGAAGAAAGCTCGGGTAACTCACATGACAAAGAAGAGGGGGAAATACCTGACTCCAACTCCTTTGGTGCCCTGAGTGAATTAGATAAAGAGGAAGAAAAGATCCTTGAGGTCAATAACTCAAAGAGTACAAAAAAGAATTGGAAAGGAAAAGATTAGGAGAAGGATCCCCCAAGGAGAACAAGGAATAAAAAATAAGTACATATGTCAATCTTGGTATGGAACATGAAAGGCATCTGCAACCCTATCAAGAGAAAGGAGGTGAGAAACTAGATCAAATTAAGAAGTGTCTCGCTAGCAGCGATTACTGAAACCAAAATAAAGAGATGTAATAAAGTCAGTGTAAGCTCTATCTTTCCTGATGGTTGGCACCACATTTCCAATCATAATGAAGTAGAGCTTGGAAGAATCTATGTCGGATGGAACTCAAATGTCTGAGACATTCAAATTCACAACAAATCAGAACAAATGATCAACTCCCTATGTACCAATAGGGGGGTTTGAAAATCTGGTTCTCATCCATATACACATTCAATCTTCACTCTCAAAGGTAGACTCTATGGAGTGATATGTTGAATATCTCGAAAGGCATCAATGATCCATGGCTCCTCATGGGTGATTTCAACAATGTCAGATTGCAGGAGGAGAAACGCGGTGGTAGATTAGTTCCTGAAACTATCATTAAATCCTTTGACCACATGATTAATGTAGCTGATCTCTATAAAATTGCAATGAATGGATCTAAATTTTTTACATGGAATAATGAAGGCAAAATGGAGAGGTGTATTGCCAGCAAGCTTGACAGAGCCCTCATCAATGGCTCTTGGCAAACTCTTCCACAATCACATCTCAGAGTTGGTGGTGCTGATATTAGTGACCATGCCCCTCTTGTCATGCAAGTTCTGGAGAAGAAAAAGAAACCAAGACCATTTTGTTTTACACATTTCTAGACGGACTGGCAGGGATACAAGGAGCTCGTCCAAGAATCATGGAAGGAATCCATCAATGGGAACCCTATGTACATCTTTGCAAGGAAGCTCATGTGACTAAAACAAGCTATTAAAACATGGTAAAAAAACCATGTAAATTTGCCTAAGCTATTGGCTGAAATTAAAAGTAAACTCATTGATCTCCTAGACAGGCTCATCAACAATCTCCTAAATAGCGTGTTGATTGAAAAATAATTAGAGCTCAAAGGTATGCTTGAAGACCTTGAGGCTGTTGAGGAGAAATTCACCTGGAAAAGGAGTAGATAGAGTTGGATTGCTGATGAGATAAGAATACTAAGCTCTACCACAATGAAATTAAAAAAAGGAGGCTCTTAATACCATATTTGAACTAATCAATGAAAAGGGAGATATTATTAATGACCTAGAGGATCTAGTTGTCCAAGCCACTGAATTCTACAAGAACTTACATAATAAGACCGACGTCGACACACCACCTCTTAACTTAGAAGACGAGGAGCTATCCTGGAGGTATAAACTTACATCCACTCACAATAACATTCTCTATAGGACTGTTACTGATGACGAGATCAAAAGAGCCCTCTAGAGCATTGGAGTGAATAAATCCCCCAACCCAGATGGATTCAACTCACATTTTTATCACAAAGCATGAGATATTATCAAGTCTGATCTATGTGCTAATGTGATATGATTCATGGAGGGTGGTTTCATGCTATGACATGTCAACCACTCCTTCCTTGTTTTCATTCCCAAGAAGAAGATGAAAACCTCTCTATATGACTTCAGGCCCATTGCTTGCTGCAATGTGCAATATTAGATCACCACTAAAGTTTTCATTGATAGACTGAAGATGGCCCTTCCCCACCTGGTTTCCAACAACCAAGGTGCTTTCATAGCTGGAAGAAGCATTTTGGACTGTGCCCTCCTTGATGGCGAGTTCCTACTTGAATTCAATGTCAAAAGGGGCTACAAGAAGTTGTGTATAAAGCTCGATGTATCCAAGGCATTTGACAATGTTCACTGGGACAAACCCTGGTGGATTATGGATATCTCTAATGAAATAATGTGTCTACACGACAAGTTTTTCAGTTCTTGCTAATGGATCGCCTGATGGTATTTTCCAAGGATTGAATGGTCTTAGACAAGGGAACCCACTGTCCCCCTTGCTCTTCACTATCCTCATTGAGTTCTTCATGAGACTCATGCTAAGAGATGAAGAGAGGAAACACATATCCAGTTACTCCATTCATGGTACAAAAGTTTTGAGCCACCTTATATTTGCAGATGGTGTACTCATCTTTGTTGAAGCCAAACTGAAACACATACTGAATGTGAAACTCCTTCTCAAGAAGTTTGGAGACCAGACAGGCCTACACATCAATGATAAAAAGACACAACAATTCATCTTGTCGAATTGTGCCAGCTTTAAGCCGGAGATTGAGGAGATCTCGGGTATTGAAATCAGCTCTCTCCCTACAAAGTAACTCGACTTTCCCCTTGCCAGTGGGGACCTGCAAATCAAGGATTTCACGGAGTGCACAAAAAAGCTTGAAGAGATGATCGCCAAGTATCCTATCACCAATACATCCATGGCCAAGCATATGACTCTAGTCTCCTTTGTTGTCGAAGGTCTCCTCATGTTCTGGGTTCTACAAGGGGAGATCCCTAAAGCTGTTCTTGATCGCATTGAAATGACACTGTCAAATTTCATTTGGGATGGCAATTCCCACCCAATGAAGTATTCTCAGCTAGCGTGTCAAGGAGGAAGGGGGTGTAGGACTAAAAACCCCAATGGAGATAGCTGATTGGGGTACATACAGAAGAATTCTAAATTTCTAAAGGAACGACTCCATCTAGAGATCATGGATGAGAAAATGCTATCCCAAAGGTCTTGACTTTGAACCCAACACTCGAGAAGGGTACTCAAGAGTCGTCAACAGGATGACTATGATTTGGAAAAGTATAAAACATGCCTTCACCCTGCACCAAGAGGGTCACTGGATCCTAAAACCTCCCATTACTGAACATGATCTATGGGAGATTATCAGACCAAGAGTAGCTGACACCAAAGGCACCAAACTTCTGTGGACAAGCAATGATGTTCCTAAATGGATTCTTTGCTTGTACCGGGTTGCTAATGATCCCACCCCCACACTGGACAAGGTCCACACTTGGTATGATGGCTTCCCCATGACCTGTTATCTCTACGAAGAGGAGAAGGAATCTCAGACTCATCTTTTTCATGATTGCAAGTTCACACGGCTCTTTGGAGGCAATCTTGCGAGGGACTGCACTTCAAACCTTGTATGCTCACTGTCGCAAGGGATATGATTCTCAAGTTGAGTAGTAACATTGGAACATGGAAGAAGAAAATGCTTCTTATCCTAGCAGTGACCTACTTTTACACTTGGAAGGAGAGAAACAGTAGGAGACACGAAGGAAAGAAGAGGGAAGTTGATAGCATAGTGAAGAAAATATATAAAATCATTAATAGTAGATTGAATGTATAGATCTTCATATATAGTGTGTGAGTTTTGTAGTGTTGGACTACATTGTAATTGATTCTCTTCTCATTTAGAAGAGAATGCTTTGGAATAAAGTTTACCACAATCTGATACATACATACATACATGCTGCCAAGGAGTGGCTCAAGTGCTCAAGCACAATGTCCTCTAACAAACAGACTCGAGTTTGAATCCCATTTTTTTCCTTGATTACCACTCCACCGGACGTTCACCCTTCATCACGGGAATGGGGGAGGGGGAGGGAATGCCTCTCTTAATCCCATACATACATACACATACATCCATCCATCCATCCATACATACATATATATATATATATACATACATTCCGACAAGGAGTGGCTCAAGTGGTCAAGCATGGTGTCACCTAACAGAGGGACCCGGGTTCAAATTCCAGTTGCCGCCTTGATTTACCAACCTCCCAGGTGTTCAACCTCTGTCAGAGTGTGGGAGAAGGGGGAGAAATATTTCTCTCTTAATCCCATACATACATACATAAATACATACATGCATACATACATACCCATTTGCATACATCAGAAAACTAGGGATCCTATGTTGCAAGAAGAAGTATCAATGATTGTGCTTTAGTGGATGGTGAATTTCTTCTTGAGTTTAATGTGCAAAAGGGGAGATGGAAGGCTTGCCTAAAGCTTGATATTTACAAAGCCTATGATAGTGTTAGATGGGGAAAACTTTGGTGGATCCTAGAGAATATGGGGTTCAATGAAACATGAATAGGGTGGATGAAACAATATGTTGAAACTACTAGCTTTATTATTCTAATGAATGGTACATCTACAAGCTTGATAAAAGATATGAATGGGTTAGACAAGGGGACCCCTTATCTTCATTATTTTTCACTATTGTCATGGAGTATTTCACATAAAAGATGAAGGACATAGAAAAAGAAAAAAGAAGTGAAAATCTATACATTACATGGTATGTAGGTTATGAGTCTCCTCATCTTTGGTGATGATGTCCTAGCTTTTATAGAATCTAAACCAAGGGTGCTACATGTGCAGAAAAAATCCTACAAGTAGTTGGGAGAGCAAACAATATTAATAAAATGCAGCTCTTACTCTCAAACAATTGCACCAAAATTCAATATAGATTGATGGAAGCAATGGGAGTCTCTTTGGGGGTGTTACAAACTAAATATATGAATTTCCCACTTGTAGACAGTAATCTTAGATTGATGGAAGCAATGGGAGTCTCTTTGGGGGTGTTACAAACTAAATATATGAATTTCCCACTTGTAGACAGTAATCTTATTGTGAAATATTTTGCAGGATGCAGTGACAGACTTGAGGATATGTTGGGAAGATGGCCAACACAGAAAACATCCATAGACAGGCACACATATTTGATTAAATCAGTTGTTGAAGGACTGCTTATTTTCTGGGTGCAACAAGGGGAATACCAAAAATCATTTATTGAAGGATTTATTATTTTCTAGTTGCAACAAGAGAAAATGCCAGATTAGGTGTTGGATAGAATGGAAATGAGAATTGTTGATTTTCTTTGGGGCAACAACTGCCATCCTATGAGATATGCATGTTTGGCACTCCTGAAGCAGAAGGAGGCTTGGGGATTAAAAAACCACATGATATTGCAAAAGGGGGTACTTTGTGTAGGGTTATAAAATTCCATACTCATATGTCATTGCGGAGTAGATGGACGAGACTTAGATATCCTAGAGGAGTGGATTATAAACCAATACAAGAGAAGGTTTCTTTAGAACAATTAATGTCATGACATCTATGTGGAAGGATGTTAAATCTCTCTATATACCCTGTGACAGTGGCTGGAATTAAGGGATGATAAGATGGATCTATGGGAAATTACTAGACAAAGACAAAAGGCCAAATGGTGGACAAAACATGTGTGGTTTAAAAACTAATGTATCAAAATGGAGTTATTGTATTTACAAGGCAATTAAAGGAGCGTTGGTGATGTTAGAGAAGGTTCATAGATGGAACCCTAATGTCAACACTACTTACAAGCTATGTTAGGAAGGGAGTAAAACACATGATCATTTGTTTGGCATGTGTGAATTCATGATGAAAATATGATTTTATGTGGAGAATGGAGGATAAAGCTATTTTTATAACAACGGGTGGAAGATAAGTTGTTGAGGTGTAGAGAAGATAGAGAAAGACTATATTTCAACACTTCTCTTCTATGTTTTGTAGGAGAGGAATAATAGAAGACATGGTGGCAAGCACATAGAAGTCGATAGAATAAAAAGATTATTTGTAAATGTGTAAAATATGCAATCAAAAATATATTGAGGGTGTCAAAAGTGTAAGGGTGTAGCATTGGCTACATGTATCTTTGTCCTCACAACATAGGTTGAGAGGTTTTGGAATAAAATTTATCAAGTTTCGATACCCACATACATACATATATTCATACAACACATATCAGTTGATAATTGCTCAATGTGTTAACTTTTAATCATGGTGGATATCACATAATTATAATTGTTGTACATTCCAGAAACTATATGCACCAGTTAAGTGATCTAAGGGTAAATTAGAAACTTCTCAATGGTATCCATGAGTTAAGGGTAATTATTGAAGATTTCAATAACATCTATAATAGGTAGAAGAAGCTAGGAGGAAGAGCAGTTTTATTTTCAATTCTAACATCTTTCAAATTGGAAGTTGACAACTCTAGATTGGTTGAAGTTCCTACTAATATAGGGGAAACATTCACATGGCACAATAATATAAATAACTAAAAATAGATAGCTTGTAATTTAGAACTAAATCCATTGAATGATGTATCTTTCAAAAAATTCCCATGTACAAAGTCTAAATTTGTTACCCCAGACTTCCAGGACCATGTTACAATAAATTCAAGATGAGAGACACTGTAAAGAAGAATAATCCATTATATTTCTTGAACATATGGCAATATTGGCCATGTTGTAAGGAACTTATAAGTAATGATTGGGATACAAACATTTTGGGGAACCCTTTGTATGGATTTAATAATGAACTTAAGAATGTGAAACAAGATATTAAGAACTAGTTGAGAAAATCATGTTGACCTAAACAATCTCTTTGTTTGGGATAATCTAGAGATGGATGATATTGATATAGCTTTGAGGGAAACTATGATGGATGAATAAATAATTGAGCCAGAATTAGTCACTCATGAAAGATTAAAGACCTTACAAAACATAGAACAAAACTATTATTAGAAAAGGCGTAGGATGAAGTGGACCAATAAATATGATTTAAACACTATATTATACCACACCATTGTTATGAGAAGGGAATCTATTAATTTTATAATTGATTTCTATGATAAAGATGGAAACACTATTTTTGATAACCAGACCATCATCAAAGAGACTTCCATGTTTTTCAAAAAATATGTATAACCATGATCTTGAAGAAGTTCCTATTGAAATCAATTAGCACAAGAAAGTGACTGATGAGGACAAGGAGGATCCGTGTATGGTACCAAGCTTAAGTGAAATCAAAGAAGTGATTTCAAGCATTAGTGTTGATAAGAGAGCATGTCTATATGGATTCATTGGATATTTTTACATATACAACTGATATACACGGAGAAGGACCAATCCAAGGAAGACCAATGGTTCCTTTGAAGGAGGGAGAATGATTAAGAAATCAACCATGATTTTTTAGATTTAATACCTAAGATGGTCTTCATCACAACACAAACTATTTTTTGTCCTATACTTGTTGCTTTATCTTATACAAAATCATATCAAAGACTATAATAAGGATATTATCAATCATAGTGACAAAAATTATATTACTTGATCAAGTGGTAATTATATCCCCTGATCAAGGGGAATTTGTTAAAGCTAGGCATATAGAGGAGTGTTCAATGCTAGCTGACGAATTTACTGTGCATTTCAACATATTGAGAAGTGCACCATATGCTTGCCTTAATCTTGACATCACTAAGGCATATGACATCATCAATTGGAGCTACCTTTGGAGATATTTGGAAGGTTTGGGTTTCATTGAAAAATGGATTGAGCTAGTTAAACAATGTGGAACACTCCTTCATTCTCACTCTTATTTGATGGTACATCTGATGGTTTCTTCTACAAATCAAATCAGTTAAAGCAAGGTGATCCAATGTCACCCTTGCTCTTTAATATTACAACAGAAGGATTTCATTAGATGTTATAAGAAAGATCTGACAAGAAATTTATCACAACATACACAATTCAAAAAACAAAGGTGATATAACAACCCCCCACTATCCTCGTTAAGGGTGATCCATGGAGGAAAAGTCCATTAAGAAACATATCCAAGGATCCAGGTTTATATAAACAACTCACAACAAATAATAAATTCAAACCAAAGTGTCATTGACAAAGGGAAGAATAGTCTCTTGAGAGGGAGTTATGATATTCTTGACCTTAAGGAAAATTAAAGTTTATAAACCAAAGATATAAATTACAACTATATAAATCATCCTTGTTTTCTCCTTGAGCATCATTCTTTTCTTTTCTTGAATGGTGATTCATAGCTTCAGTCAACATTCTTACCCTACAATTTTGACAAATAAAATTGTGGTTAGAAAGAAATTATTCTTAGTACGTGAGTACAACCAAAAGTGTGCATATAGGAATACACAACATAGACATCACAAACTCAATTATTTGAAAATAATCTAACTTTTCACATTCAGTTAAAATATAACCCATATTTGTTCTATATTCTTGTATGTATCCATCTCAGATTCCAGCAATGGACCTCATGGAATAAGTTCCAAGAATTGAATCTCTGGTAAATGTTCTATCAATGGATTCATGTCACAAGTTTCACCTAGGTTTTGATCACTCTCTTAGTCATCAAAACTTAATTCACGGGAGTGTGCCTCTCCCTATATCAAACCTTGAGATCCAATATTTGGCTTAAATATTTGTACTTATATATGTCATACACATTGTACTTTTAAGGGTTGCATGAATTTAAACAATCAAGAAATTCAGACATATTGCACACACTTTGAGGAAACATTCATGAATCATCAGAAATCATAGGTTAGCGTTATTCATCATTCAACCCACACACATTGTTCATCCAAGGAATGATTCCCGAATCAATTTAAGTCCTAAATCTGGGTAGAAATTGAATGTAAAATTCATAGGTCGGCATCTTGGTGTTACTAACCATTTTAAAAGTCATTGGTTATATTTCAGAGGTATGGTTTTAGGGTTAGGGTTAACCATTAGGGTTTATCTTCATGAAACTCTAAAAGTGTGGTGGAACCCTAATGTCCAATGAGACCTTGATGTCTTCATTCATTTACTCATGTTAACTTTACTCACATAATCTTGGCCACTCATATCAAAGTACGAGTTTCTAACATTTTCATACTTGAAAGGCCCCTAACATTAGGTTTAGAGTTCTTACGTACATAATACTCTCTTCTAAATTAAACCCATATTGCAAATATATTATAATTAACATATGGGTTATAACACTAACTTTAATTTGATCGAGATAGAAAATATTGGGCATATAGATGATTCTTGATATCCGACCTAAGTAGAGTTTAGGTCAAAGTGGCTAGCAATAAATAAGGCATGATATTCCATTTTTAATATAAAAAGGACCAAAATTGGAATAAAAGGAGAAGATGGGAGTTATCTAGACATTGAATATTTTTAATGTATTGTACTCATTTTTCTAATCAATTTGATATATAATATTGATATATTTGGACTTTCCTAGTATCTTCTATGAGCTTTTAGAAAATTACCTAAATTAGGGTTTGACTTATGGTTAGATATTGATCAGGCAGCTATCATTGACCCGCTCAACTCAGTGGGGAGGTTGGCACATGCAAGAGGCATGTAGAGTCTTGTACCACTTGATAAAAATGCACAAGAAGGACTAAAAATGTCCACTCACCACGTTGGTGTTGAACCTCATAAGGTGGCCTTTTGATCCTAGCCTCAGCCATGGGTTGACTGAGATCCAATGGTCTCATCTCATCTTCCCTCAACTACATCTATGTGTAAGAGTCACATTTTTTTAAGGTAAGCTCACTGTCATTAAAAGAAAGCCATACAACATCTACAAGATAGAGATCTCACAATGAAGAAACTAACAACTACCCCTTTGAGGACCAACATAGAACAAGACTCAGATTGGGATGCGACAGGTAAATTTCAGCACCGACCAACTCTCATAGTGGCTGTCTAAAGCAGCTATCTGGGATGGAAGCCTTCAATCTGCAAGAGCCTTTGAGTATACCGGGTTGGGAGTTTGCAAAGTTTTCAGCAGAGATCAACATCATGAAGAGTCCAGAAGACCACCTGAAAGGAAGAGAGCTTGACCGAACCAAAGACACAATAGGACGCCAACAGAAAAACACACTACAACCTAGCAGCTTGACCCCCACTGCAACCCTCAACAAAACAACAAAAAAGAACAAGGCCAGAAGGGGACCAAACCAAACCCCAAACAAACACACAGACAAAGCGATGATGAGAAAAAGGAGCACCACCCGGACGAAGACACAACCTAGCAGACAGACAAAACACTCAAGAAAACAAAGAACCAGACAACTCACACAGACAAAACAACAAATAGGTAGGCAACACCCTAGAAGCTGGGTAGGTGGGAGGCAAAAACCCCAACAGAAACAACCTCAAGGGAAGGAGGACCAAGACGTATGAGACGGTGGGGGGTAGGGAAGGCAGGGAACCCCACCACCACTCCACACCACGTCGGCACACCCCTCCACCCACAAGCTACAACTTGAGGTGGACGAAGGTAGCCGAGGATAGGAGCACCCGCCAAAGATCGAACCCCGCTTAACTCCTCCCTGTAAGGTGTTCAAGGCCGCCAACGCCAGCCGCTCACCAAAAGAGGGCAACCCGACACACACAACCACATAGAAAAACAAAAGGAAAGGAAAGGCAGGGAAGGCGCGCGTCTACCAGAGTCAGACGACCGACACCAGGCCTCCGTCACTCTGCCCGCCACTAGCCCTGCATGAAGAAATGCAGGGCCGCCAGACACAGAAGAGATGGGGGAGAAGCACCACCCGAGGATGGCCCATGACCCATAGATGGCGCAGAACCCCGGAGAGATGCACATGTGGAGAAGACGCCCAGGGGGAGAAAGGAGTAGCCATCCGACCACCGACCTCCCCCTCCCCCAGGTGGGGTGAAAACTCGCCGAGCCGCTCAGAGAATCGCCAGAGCGGAACCTTGACCTAGCCGCTAGTCCTTAACTTTTGAGTCTGAATTGTAAGAGTCACTTTCTCATGAAAGAGTAGGTCACCAAAGCCAAGGGATAAGGTGGTGAGGGAGCAAGAGCCTGATTCAAAAACTAGCCACTAAAGTTTGGTGAAGGATAGAAAACCTAGGGGTGGGGTTTAAATAGGTTGAAGAGGAGAGGCACTAGGGTTTATGGCTAAGGTTTTAGAGGGTTACAAGGTTTTTTTTGGGGAGGGGTATTTCTTAAAGACCGATGCATAGTTTGCCTTCCAATCACCCACCAATCCAGTTGAATTGGGGTGAGGAGTTGATTGGGAAAGCTTTAAATAAATGGGGAGAAGAGTGAAGAGAGAGATATATATCAGACAATCTCCCATAGCCATTGTGCACTGCTTTCCTATTCTGACTAGGGGTTGGAGACAAAACAAAGTTGTCTATCCTAGATCCAATAGTCATTATTAGAGTGACACATTAGGGACCTGGTTAAGGTCCTTCCCTAAAGTTGAACACAATGATAGATCCAATCAATCTAACTTTGATCTCATTTATTAAATACAAGGCATTTTCTTCTCAAATTTCATAGGAGTATAGGAGTGTCCTTTTCCTCTGAAAATTTGAGGGCAACTTATAAATACTCTCTCCTAGAAAGTTTAAAAATTATGGTATTTATTTGGACAATCACATACCCAAATATTGCTTTTCAGGTTATATTTTAGTTAAAATCTAAAAAAAGAAATTTAAATAATAACTAATTTTTGAATACTTTCAAACTTAATGTATGTCTTTATTAGTCTGTATATTGCCTAAAGCATTTGTCATTGACTGAAATGTCTGATCTGGGAAGAGTATGCATTGGTTGGATTCCAAATTCCTGGGAAGTGATTGTGTTGAATAAGCTCAATCAGACGATGACCATGAATCCATGAATAGGGTTGGTATGAGAATTATCATATATGTTGTATATGTGTTTAAATCCAACAAGTCAAATTTTAGCCCTATGGAGAGATCTTGAATCAATGTCAGGTAAAATACCATGGTTGATATTTGATAATTTTAATATGTTTGATTATAGACAGAGAAAAGTGAGGGAGACTAGCACTCAACTTAATTCTTAGTTCCCATAACCAAGCCATTGATAGCTCAATAATTTGAGATAGCAATGATTGATGATGATTTATGTAAGTGGAACAATGAGTTGGTCCATAGGAAAAGAATATCTAGCAATAATGACAAAGTTCTAGTTAAGAAGAGTGTCTGAATAAATATTCTCAGGATAAGATTGAGGTAGGAGGATCTAATATGAATGACCACACACCCATTATCACAGAGATGTTGCATAAGACAGTGAAGAAGACACCTTTCACATTTCTAAACTACTAGGCTGATTGGGACTACTTCAAGGAAGTCTAGAGGGAAGATGTCACATGTAATCCTATGATCTCTTTTGCTAGAAAGATGAGAAGAACTAAAGAGGAACTAAAGGAATGGGAAAATGAATATGTGTATATTTCTAATATGCTGAAAGAAATAAAGAAAGAGCATACTAATATGAAACAAAGATTGTAAAGAGTTCCACTAAATGAAAATATTACTATCAAAGAAGGAAAGCTAAAAGGGAGAGTGAAAAATCTTAAACATGTAGAGGAGAAATTTCAATGGCATAGAAGCATGCAACATTGGCTCAAAGATGGGGGTAAATACTAAATAGTACCATGTCATAGTGAAAAATAAGAGAAGCCTCTACCATGTATTTTGAATTAACAAATGAAAAGGGGAGGATCGTGAACAAATAGGAAGACTTGGATATGATGACCATATAGGTCAATGATATGCGTCGAAGTGCACACCAATTCACTAAGATGATTATCCTAGAGTTTCACCTTTTTACTTTACAATTAAGGCTAGTATAGAAGGGTCGATCCCATGTGACAACATTTTATACATTATTTTCTCTAAACCCAATTGATTATTTGAACTTTATTTATTTTTAGAGTTTTAAATATATGAACAAGAAAGTAAATTCCTATTTGGGGGTTGATTGATTACACTAGAACAAGTTGTGCATAGAGTGGCTTCTTGAGCCGCACGTTCAATCATCATTCACTCTCTTTGAGCATCAAGTGCTTGCTCAATCCTAGGCATAACTTCATCCTCATCCATCCTAACTTGGTTTTGTCTATTCAAATGATGGAGGGTTCTCTCTGGCTCAGGATAAAAATTGACGACGTGAAATCAACGTTCAGCAGGCATTACATGCACAGTTATACAAATATATTCAAGCGCAGAAAAGAACATACTGCTGGAATGGAAACTCAATAGAAAGAGGAGATAGCACCTATGGAATATTACTTGGAAGGCGTAAAAAAATCAAAAAAAATTTGGGGTTTGAGAAAATGATCTGTTGTCCCCGACAATGAAGCTAAAATTGAAATGCTTCAAATTGCACACCAATTAACTAAGATGATTATCCTAGAGTTTAAACTTTTTATTTTCCAATTATGGTTAGTATAGAAGGGTCGATCCCACTCGATAAAGTTTTTAAGATTATTTTCTCTAAACCCAATTGATTATTTGAAATTTATTTCTTTTTAGAGTTTTGAATATATGAGAAAGAAAGTAAATTCCAATTTGGGGGTTGATTGATTACACTTGAACAAGAATTAAAGTGCAAAAGAACAAAAATATTACACTAATGACAATGAAAAGAAATGATTATGCTAAGGCAAGAAATAAAGAAGTTTGTTAGAAAAGAAAGATTATCTAAGACAAGAAACAAAGTGTAAAAAATTAAAAAGAAGTGATTTGAAAACAAGTGTTGAAAGAGAAAATTCAATTAGAAGGGAAAGCATCAAGGCTTAAGGATTTCACCACCTTAGCCAAAGTGAAAACAAGATCAAGAGATACACGACAAGTAAGATAGAAGCAAGTATGTGATTGTAAATAAAATGCAAGAGATGAACTCCACGTGAACCCATTGGTCCTGACGTTCACACATCCTAGCCCTTCATCCTAAATAGGAATTTTCTATAGTCACATCTAAATCCCTGTGTAAATGGTTTAGGTGTTCTAAATCCCAGTTTCCACGGTTCCATACGCCAGGATCAACCTACATTAAAAATGATTGATTACTTCATTTAAATCAATGATTTCTAAACCAAAAACCATCCATCAAAAAAGTCGTGTAAAACCTGATCTGATCAATACATGGTTAAGGGGCTAATCCCCTCGCCTCAATAAAGGAACTACTCACTAGCCATGATGAGGAATTAAGAAACAAGGGGAAGAAGGTAGGAAGCCATAGACCAAATGGACATAATATATGAAGAGACCAATGTTGATGACTATTAAATTTCTTGCTCTTTTAACCCCCCACTTCAAGAGAAAGAACTAGAAGAATTGAATGAGAAACAAGACAAAATCTTGATCCATAATGAAGACAAAATTTTATTGTAGAATTGAAAGATTACAACTATCAATTGAAAGATAGAGTTTCAAAATGTAAATGTTAAGTACAAAACTAAGGACCCTTTCTTAGTGGAGTCCCCTCTCCTTTTATAGGTGAAGGAGGGGTGGAAACCCTGAAGGGGGTAGGTGTGAAATGGAGTGGCGATGCTGATTTTTGGTGTCTGCACGTCGTGAGATGACCGTCTCATTTGGCTGAAATGCTTGTCTCATGGTGACGTGGGATAGGGTGAAGGCAGTGGTTGAACCCTAAGGAAGTGGGGTGGCGACGCTCCTTTGATTTTATTTCCTGGGCTCGAAGCATTGTCCAAATTAGACGTCTGGAACGGTACACTTGTCTCTCACCACTGTGTGCAAAACTTAGGGTTAAAATCCTATCATGTGTGGTGATACTCTTTCAATGTGACTTGATCTTTTAATTTGGATTGACACGATCATCTGGGAGTTGCAAACCAAGCGTCTGGGTGCCACAGATGATCGTCTGGCACATGAAACTCTTTAGTAGAATTTTCTTGAATGTAGGTTGAGTCAAGGGCCAAAATGGCCATCTAGGAGTGATCAAGGAGTTCTTTGATAGTGAACCGGCCGTCTGGTCTTCTGAGACAGCCGTCTCATGTGCCCAGGATGGTAGATCCTTGCTACGGAGAAAAAACCTACAAAAGAGTAGGAAAATATTAAGTATTTGCATGATAAATTAAAAAGTGGGTAAATTGCAAATTGACCGATTATTAAAAAAGAGAGATAAGTTCTAATGAAAAAATATATAAATTAAGCAAAAAATTAGATGAATATGCATTCATCAGTCAACAAAAAAACTCTACAATTAGGATCAATGTATGTCTATTGATTGTTAATATTACTAGTGGAATATCAAATAATTTACTAGAACCTTCCTCTGACCCAATCGAGCTGATCAGTTTGGTAGGTGAACTGTTCATCTCACTCTACCCAAGCCAACCAGTTCACCCAGTGAGCCAATCAGTTGGTGCCTAATTTGTGCAGAACTTCATCAATTCATTTCCAATAAACCTAACACTTCAAATGGCCGTCTCAACACTTGAGTTGATCATTTGGCACTACAGTCACTTGATATGTTGCTTGAATTTAATAGCTAAACACTTTAATAATAAATTCAATCATCATTCAAGATTAAAATCCTCTTCTAGATGAGTTCCTATGTACGTGACCCTATAGGTCCCATATCACATAGGCAGTGAATGTCCATAACTAAATTATGACATCACAACCAGAGAGTGGTTCCTAGTCGCACATCAATTCTACTTAAGTGAATGGAAAGTTGGAGAACAACTTTAACCTACAATATGTGCAAAGCGTTGTAGTGATTGTATAATTCCTTTGTCTTTGATATCCGTAATGAACTCAAAGCATGGATCGTCATCCTCTTAATGTTCAATCCTTGTTCCTTGAACCAAGAGTAGACCGTCTGAGATATATGTGACCTCAATATAATATATTGATTCACATGTGCATGCACATGTGTTTCTCAGTCTCTCTTATTAAGTGGCCATGATATCAAACTCTTATAGGAGGGACAAATCCCATCTACATCACTCACAGTCAGTCCCCATGTGTCACAACTACCCAATCATCACCTTTATGACAATCCTTATTTTAGGGATACATTTTATGATATCAAAGTATACCGAACACCATGTGATGTGTGTACTGACTTCAGGTTTAAGAACCACAATCACCACCTTCATTATGAGAGATGATTATGACCACAAATGATGGTTTCCATGTGTCACTCTCAAGGTGGGTCTATCTTATACATTGTTCCCTAACATGTATCTATGTACTTGGTTTGATATGCCATATCATGACTAAAGAGATTCTGTCATCAAACAACCCACACTCTAATGTTATGTGTTACTAGTGTCTATCTACCTTCCATAGTAACAACAAAATAGGGACATAATAAGAATGTACATACTCTTAGCATTCATATGATCTCATTATTCAAGTCATGTACTTGAAGACATACATCATTGAGTATTGTCATCCTTAAGACATTCACAAAGTTTCCTCATTATCTCATAGCCAAGTGAAATAGAATGAATGGGGAGCTTGCTTTTATTTTTATCATTACTAATCAAATCTTTTATGGTACATGCCAGGTCAATCATCATATGATTGGATCTCTGGGCATACCTTACTAAAAAACTCCCACTTGCACTTAGAGCCAATCACCCATGGATCTCATTCTTAGTGATCTAAACATGTCCACCATGTTTCTGCTGCGTAAGTGCTAATCCAACGGGTTAGCAACAATTTCTATTAGTCAGTATATTGCATGTTCCTATCGCTTCTCTATGAGATGTAACTATTGTAATATGATATATGATATTCCTTGCCTAACAAGTATCTCCTTTGTTGTCATAGTATCACTAGTGAGTCATTAATGATTGGCATATCTATAAGTTCATCATATGAACTTCTATATTCATACAATATCACTCTTTGTTCATAACACAAGTATACTCAACTTCTATTGTAGAATAGAATTAATGGCTATTAGTTCAGAACCCTTCCAACTAATAACATCCTTTTCAAACATATTTATCGTGATTACTTTTGTCATTTTGGAAGCTTGCATCAGTGTAACCCTTTACACCCAACTCTTCCTATATTGCTTTATCTATTGACTAGCAATTTATCCTTAAGTACTTCACAAGTACTAATGGATATCTATAATGACATTCCAATAACCCTTATTGGAATTTAATCTTGTCATATCCAATACATACAAGATTATATGGGATAAGAACATTTATAGCGTTCATGATAGAGCCATATGCCATATTATTTATGATATCCCCATTCTTCACAAGAATATGAGAGACTAATCTGGATTCTCTCTAATTGAATCTTTCATGTTGAACTCTTTCAACATCTTACTATTGTTTGTGCTCAAACTTACATTGTGAAACTTTCAAGAACTATCTCTATAGGTCTTGATCCCTATCTCATAGGATGTTTCACCTAATCCTTCATTGCTAAATGTGTATCCATTCTAGTTCTCAATATTCTCAATAATGAGATGTTATTCCTCTTCATATGTGGAATATTTATGTATGATCCCACTAAATATTTTGTAATCACATATTTTTTCTTTTATCTTGATTCATGTCAAACTTTTGACTATCTTATCAAGTCAAAAGATCCCAATTCTGAGATACTTGTTTCAATCCCAGATTGAACTTTGTAGCATATAGACTTAATTTACATTTATGAAGTTATAAAACTTTCAGGTTGTGTCACATACACATCCTCTCATATATTCATTTTGAGGAATCCAATTTCAACCTTCATATGACAAATCTCTATTTTAACTACAACAACAAGCATGACAATTGGTAAAGAAATTCCTATCATGTTCAACAACTTGAACTGATTTGAAAACCTTTTCAACCAATTTGTCCTTTAATGTTGTCCATGTAGGTATTTGCCACAAGACCATATTGCACCTTTTAGGTATTACCCCTTTAGGTGGCACTACTAAGGTCCTACCTTGTTAGCTTACATGGATCCCATAATGGACTTGAGCCATTACTTAGATTATGGTTCTCAATAGCTTCTAGTTGACTAGTTGGCTCATCTTCTTATGACCAACTTGTTTGAGTTGTTAGATTCACAATCCTCTAATCTCATATGTGTTCTAGTAGAACTACTTTGTTCTTTGTCACATGACGAACTTGAGATTCCAGAACAACTTGTGATTCTCTTTAGTTCTAATTGTACCTCTTTATTGACCTATGATTCTTGAGGAACTCAATTATCCTATCAAGAAAACATTTTTGTTATTGGATTGAGATTAATATTCAACAATTATGGTTAGTGGATAAACCTTTGACTACTTTCTCGATGTAGGTTTCAATCCTTAAGACATTGGGACATTCCCATATCATATCATATATGATGTCTTAAAACCATTCAGACAGTACATCATTTAGTGATAGGCATATATTT
Organism: Alisma plantago-aquatica; assembly: GCA_963693085.1. Lineage (NCBI taxonomy): Eukaryota > Viridiplantae > Streptophyta > Magnoliopsida > Alismatales > Alismataceae > Alisma > Alisma plantago-aquatica. The sequence goes on along the minus strand of OY856409.1, from coordinate 1,333,507,682 downwards.
ATGAGGATATAAGAAGTTTAGATTAGTTGATAATCATATCATAACTCTTTATGGCATGATTCATTTACTCAGACACATCATCTTGTTCCGATGGATTTTCCTTGTGATATACTATCACAGTTCTATTAATGTTATTAAGGTATTATGCAAATTATTTCAATATTTTATCTAATCGAAGTTTCTTAATACTTTTATCAAAGTTATATTTCATTTATAATCTTCTTGAACACTTCAAGAGACTCATGTTACTATTTTACTAAGTACGTATCATCATATTACCAGTAATTGAAATGAAGTATTGAGTAACTATCTATAGCATACATTCCATAAGATCTTCATGCATCATATCTATGAGTTCTTAGTGGAAAACTTATCCTCCACTACATTTAGTGAAGGATGATATGTCATGTTGTGCATAAGTAAGACTTTCATGTCTCCTTAGGTTCATTAACCAAGGGAGTCTAGATTAACATCAAAATGTACTCTAGATATGCATTTCTTATATATGTGTCCAAGGGGACTATTGCTAATGATTGTTTTTGAGTTATCAATTATAATCCTTTGGCATTAATGTTATGAACATTCATCTCAAGATTCTTTATTCTAAAGACCATTAGATGTTTGGGCATTTACATACTAGATCATATCTTTTGAAATAGAAACATTAATAACTCATTTTATTGATTTACCATCCTTTTCATATAAGATGTGTAAAGTAAATGTTTCTATTTATTGACATAATGAAGTAGCCGTTCTACTAACTCTATTAAATTCCCATTGGGATAAGATAAATATAGACTAAAGCTTTAGCAACTCTTGCTTCACCTTGTCCACCTTTATCCTTTCATGAAGGCTTTAACTTCTTGTCAGATCCTACACATCAAGCATGTCAGATCTCTATTTGGTATCATATACCAAAAAGAAGTAATCAAATTTATCTTATAACATTTATACCTGAAGTTGAGGCCTCAACGCCTTTCTTCTTCTACTTCTTTATATCCTCTAACCAGAGTGGGTAATTTCTTTTTCAATGTCCAGCTTGGTGACAATGGTGACAATTTCCTCTTTTCTTCACTCCTCTCTTTGCCTTGAGTTCTAAAGATTTGGGCTTCTAGCTAGCTTTAGAACTCTTCTTAGCTTTGCCTTTGCCTTTAGAATTCCCCTTTGTCTTGCTGATCGCCATCACAGACTTGGGCTTGTCTTTCTTCATTTGTGCCTCAACTGTTCTCAACATGCCCAACAACTCTATCAACATCTTGTCAAAGTTATTCATGTTGTAGTTCATAACAAACTGACTGTATGACTCTGATAGGGACTGTAAAATCACATCAGTGGCCAACTCTTGACCCAAGGGAAATCCCAGTCTAGCTAGGTTCTCCACATACCCAATGAGCTTGAGTACATGAGGACCCACTGGATCTCCTTTTGCCATGTTACACTTGAACAACACCTTGGAGACATAATATCTCTCTGTCTTACCTGATCTTGAAACATGTTCTTGAGATGTGTGACCATCTCAATCACATCCATGTTCTCATACTGCACCTATAGCTCATAGTTCATGGAGCATATCATCATACACTTAACATCCATGAAGTCTTCAATATGGTTCTTGTAGGCATCCCTATCAGTCCTTGGTGCATTTGGAAGGGATTCATCTGGTTTTGGTGTCTTCAGGACACAGAGCTTGCACTCCTATATGAGAACAATTCTCAATGTCTTGAACTAGTCATGGAAGTTGTTCCCATTCAACTTATCCTTCTCAAGGACAAATCATAGAGAAAAGTGATTGTTGTTCATTTCCATTTGGTTCTACAAAAGAATTTACAATTTTGTCAAAAACTCAATTTTGATTTGATTTGATTAAAATTTGTCGATATTGATTAGGTATTTAATTAACTATCAGTCTCATTATTTTGATCAAATTGACAACCCTCATGTATCAATTTTTTAATGAGCAAGATCTAAAATGACTTGATTTTCACCCGACCAACACCATAATAAATAATCAACCATTAAGGTAGGCAATTTTCCAATTGCATCATATGCAGTCATTGATAGATAAAATGCACAATTCCTTCCCATAATTATCTACATGCCTCTGGGCCTAGATGCTCTAAGAATCACTAGTTAAGTCTGACCCAAAAGATGACACAATAATAATGCATCCTACTTGGACAGAACCTACATTATTACCATCACACTTCCATGAGATATATGGTGCACCACACTTTTGTGTAACCTATGCTTGGTCGATCACGCTTTCCATGTGTGTTGCTGATCGAAAACATCTTTCACAAAATATGTTTGATTGAGGGATTTATATATAACACACACGCGCGTGCGCACACACACACACACACACACATATATATATATATATATATATATCGATATATATGAGATCCTTTTTGTTACCCGCACGGATACCTTAACTAAACTACCCGGTAGCTAACTCCCCCTAACTTTCGGGCGCTGGATAACCCCTGTCGCCTCCCTTCCGTGTCCGTGTGATGCCGAGCCCACCGGTGTCGGCCGATACATAGGGTGCGACGGGAATGGCCTGTGATGCCGTCCGGGCAAGGGTGCCGACAACAATGATGTCTGTGGCCATCTCCCAGTTCACCGATGTATAAAAAAGGGATATTCTAGTACGTATGACTTTACCTCTCATCTAGAACTTGAATACTTCGTGAGCCTTGTTAGATATATGATTACTTAGCTGCTAATTACTGTAGCTGCTAATTACTGTAGCATCTAGTTACTGTAGTGCATTTACTGTAGTAATCATTTATTTAGCATGGGTTAAGCCCAATGTAGTGCAGCTAGTACATGTGAGAATGTAGTGTTGTTTCTAGTGCAAATGGCAAAGAAGTTTTATCCCATATTACTCACACCTAGAACTTTTGTGGTCCTCATATGTAGGATCACATGGGGCACTAGTGTCCAAAGGAGTCCTAGGAAGGAGATATGCTCACCTCCTTGGTGGGTGGGCTTACCACATCACAACACACGCACGCACGCCACGCCTTGCCTCGCCTCGCCTCGCCGGGCTCAGGCTCGGGCTCGGGCTTGTGGCTTGTGAATTGTGGATTGTGGAGAATGTCTTCCGTCCTCCGTCTTCTTTTTGCACTAGGATACAACTAAGTAATTAATTACTTGTGTAATTAATTGTTGCTTTCTTATTCAGATTTCTTAATCCTAATTAGAAAGTGTTTCTCTTTTGCGAATTATTCCGTATTGTGTACAAGAGCAACCGAGTGTTTGCGTCTGGGAATAGGATTAGGGACGTGCGTGGCTATATATATGCATCTGGTCATTAGGGTTAAACACACTGAAAATAATCTTCTACCGCTGTGTGTTTTGAGAGCCCTAATCCCGAGTGCATTAGTTGTCGTCCCCAGAGTCGCTTTGTGGAGTTGTCCTCCTGTGCGAAGCGCGACTCCTCCTTCCTGTCGTCAAGACGCAGCTGTCAGGCAGTGGTACCTACGGTTGTTGTGCTGTACTAGTAGCAGTGCAACGTGCGCGAGCGACATGTGTGAGTTCCAGGTTCATGCCGGATCGCGACTCGGAGAACAGTGCCTATCTGCGAGGATTGTCGGGCACTGATTTCTTTAAGTAACACGTTCGTTTCTCAACGAACGATCTGGTTTGCGAATCTAACTTTTGTTTTCTGTTCTCCTACTATGTTTGTTCTTCGATTCTTATTTTGGATCTACCTGGACTGTTAATTATATTGCACCTGTCGTTGTTGCATGAACGACAATAACTAATATTGACAACAGTCTTAAAGAAATCAATTTTCAGTCGTTAATTAACTATGGCCGGTCAGGGTGGTTCGGGATGTAAAATTGATACAACTAATATGCCTGAAAAATTTACTGGTACGAACTTTGCCCGTTGGCAGAGTCGTATGGAAATTTGGCTGAATATTACGGGTTATGATCAGTATTTAATTGAAACTGAACTTGTATCTGATGAAACAATTCCTGATAATGCAAACATTATTGCTAATTGGAAGAAGGGTGATAAAATGTGCCGCAGTTTGATTCTGTTTGATTTAAATAACAAAATGTATGATTCTTACTCAAAGCCTCCAGTCACTACGTCCAAGGTTTTATGGGAATTGTTAATTAAGAATTTTAGCACTGAAAATCAAGATGTTGAAAAATACTGCGTGTCTAAATTTCTTAAGTTTTAGATGGTTGAGGGTAAGTCAATTTCTGATCAAATACACGATCTACAACTCCTAGTTCATGAACTCTCAGATGCCAAGATGGTGTTGCCTGAGAAGTTTGTTGTTATGTCTATCATAGAAAAATTCCCTAAGTCATGGGAGTCGTTTGGTATGTCTCTGAAGCATCGCAAAGGGACACACACCATGGATGAATTAATGATGGATATTAATATACAAGAAGAACACTTAAAGGAGAAAAGGGTCAAGGTGCCTACTGATGCAAATCCAACTGTTAATCTTACCTCTACGAAAAACACCAAAGATAAGAAATCTAAGAATGCAAATCCAAAAGAAACCGAAGAACAAACCTTGTTGGACTTGTGGACAGGTTGGCCACTGGAACAAGGATTGTCCTACTAAGAAGGCAAAGAAAGGTACCGCATCTGCAACTGAGGAGGTTGTGGTCAACATGATGACTACATCCTTGAACCTCAATGATGGGTACGTGTCTATTAAACCTGAAATTCTTTCTATTTTTGAACCACTTTATTGGATAATTGACACTGGGGCTAATGTACATGTGTGTGCTGGTAAATCCCTGTTTGTGTCTTATCAGGCCTCTCGAGGTTGGTCCGTGACTTTGGGCGATTCCAGCTCTGCAGAAGTCAAAGGTGAAGGATGGGTGGACTTGAAGTTCCCTTCGGGGAAGGTTTTGACTCTTAACAGGGTCAAACATGTTCCAACTATTCGACGCAATATCCTTAGTGGCGTCATATTAGTTAGAGAAGGTTATAGAGTAGACTGTAAATGTAATAAGGCTATTATTACACGCCTTCATGATTCTTTGTTTTTTGACAAGGGGTACTTATGTGATGTGGAGAACTTGTTTAAGATTCATGTTGAACCTGTTTCAAATTCCGTTTTAAATTTGAATGATTATAGTTCTGTTTGCATGAATCTTGTTTCATTCGATGTATGGCATTCACGTTTGGGACATGTTAATGTTGCCTCAATGAAGCGTATGATGAATCTAGATTTGATCCCTCAATCTGAAATTAGCAACAATAAATGTGAAATCTGTGTACAAGCTAAATTGCCTAGGAAGCCTTTTCATTCTGTGAATAGGAATTTGGAAATTTTGGTCATACAGATATCTGTGAATTTAATGGTGTTGCTACGAGGGATCAAAAGCGTTATTTTATAACTTTTATTGATGATGCAAGTAGATACTGTTATGTCTTTTTACTTAGAAGTAAAGATGAGGCATTAGATAAATTTCAAATTTATAAGAAAGAAGCTGAAACTCAAACCGGTAAAGTACTTAAGCGATTAAGGTCTGATAGGGGAGGAGAGTATACCTCGAATTTGTTTTCGGAGTTTTGCCAATTACATGGTATAGTTCATGAGGTCACTGCTCCTTATTCACCACAATCAAATGGGATAGTTGAACGTAAAAACCGAACCTTAATAGATATGGTAAATACCTTACTCCAAACATATGGATTACCCAACTTTATGTGGGGAGAAGCTTTGAATACGACTTTCCATATTCTGAATAGAGTTCCCCATAAACATTCAGAAAGTAGTCCGTTTGAGTTATGGAGAGGAAGGAAACCGAGTCTTAAATATCTTCGAGTGTGGGGGTGCCTTGCAAAGGTACTTGTTCCTGAACACAAAAGGAAGAAATTAGGACCGAAAATGGTTGATTCCATATTCTTGGGTTATGTAGAGACAAGCTATGCTTACAGATTCCTGATTGTAAAATTAGATATCTCTGGCATTGAGGTCAATACAATTGTGGAATTACGTGATGCAACATTCTTTGAGGATGTGTTTCCCATGAAAACTGGTGTGTCCAATGAAGTTTCTCAAGAAGATTCATTCACCACAGGTTCCATTCCCGAGTACGTGGAAAGGATGACAAATGTGGAGGGCGACTCAGAACAAGCTATTTCTGAATCAGATGATTCTGAAGAAATAGTTGAACCAAGGAGAAGTAAACGGCCTAAGGCATCCAAGGACTTTGGAAGTGAGTTTCTCACTTACAATGTTGAGGATGATCCTGTTACTTTCAAACAAGCTATGGAATCTCCAGAAGCTAAGTTTTGGAAAGAAGTCGTGAATGATTAAATTCAATCAATTCTCTCGAATGGAACTTGGGAATTGGTGGATTTGCCTCCTGGTTGTTCTGCAGTTGGTTGCAAATGGATTTTTAAGAAGAAACTTAATGCAGACGGGACAATCAATAAGTATAAGGCTAGGTTAGTTGCTAAGGGTTACACACAAAGGGAAGGAATATACTATTTTGATACCTATTCACCTGTTTCCCGTATGACCACAATCTGAGTGCTTTTAGCATTGGCTTCCATTTATAATCTCTATATCCATCAGATGGATGTGAAGACCGCATTTTTACACAGCGATCTTCAAGAAGAGATATATATGGAACAACCTGAGGGATTTGTGGGTCGTGGGAATGAGTCCAGAGTGTGTAAACTTGTTAAGTCATTATATGGTTTGAAACAAGCTCCTAAGCAATGGCATGAGAAGTTTGATTCTGTGATATCATCGTTTGGCTTTATTTCTAATGAATTTGATAAGTGTCTCTACTGCAAGATTGTCAATAATGGATTCATTTTGTTATGCTTATACGTCGATGATATCCTTCTTTTTGGTTCCGATATGAAAGTAGTAAAAGAGACAAAGTCATTCTTGTGTAGCAAGTTTGAGATGAAAGATATGGGTGTCGCTGATGTGATTTTAGGGCTTAAAATCATAAGGTCTACTGATGGTATAACTCTCTCTCAGTCTCACTATGTTGAGAAGATATTGGAGAGGTTTGAGTACACATCACGTAAACCTGTAAAGACTCCATATGATTCATCCAAGCCCTTGTTCAAGAATGAGACTGGAGTTCCAGTGTCTCAATTACGATACTCTCAGATTATCGGAAGTTTGATGTATCTTATGAACTGTACACGTCCAGACATTGCATTTGCCGTGAACAAGTTAAGTAGATACACCAGTTGTCCCGACAAGACCCATTGGGAAGCTCTTGACAGAGTTCTGAGGTATATCAAGGGAACACGTTTCCTTGGGCTGCATTATGGTAAAAATCCTTCCGTAGTCGAAGGATATAGTGATGCAAGCTGGATTGCCGTGAATTATGGGAGTAATGGTGTCTCAGGATATGTATTCCTGTTGGGAGGAGGAGTTGTTTCCTGGAGGTCTAAGAAACAGACCATATTGTCTCGATCCACTTTTGAAGCAGAGTTGTGTGCTTTAGATGAAACTGGATTGGAAGCTGAATGGCTACATGGACTTATGTCTAGTTTACCTATGGTAATGAAGCCGCTTCCTACAATTTCAGTTCATTGTGATAGCACTACAACTATTGCTAAGATAAAGAGTTCCAAGTACAATCAAAAACAGCGTAGACACATCCAAGTCAGATTGAAATATGTAAGGGAATTAGTGTCTAATGGGGTCGTGGCTGTGGACTACGTCGGTACCAAAGATAATACAGCTAATCCTTTCACTAAAGGTCTTACCTTGGCTTTAGTGGAAAAATCCAAGTTGGGAATGGGACTGAAACCCCTATAGATTTGCAGGCAGTAGCAACCCAACCCAAAAGAGTGGAGATCCCACAAATTGGGTTCAATGTGGTAATAACAAGCTGTCGGGTAAATCGGATGACACTATGTATTCAACTAATAACCACATTATTTCACATTATTTCTGATTAAAGATAAATAATTAAAAATCAACCAATACATTGCTAAACAATAGTTTGTAGTATGGCCAGTCAAAGTATAATTCAACTAATAACCACATTCAAAGAATATAGAAATATTATAACATTTTTCACTAACACATATTATTGAGTTATCCAAAAAATTTCCAAATTTCAAGTAAATATAAGTTACGTAGAATATATGAAAAATTATTTACCATACTACTATACCTATTCAATTTTATATTTATATACTATAAAAACCATAATTTAGGCCGACTGTACACTTCTAAAATTATAATCCTTCAAAGTAAAATCATGATTGGTTCCTTCTTAGCTTTGAAACATTACAATCGAGCTACCATCATTAATCAGGTTTAAGCGATGATCAATCTAATTAAGCATGTAATCATCCAGGTTAATCCTAATTTACCAATTAAGCTCAAACGAGGTCATTAAAATTCTTCCCCCCCTCCTTAAAAAGGTTTTGTCTGCAAAACATAAATATGAGAAAAAGTACATTCAATATTTATTTTAAACTTTTAAATCTTATGTCTTACTATATTCTTGTAATTCATAATTGAATATTATTTTCAACTCTGAGTCCTTTGTTTCTCTTCTAATCACAACAATTTAAAAACAAGGCCTATCAATGACAACAAAGATTTTTTATGTCACAATCAATAATAGGAAAGAGAAATAGAAACAACCATTTTCAATCACGTCATACCCTTTTGAGGTGTTGTCTTAGTAGAGGCAATTCGATCCAACCGTTTTCATTTTTACAGCTCAATATATACTATTGTTTTATATCACATCTGAGTTACTAAAGAGAATTCACTTTGTTTTTTTGAAGTTAATTGTTGTGCTACTCTAATAGAAAACCATTATTAAGTTGCAAGACTAGATTTGAGAACAATTGTACAATACTGAGTTGGATTACAAGTATGAATGACTAAACCACGACACCATTTCAATTTAAAATATTGCTTGCAGATGTACAATTGGAATCATATGTGTAAAAAAATTACATTACTTGATATATCTTCAACAAATTATACGTTTGGAAACAAATTCACATATTACTGAAAGTCATTTGTTTTCTTTGATTTCCTTTTTTATCAACCTTTTATTTCTTTCTTATTCATTACACTTACTTCTTCTAACTTATCTTTCTCATTTTGATCAAATGGATTAAGCATCTCTAATCATTAAAATATTTGAGGTAAGAATGGAATATTCATCATTCATCCAATCACTGCAAGAATTTATATCAAATCACACTTTTCTCATGTTGCACTCTCCTTTTGTTGAAATTATAATTCTTACGTATCAAATCTATTTTTATCCTTCATTCTTAGTCAATTCCATGTTGTTTATCTACCTTTCTCATTTGAAACTTTTAAATCATAATTTTTATCACTTCTAGTTTCTTTTCATATTACATATCTCAGGATTTATTTTGTAGAGATGTTAGTATTCAAGGTCAAATCACTAGTGGTATCCCCTGAACTACTTCAACTCTAAATGTTCTAAGCTTTGATCCTTATCAACAATATCATCTTATTATTACATGATTTTACTTCCTTATTTTGATATGAAAATGTTATCTCTCTTGAAGTTTACTCAAGTCTTCCTTATCTTTATCACTTAAATTTCTTTTCTCTTACTTGACTTTTATGATAGGTTACTTCCTCTTGGTTATGTATCATTTAACTTTTATTTCCTTTTCACTACATCCCCATGTTACTCTCATTAAGAAGGATGCAAATAGAAGATGATTTTGAGATTTAGAATTCTTACCTTCGAGCATTCACTAAACACATTTCCCATATCTAGGTTTAATTACTCATCATCAAAGAGACTAGACTATTTAGCGTTCTCACATCTCACAGTCTCTCTCTCTCTTGTAATTGATATTACTCCCTTATGTTTCAATCCCTTCTTTATTTTCTATTATTGTCTCCATATATACTACTCTTCCATATGTCATTGTTAACTTCTACTCATCTCTTATGGTCATGTTTCTCATTCATGTGTATGATTATGTATCCCATGTCATACATATTTCTTATTACCCTTTTACTAATATGAATTGAAATTCTAAATCAACATTTTCCCTACCAGTTTCATATTATGTTTACTACATTACATATCATTAGTTTCAAATCAAAAAACTCTTACAGGGGTAGAACATATCTTCTCTTTCAATCAAGCTTTTCTATTCTAAATATAGTTTACCTTCATATGACTTGTTCATTTTTTTGCAGCACTTTTGTTCTTCTTTTGAAAACTAGTTCCACATCATCACTAAGAACCTATTGAATACATCTAATGGGAACTCGATTGTTACTCTATAGAGACTTTGAATCAAAAGGTATTAAGGATGAATGCATTCAAGTTCATAATATAATGATATATTCCATGCTTTCTATTATATCATGTAACCCACTTTTCTTTATGAAACTCACTGTCTCCATTATTTATCTTTGTTTCATCTGACTTTCTTATCATAATCTTATAATTAACATGTTTGTATATCTCTCTTTACTTTATTTGTTATGAAAATTATCCACTTACATGGACTAGTTGTATGCCTAACTCTTTTCTCCTATTTTCCTTTTGTTTTGGAGTACATAAAGGCATTTTAATAAACAATATGATCCATTTATCATAATTATTCTTACTATCTTGGCTTCTATACAATTTTCTCTTATCTTTCTCACCTTTCATATTTTGATACTTCATGTAATACTGATCATTAAGCTTTATTCTCAATCTTATATCACTTTCTATTGATTTCTTTCTATTCTATCTCTTTATTTAACATACATCATTATCATGAGGCTTTGTACAATCAATCCATCTCTTTTGTGTATCTTAGAATACTCTTTAACTCCTTTATTGTTTACTTACCTTTGTTTCAAATTGAAGAAAGTGCCTCAATTAATTATATGATGCAGGTCTCTTTATCCATTCTTTGTTTTTCATTTTGTATAATATACACTAATATGTATCTTGAATCTACATTCCTTCTTCCTTTATCTGTGATCTAAGGTTTCTTATCTAAGGCCCCAAAGCTGGATCTTAGATATCAATTCCAAGTGATTCATAGTGATTCCAGTCTAACCTTTACATTTCAACATCTTAGTGTATGTAAATTACCACTACAATCTTAGTTTTATTTATCCAACATTTACTATTATTACATTATTATTATGAGTCATTAGAACCCAATAACTAATCTTGCCAGCCAGACCAGGCCAAACCTTGTCCCAAAGACAAGATCTACTCATGATTAATGACTCTTATTATCTCAAACATTTGGAAAGAAAATCCAATTAGAGAAAACTCATTTAAAGATTATTTTTGTTCTACATGACGTAAAGAATATAGACAATAACTGAAATAACTTCATATTGTACAACAATCTTAAAGAATCATTAATATATTATAAAAAGTGGATATCTAGATTCCATATAGATAAGATCATTTTTAGCTATCTCAAATCAAAACAATGTATAAAATCAAAGTTCGATCACATTCTATCTTTACGCTCTTATTCCTTCATTACTTTCTAGTCTTCTAACCCTAACACTTCTAGGTTTCTCTCTAGCCCATACTCCATATAAGCACTTGGACAGGGAATCCAGAGAAGAATAGATAGTGTATCTTGATACTGGTCAACCTAAGTATTAAAATGCCAGGCTAAGGTATTCAAATGCTCAGACCTCCCAGATCTATTGCCACATTACATCCTAATTACAACACTTATGACTCTGAGTTTCTATCTTAGTGATCAATGATGACTCGATCTTAGCTCTGATACCAAGTTGTTACACCCACATCTCATGATAACCACTAATTATGAGATTAGGGCATAAGTTAAGCATTAAACATAATACAAAGAACACCCTTAATTTTTTTATTTCAAACTCTTTGTTTTATCACATTTAATCACATAAACTAACTATACAAGGGGATTTAAAACTTGATTACTCTAATCTAATTTCAAGAATAAAAATACATATCTAAACATTCATTTTATTTCTCACATTTCTATGTACTATGACATGATAATCAAATACATTCTCTATTGTTAAGGAAACAAAGTTACACATCATCATTTACAACTCTCTCACTTCTATACAAGGACCTAGAGTGTCAGGGACCAACTAAACTTAGCTATTATCATACTTAGCTCTTGTGGCAGATCTACTCTGGCATTGACATTGTCCAAATCCACATGGTTTCCAAAAAAAAAAGTGAGTAGAGGGGTGAGCCTACTTGCTAAGTGAATGAGTACTTCAAAGAAACAATTTATAGCATGTATATAATTAGAAATATGTTATCAAGAAGCTGAATGTAAAGTATAACATTAGCAATCTATAAAGGAAGTAGTCATTCACAAACATATGTATGGCATGTTACTCTAGTTGACTACAAATAGTAAATAAATTATTAAACATTCTTAAACAATAAAAAAGAAACTAGTAATTTAGAAACATACAAATAGCAAGTTACTTTATAGAACTACAAGGAATAAATCAATAATTACACACACTTGATTATCTCTCACTCACCTTATTATGCCCTAAACCAACATGAAGTTTACCACGATATGTGAAAGCATCGTAGAAAGATATTATCTCACTATCCAAGACTTAGAATCATGCCCGGGTTCCTAAGTATTTAATCTTGAGTAATACTCCATCTGCAGCGGGCCTTGCTGTATCTAAATCACGGGGGCTAATGGGAGTGGCTAGATATCTGGGCTCCTCTAAAACTAGGTACTCAGGCAGAGAGTCAAAGCACTCTGGCTTGTTGTGCTTTAGTGAACCTACCAAAGAGTTCCAGTGATCAACACAACTCTACATCAGTGGTCCCACAACGGTCAACCGACTGACTAGAAAAATAGGTACAACTGACATCCCCGGTTGATTTTAGATACCTCACAATCTTAAGGAGTCTGTCCTCACGGGCGTAGCCCTCACACCCAACTAGTACACTATGGCTTACCTAAATCTGGAAAAAATACCTCAAGTCAGGATGCACATTTCCTCCCCACAGCACATGCCTCCTATAAAGGAATCAATAGTGTTCAAGGTATCTGAATGTCTAGTTTACGATTTAAATACATATCTCAATCATCAAATCAACGTTTATTTGTTTAACCTTGTGAATAGTTCTTTTCATAAAAATTCAACAATTTGTATAGTAAACTGAGCAACTAAACAACACCACTTATCATATTGAAGAACACTGAATTGAAAATGCTTCATTCAGTGAAAACCCTATCCTCAGGTTTTCATTTGCCTCATTCACACATCACACAACTTGTGTAATGATTTCATTCATCATAACACTGATAAAAGATTACTCTCAATAGTTCACATACAACCAAACATATATATGAAACTCTAGAATGAACTGAACTAGGGTATCCACACTATTCATCAATATATCATGCATCAATAATAACCTTGAATAAATAAATCTATAACATTAAAATAAATCACATTTTTTGGATTTCATGATGTTTATTTGAAAACTTTTGACTTTTCATTCATATAAGGTTTCACCCTCTTAACTGAGATATCAAGAAAACCTGATAATATCAAATGAATTCCAAAATAATATCTTACATATCTATACTAAACATTCATATAAAACAATCATTTATAAAAAAAAGTAGATTCAAATAGGCAAATTTATTCATTTAGATATACAATAAATCAGACATAACTGAAAACTCTATATTTTATTATATTCTTATAACTTCTGCAATAACTTTAGGAATTTGATTGTATTTAATTTGTATCTAGTTTTGATACAATTTTATCATTAGAATTTAATCACAATATGAAAATAGACCATTTGTATATCATATTACAAAAGCTAGAATTGAAAGGCATATTAGGATTTTATTGCGTATAAGGGAAGAGTTGAATATTATAGTGGATTTAATCCAAATTCATGAAATCTACTAATTAATGGAAGTACCCACTCACCTACGGTGTGAAGACATCTTAAAAACATAGCTCAAGATCTGAAATTCTAGAATCAATATCAAACTCCTAGCAATCCATCACTTTTTTCTTCCTTCCTATTCGTAAACCCTAGGAATGGAGAGCTATAGATAAAGAGTAGGAAAAGAGGGAGAGTTGATATCATTTTGAATCAAATTAGAGGAGAGACATAATCTGAACATGTGAGCGAAGAATTAATCACAAAGAAAAGTTATCTACAGATGACAAACTTACTTGATTTCATCAACTCTAGGAAGAGAAAACCCTAGATCGTCATCTTTACCACTTTTTTCATCCAAAATCTAAATCTCCCTCTCATTATAGGATTTTGTTTCTCTGGAATTAATCAAGAAATATAGGAGCCCGTAGTGTGTTATGTTACTCTTATAGAGCAATTAAGGTGCTTGGGTCAATTGTAAATTGACCCTATTTGTACTTTCTTTTATTTTAGTAAATTTCCTATCATAGAAATGTTACAGAATATCATTTATTGAATAGGTCAAGACTCCTCTAAAAAATTACAAAAAAGTAGCATGTTGTCTAAGACATAGTTGAAGACATTTACTAAAAATTTGAGATTATTATGGGTTATGGATAAATAAATAAAAATCAAATACTACACTACTAAACAACAGTTTGTAGCATGATCGGTCGAAGTGTAACTTGATCGAGCACCACATTCAAAGAACATTTAAATCTTTTGGAATTTTTCAGTAACAAGCATGATTGAATTATACATATCATATCAAAATTTCAAGTAAATCAATGTTACATAGAAAAAATGAAATATAATTTACCATACTACTATACCTATCAAATTTTGTATTTATATCCTATAAAACACCTAGTTTTGGCTGATTAGAATTTACACTTCTCAAACCCTACTCCTTCAAAGTAAAATAATGAGTAGAGTTCCTTATTTGGTTTAAAACATCACAATTGAGCTACCATCATTAATCAGGTTGAAGAGATTATCAATCTAATTAAGCATGTTATCATCTAAGTAAACTGTAATTTACCATTTAAGCCCAGACATGTCCATAACAAGATGTGTAATTCATTATGATCTTCCATTATATTCCATACAAAGGTGGACATCTCAACCACACACATTCAAAGGTGAGAGGCGAGGGTCCCATATATGCCACTTGACTAGAAGGAAAAGACATCTATTTAGAGATACCTCTTAACCAAATATCCAACAATAAAGGAAAGGATTCTCTTTACAAGATTCCACCTAACTAGATATGCAATAATGATTGGAAATGTAACAGATAAGCAATAAAAAGATACCATTTCCTTTTAGTGGGATATCAACATGCGGAATGGCCTTTTATCTAGGTTCATGTTTGATATCAAGATGCATATATTGTCAAATACTATTTACCATGGAAACGAGGTATTTTAAAAAAATATGTATCAACTCATTTAAAAGAGAATACATTCAAGAATATCTGAAATACTAATAGGCCAGTGAATGTGTGTATTTTATACCATCTCCTAGACCACTTTTGGTTGCATTTCCAAATCAATTCACCCAATAATCACTCATAATCATACTAGATTTCCCACTTTATAGTTGTCTTTACTCATTTCATGTTTGTGATTACAGGTACACAATAATGATGAAGAAATGGGGTTATTTTGAGCAAAATCTGACCTTATTTAGATTCTCCAAGTGATTGCACATGTTTCAAGAAATTTGTCAAAGTTTCTGAAAGAAACATGCTGTGTCTTTTGTTGAATACAATGTGTTAAGTTGAAGGCACATATTGTTCCTCTCAGATGAGCAGCAACATGGCATATCTCTCAGAAGACACATTGTGTCTCTTCATTCAAACTTTGCCAAAGTCCTTGCCTGGAAACATGGCTAGTGTGTATTAGAACACAACATGTTCACTTATTCTAGATTTTTTAGATCTTCATCAAATTATCAGTAACACTGTGTGTTAGCCAACTGAGCAGCAACATGGCATATCTCTCAGAAGACACATCGTGTCTCTTCATTCAAATTTTGCCAAAGTCCTTGCCTGGAAACATGGCTAGTGTGTATTAGAACACAACATGTTCACTTAGTCCAGATTTTTTAGATCTTCATCAAATTATCAGTAACATTGTGTGTCAGCCAACTGACAAGATGTGGATCCTTCGAATGGGGTAGTTCCACCTTCAATTATTCAGGGCAACACACTGTGTCGCATCACAGACACTTTGTGTCGTCGACAATTTTTTCACATTTTCAGAGCAACCGTCCCTAGTTTTAAAAAATGAAAGGACATCTATAGTATAGTTATCACTTTTCATTTAAAGAACATTTTGAAAAAAGAGTAGAGAAGAGGAGAAAGGAGGGGATCTTGGGGAGAACGAGGTGGTTACTCAAGAGAGAACCTCTTCTCTACTCCATTCCTCTTCACAGACTGTAACAAAGGCTTCTCCATTCCATTCCGTCTGCTCAGGAGAGAAGGTTGCCAGAGTGGGAGTAGTTGCAAGGATGAAACTCCATCTTCTAGTCAGAGTTCCTACTTGTTCTTCCATTCCTATATATTTCTTTGTTATTCATCCTTCCCTACTAATGTTTTACTCCATAATTCACTACTTGTACTTGTATTTCATCACTATGTGCAATTAGAAGTTCATTTCTAGGGCATGGAAGAGTAGATCCCATGTCATTACTTATGAAAACTCAAATTTCATACTTAATGCTAGTTGATTTACTATTCCAAGATATGTTTTGGTGCTTATTTTCTTATTTGCACGATTGGTCATCTTTCTTGCACGATGTATGCTTCTTTTTATAATATGGGAAGATATATTAATAAGTAAGGAGTAACTATCTTGGCAAAAATCCTTGACTTTGGGAGTAGCTAGGATTATATTAAGGATTCAAGGTTTGTAGATAGAAACTAAGCATAAGTATGGGAATGTTATGTGAAGTTAGAACTGTCTCACATCACCCAAAGGTGTGTGATGATATAAAACCCCCTATGTATGAGTTGACTTGTAAGTCTAGATTATATGGATGTATGTAAGTTTTGATATGGAAGTGAAATCCCATATCTAAAATTCTCTTAATCTAATTTTAATCATCCTCCAAGTGATTAGGATTTACTGCCTTCTTTAAACATGTCAATTAGTTTAATCCAAAACCGATCATCCTTTTGTAACCAATCTATATTGTTGAAAGTTTAATACTCTCATATTTCTCTTTAGATGACATCTATATTACTATAAACATATGTATACTTGCGGGGCAGTGTTTGAGTTTATAAATTTATGACTTGCGCACATGAAAAACAAGTTTTTGGAGTCATTTCCAGGGAGCATCAATATTTGTTTAGAGTAAGAAGTGTTATGTAGCGACCCCACCTCCTGGTAACCCCCAATTAAGAAGACTAATAATTCAAAGAAACTATCCCAAAAAAAAATCAATGGTTTTGCAAATAATCAAAAATTATTATTAAATTCTACCAGAAATTAAACGTAAAATAGGCATAATTTTTTTTTTACTTATCACATACCTTTCAAAAGTAGGAATCTGGAATTTCTACCCACTGTAGAGTTCTATCTAACTAAATCCTTCTTTATGAATTAACTTTATTCTTCACAAGTTCCACTCTACTGTTTGTCCAATTTTAGATATTCCTAAATCGCCGACAAACAAAATGTCGGTCAGTATAAATGAATATACTGGTATGTGGTGACAACTAAAATATTGCACATATGTTCTAACAACTTAATCACATAAAATAGTTGTTAACAATTCAAAATTACGTTTTTCAATATGACTTCCCAACCTCTTTTACTCATACTCTCAGATGCCCACTCTTAGGGTTTAGTCCTTGCAAGGGACTTTAAGGCTACCTTCTCCATCCTGAGCTTGGTACTTGGGGTCACCTCTCTGGGAGCCCAGTGGTTTCCCCTCTGGGGCTTGACCACCTTTGTCCTTCCCTCTGGGGCTTGGTCGCTTATTATACATCCAGAGATGGTATGTAGGGTTGGGCAAGTCATATATATACTTAAATTGTGATAATCATATTCACTTTAAAGATTGCAGAATTAAAAGCATCCAAATAGTTTATTTCCATGAAATCGAAAAAACGTCGATAAAAACATTGAGAAACTTAAAGTGGGTACTCATAATTAACCACATACCTAATTTGGAGATTTCACAAGACATAAGCACAATCCAACCAGATAATCGAAGCAACCAATCAAGCAGTCACACACAAGTACAACTAAATCTTGAAAAGCATGTATCACCTAATTACTACATACGCATTATGAACTATCTTTATTGACTTATGGATCCCTCTTAGGGTTTTCTAAGTTGAATTAAGGTCTCTTCAGGGTTCTTTAGATCTATTTCTCAACTTTACCTTTTTATGTCAACAAAACCCTAAAACAACATTTCTATGTTCAAAACCCTAATTACTCATCTATTCATATTAAAGCCTCTATCATCCAATTGGCTTAGGATCATACTAATATCATATCATACAAAGGATCTCGAAATATAATTCATTAAAAGTCATTAACACCTAAATTAGGGTTCCTTAGCCCATTAATGCACTTTTTTTTGTAACCGAGAGAACCCACCCCGGGCGAGCCCAACATGGTAAACTCTCGAGGCATGAGATGGTGTGGTCCGGTCACCCCCCCTCCCGCTCCTAATCAGCGTGGATTGCCATTAATGCACTTTATTCATATGAAACCCTAAATTAATCGATTAAGAACATGGATCATCTATTTAGACATCAAGATGTCTTTTATTAACAACAAGTTAATATGCTCATAGAACATCCACATTAATCTTCTCAATTTCATATAACATCAAATTAGGGTTTTTCTTAGTTATAAAGCATTAAGAATAGCAACTTTAGATACTTTTTGAACTATGATCATATTCTGACTCTAAAACTATTTTTATTGCAATCTACATGATTTTTTTTATCAAATTTCATAAATTACATGTCCCCATCCGATTTACCACTAATTAGATATGAATTTTACTAATTAATTGCTTTCTAGCCAATGGGAGCTTGCCATCTTAGCAAGACAACTCAGGTCCCGCCCGCGCCACTTGGGTTGGGCCCACCAATCAGACCTCGTCTTGGCTTGTCAAAATCAAAGCACTCATCAATTACACACTTGCCTCATGCCGCCATCAGATGACACCGCTCCAGATCTTGTCGGAGTTGCTCTGAGACGAAAACGAAGGTCAAGATAGATTCTTCAATTGGAGATATCAAAATGATCATGGAATCCTTTCAAACTCATGAGGGAAGTTTTTAGATGTGCTGGTACCACAGAGTACCCCCCTATATAGGGTAACGTCTAAGCTCCCCTGATATTGGGGACTCCTAGGTTTCATCATGAAACCCCACGAATCCCAGGGTGGATGGGTTCGGGAAGGTCTCCCGAAGACGTTGGGACTGATCCTAGCTCTGCTCGTCTCCTTTCTCGCGATCAAATTGCAAACAAAAATCATCCAACTTGTTCTCTGGTTTAGGTCTTCTATCATGACCAGGATTGTGCCAGAGCCATTGGATCTCAGATCCAACAGTCTGTGTCATGTGGGTTCTTAGAAATAGAAATCCAATTCTATTACTAGTGTGACATTTAATACGATTAATGGATTATCCATTCACTTTAGGAAAACTTGCAAAAACCATATCTCTCTCCTCATTTATCCTTTTTCATCCAAATTTTAGGGAAAGTCTTATATTATAATTATCTAGTCATACCCCAAGTTTTAGTCCCAAACTCAAAAGGAAAGAGGTGTTTTCTTCACATGCAAGTTATTATACATTAAAGCTTAGTTTATTCATATTTTCTCTTTCTTTCACTTTTATCTTCTTTATTTGGATTCCTTGTATCACAAGAAATCATATGGATTCAAAATCTACTTCTTGATGAATAAACTCTTAGCCTTATAGATAACTCCACATAATCTTTAACATTAACTCAATTACTCTTATTAATAGATTCCTTTTCCTCTCTTTTAACTATATTGGGCTTATTATTCAACAAGGCCCATGAAGACAAAGGAAATATTGCAAAGGAAATCCATTCCATACACATAAATCATAAAATTTCATAATCACACATTTTATTGGAGAAACTGTATTCCAAACCATTCAAGCCTAAAAATTGGGGTTGTAACATATTAAATAGTTAATCAGACTAGATCACAACATCGCATGTGATATCTACCATCATTTTGTTTCATCATGATCATCATCTTTGTCATATTTTGTTTCGTCCATTTTTTATTTCATTACTTTACTTGCCTTGTTTACTTGCAGGACTGCATGAGACGATCCAAAAGGGATCCTAAACCTTTCATATTTTTAGACCCCAAAATTGAGCACAATGTTAACAGCCTTCAAAAAGTGAGGAGGAATGAAACTTAATTAGATTTGGAGTAATTACAACATTCATCATCTTCGTCACCACCACCTTCACCCGAGCATATTGGTCACGAGAAGAACCAATCATGAAATACGATCGTCCTCTTAAAGACATTGTTGTTACAACTGCTATAGACATCAATGGGGATATCAATATCCCATAAATCAAGGAAAATGATTTTTGTATCAGCCTCATGATTATAAAGACAATACAACAATCACAATTTAGAGGGACACCAATGGAGGATTTAAACCTCCATATTGTTGAATTTCTACAGTATATTAGCACTTTCAAGGTAAATGACATTCCTACTCATGTGATTCACCTTGTTCTTTTTCCATTCACTTTGAAGGACAGAGCCAAGGTGTGGCTCTCTTCATTGCCAAGGAATTGATTAACAATTGGGAGGAACTTCTCAAAGTTTTCTTAGACAAGTACTTCCCACCAAGCGAAATGGAATAGTTGAGGAGCCAGGTCTTTATGTTCTCTCTTAAAGGGATGGGAAGACTCTCTAGATTGCATGGGAGAGATTCAAAGACTCCCAATGCATTTTTCATCACCATGGTATCACCAATTGGTTGCTTCTTCAATCTTTTTATAATGGTTTATTTTATAACATAAGGATGTCCATAGATACAACTACAAATGAAGATTTGATGAAAAAATTCTATAGAGAATCTTATGCTATGATAGAAGACATGGCAGTAAATCATTGCCAATAGAGCACTGAAATGAGAAATCAACCTTATTCGTATTCTATTGCTTCCAAGAAGCAAGTTGGCATACACTCTATTGATGTAGTAGATTTCATTCCAGCAAAGTTGAACACCTTGTTCCAAAAGTTTGAAAAACCAAACACTCAATCAACTCATCCAATCAAATTATTTTGTGAGACGAATGAAGTTCTTAAGTAGGCATCTTCCTCAAGTTGTTCTTCCTTCATTCCATCTGAGGATAACCATGAAACAATGTGAAGTCGTAGGGGATTATGGGAGCAATTAGTCTTACTGTCATCATTCAAACACTAATAATCCAAGATGGAGAGATCATCCATACATCTCCTATTGCAACAACAACAATGCCCAAATTCTTCAACAATAGCAAGTTAAATAACAACAACCACAATCAAAGTCCAACTTGGAGTCACTCCTAGAAAATTTTGTTTCATCTCAAATGAAGCAAAATGATGAGTTCCTCCAACAGAGACAACTCATGAAGGATTCCATTCACACTCTCTCTTCTATGATGGATGGGATTTCTATTCACATAAGAATGTTGGAGAACCATATTGCTTAACAATCTCTTGTCAATAAAAAACACCTTCATGTTCATTGTCTAGTCAACCAAAGATGAATCTTAGACAAAAATACAAGTCATTGACTTTAAAGAGTGGAGTTATTATAGAAGAATCTTCTTCACCATCAAATTAAATATCATCTGAATTTATTCACACCAATGAAGATAATGAAACTGAAGCTCAAAGGAAGAAATATGCACATGATCAAAAGGATGATGTCTTAAACAAGCCAAATGCCCCCTTGCAAAATTTCTTTGATACAATGCTTTGTGATGAGAAAATTATCTTTGAATGCAATTCTACTTATTTTAAAGAAGAGAATGAAGGGAAAAACAACATTGTTGTCCAGAAGACTATACATATTGCAAATCATAAGCATACATCTTTGTCCCGAATCAAAAATATATTAACAAAGAGGAGTAGATCCTTAGCGCAACAATTTACAGCCTTAAATTAGAGCACAAGCCCTCCACCTTGACAGCTCCTCCATGATGAGGTACCCAGTTTCTATTCTCTTTCTTTGATTTCTATAGTGAGGATAATGCATATTTCAAGCTTGGGGGGAGTAGTCAACCAGTAATTGTATTTTTCTATTTGTTTTTCTTTTCCATTTCTATTTTCTTTCCTAGTTAAGTGATAATCTAAACATTACTCTGAAGACTTGCATCTATTTAGGTAAAAATTGTCTCCCTTTTAGTTATATCATTGTACTCATTGAGATAATAGCTTAAAAACCCTAGCATGCACATCTAACAATTTTAATGTAAACACTTGGCCAATCACTCATATTGCCATGATATTTTTTTCTATAGCATGTTTTTCATCTTTTTGAATCTCAAGTCAATACATGTAATGGTTTAAATGCTTAGGACTAATCAACTTTATAGTCTTGTGTAGCATTTTTTATGATTTTACCAAATCTATAGTGTGCTTTCTACCACCCCTATGATGAAAACTTTTAGAAATAAAAGAGATCCATGTTTTGAATCACCTATCTGCATGACTCCTCTGATCTTTGAAATTTTCACTAGCCTAAGATTGCAAGGTTCCAAAGTGGGACTCGAATCATGTTTAAAAGGGGTATAGTTTTCTCAAAATTAAAAACGATCTACATCCCTACAAAATATGGCTTAGTCACCCACATAATTTCCCAACCCAATGAAGGCAGAGAATTACTTTAGAAAGAGGGTCATATAAACCCCAAACGACATTCCATGTGTACATAAGCCTACATTAGCTATCCAGTGTCGTACCAAAAGATCTTAATTTTAAAATCTCAATGCTCGTGAAGGAGATATTGCACATTTTTTTGATGTCGAGCCAGAATTTCAATTTTATTCATCCTTATATCACAAGGGTTTGGTCACATGTTACTATATTTTTGGCTTTGTCATCATAACTCTATTCATTGCTATCTTGTTGATTTTTCCAAAATAATTTAACCACCTTTTTTAACTTAACTCTCAGTTTTGAGCAATTGAAATGAATTCATGTCTAGTTGCAATATGTTGATAATGATCGGCACGTTATGATTAAATTCTTCCATCTTAGTAAGTGGATGTATGTACCACACTATTTATTCAAATATGTGTCTATCTTTTTGCTTGAGGAGGGGATTTGATGTGTATATTTTACTATAGCATCTTTTAGACCACTTTTGATTGCATTTCCAAATCAATATCACCCAATAATCACTCTTGATCATACTAAGTTACCTAATTTATGGTTTTCTTTATTCGTTTTGTGATCATAGTTACACAATAATGATGAAGAAATAGGGTTGATTTGATCGCAATCTGAACTTAGTTGGATTCCCCAAGTGATTACATACGTTTTAGGGAATTTCTCAATGTTTCTGAAAGGAACATGCCATTTTTTTCTTGAACACGACATGTTAAGTTATAGGAAGATAATGTTCCTCCCTGTTGAGAAACAACATGATGTGTCTCTCATATGACATGTCGTGTCTCTTCATTCAAAAATTTCACCAAATTCCCTTATTGGCAACATGGCATGTGTTTATTAGCACACAACATGTTCACTTCATCCAAATTTGTCCGATATTCACCAATTAGTAGCAACACGGTGTGTCAGCCAATTGACATGTCATGTATCCTTCGAGTGAGGTAGTTCCACTTTCAGTTATTCAGGGCGACACATCGTTTCGCTGATGATATTTGTATGTTTTGAGAGAAACCATCCCTCATTTTTTAAAATGAAAGGGTGCCTATGAGATGGTTATCACTCATCATATGAAGAACTTTTGACCATAGAGCAGAGCAGAGGATAAAGGAGGTGATTTTGGATAGGACGAGGTGATTACTTGAGAGAGAACCTCTTCTGTACTCTATTTCTCTTTATGGATTGTAGTAAAGGCTTCTCCATTCCATTCCGACCACTTAGGGGAGAAGAGTAATGGAGTAGGAGTAGTTGCAAGGATGAAACTCCATCTTCCAGTTAGAGTTTCTACTTGTTCTTCCACTCCTATAGATTCCTTTGTTATTCCCCTTCTCTACTCATGTTTTACTCCATAATTTACTACTTTTACATGTACTTCCATCACTATGTGTGAATAAACTTCATTTCTTGGGCATGGGAGAGTAGCTCCCATGTCATAACTTATGTGAACTCAGATTTCAAACTTAATGTTAGGAGTGTTGCAAGATATGTTTCGGTGCTTATTTGTTTGTTTGCATGACTGGTCATCCTGCTTGCGTGTTGTACGCTTTATTCTATAATATGGGAAGATATATTAAGAAGTAAGGAGTAGCTATATTGGAAACAAATCCTTGATCACGAGAGTATTTGGGATTATGTTGGGGATCTGAGGTTTGTAATTTGAAACTAAACATAAGTATGGGAAAGCTATGTGAAGTTAGAAGTGTCTCATATCAATCGGAGGTGTGTGATGTCAGCAAAAATCCTTTGTGCGATTGACTGGTATGTTTGAATTCAATGGTTGTATATAAGTTGTGATTTGGAAGTGAAACGTGTATCCAAGATCCTCTTAGTCTGATCTTAATCACCATCCAAGTGATTAGCAATTATTGCCTTCTTTAAACTTGTTAATTAGTTTAATCAAAAACCAATCATCCTTTTTAACCAATCTATATTGTTGAAAGTTCAATACTCGTACGCCTAGCATTACCTTGCTCCTTGGATGGACTTGATAATAGTACAAGCACCCGTATACTTGTGGGGTAGTGCTTGAGTCTATAAATTTAAGACTTGCACACACGATAAATGTTGATCAAGGAGGAAATATAAGTGTAGTGCATAATTTCTTATGATTTCATAGTATACGAGATATGATTAAGGTTTTGGAGTCAAAAGGTGCCAATTGATCCTAGTGAAATAGGATATAGATTGTAGAGGGTTAAAATATGAATTTTCAACAGCTAGGATCCCAATGACTAAGAGTTAGGATTTTTTATCCTTATATTTATTGTAGGTGTGGTTCCTCAATCCTTGATTCACAATAACAAGATTTCAATTATTTCGAGAGGATAACCAAGTTCCATTATTTTCAATCACCATATTCAAGGGATAAAACCGCACCTAATTCTTATAGGGTGAACCTTAACATCAACATCAAAGATCATGTTTTTCATATACCAGAGTTTTCAAGGTCATAATTTGATTTAGATCTCATCAATCATATTCAAGATGGTTCTCAAGATTCAAATAGCAAAATCATAAGATTTGATCTTATTCAAGATAAATTATCATAAGATTGTGGTTTGGGACTCAAAATTGAGTTTCTTATCATTTCCATGCATTCCATCATTACTAGGATAAAAAGTAATATATACATACATGTATATGATCTAGTGTTTCTAACAAGTCATAAAAGTATAAACCAAGGTCACATATAGGGTTCTTGAGTCAAAATAATCAAGGTGATTTAACTAAATGATTTCAAATAATTAAATAAGATGATATTTGATATAATAGTGGCAAATGAGTCAGATTTGGCATCTGCAATCATTTTATTTATGTTCCTCTCATTTTTTTGATCAATTTCAAGTACTTATGTGCAATAATTGGAGCTAGAGTCAATTTATTATGATTTTTGCAAGATCGGTATTATATAATATGAATTTTGGGTCAGAGATAGATTATTTACCTTATCACTAAATATTGAGGGTTGCACTATTGGTGCTTCATTGTGAGTCAGGCATTATCAACGGCTTGCATGAGGCAACTCCACTAGTTGGCTTATGAGAGGTGGTCAGGTTATGCGGTGACCCGTGCAGCTGTTGATCCTTGATCAATAGCCGACTATTGAAGATTGGATGGCAGTGGGTGCTCAACTCCATTGAACATGCTACATGACAGGTGAGAGCAAAAGAGGGAAGGAGAGTGAGTGCACAACCATTGGATTGGGGTCACGGTTGAACACCCTATCATTTGATGATTGTCTCTTGCCTCTCTTGTATGGAAAACCCATGGTGGCTCCTAGCAGTGTTCTTGTTAGAGAAGCAAGGAGAGGGATATTGATGGGGATTTTAGGC
Source organism: Alisma plantago-aquatica (assembly GCA_963693085.1). Taxonomy (NCBI): domain Eukaryota; kingdom Viridiplantae; phylum Streptophyta; class Magnoliopsida; order Alismatales; family Alismataceae; genus Alisma; species Alisma plantago-aquatica. The sequence continues at coordinate 1,333,481,521 of OY856409.1, read as the reverse complement.
TTCAGAACTTTCTACTCATGTTTGAAGGGAGACAATGAATTGAAGGAGAGCTTCTTATGGCATGAGATAGGGAGTTTCTAGGATTTCATGGTGGGTATTTGAAGGGTAGAGACAACAAAATCCAAATAGAGAGGAATTTGGTAGTCAAGGCACAACAACATGTAATCAAAGTGTGTATTACTTGGATTAGATTGGAAAGAGGGAGATGAAGGAAGGAAAATCCAAGGGAGAGAGGGGGCCTTAGTGGAAGAGGGATAGGAAAAGTTATTTGAGATTATTGTACCTGCCTTACTAAAATAGTCAGGAGGTAGAGGGTGATCAGATAGCCACTAGATCAAAATTCAATAGCAACCGGGTCAGGAAATTGATTCAGACACCCAACACACACTTGGTGTAGGTCCATCATGATCTAACGGTGGTATATCCTTCTCATAAATTTTGGACAGATAAGAAGAGGGAGAACAATAGGGAAAGAGGTTTTTTTAGTATAGCTTTAATAAATCATGGGAACATCCTTTTTGGCTCAATTGGGCAATGTCTATTTCATAGTTATTAGATCACATGGAAAGAGTTCAACGTCTTTTTGTCATTTTAAATCAATTAATTAGCAAAGAGGACCCAGCCTTAAGTCAAGATTAGGGTTTCACACAAATAGGTGTACATAATCACAAGTTATTATTTTTCAATCTAGAGAATCTCATAAGATCCTTGAGAATTGAATATATTAAGAGTTAACACAAGGAAACTTATTAGATAAAAGAATAATTAATTTAGTTATATAAAAAATTTACTTCATTACAATAGATTTTGCGTCATTGATAGGATGCACACTTTTTATGGTAAGTAGGAACAAACAAAATTGCTACCACAATAAAAAAAAATCCAACTCAATGTTATGGTGGTGGATAACTTTGATATATAGCTCACTTTCCTCATGAATGGATGGGATGGATCAATGGAATACATGCATTTTTTTGTGTAAAAATAGATAAAGGAGAACTTGTATACCTAGGATAAAGTATTATCAAGTAATTTTATCTATGCAAATATGTATCAGTTTCTTGCATTGTATACAAATACAATATATCACATAATTGAATACAGGGGCATGCATATGTGGTTAATAACAAATAGAAGATTTTCAACCATATATATGCACAATACTAACATGTAATTGAAAGTGCATTCAGTGGGTTGAACAAGAGGTATGATATCCTTAGACAACAACTACCATTTCCCAATGACAAGTAATCTTTCATAGGGCTTGCATGTTGTGTAATTCACACTTTCATTAGGAAAACTTGATCTTCAATGAGACATATTTGAACAAGATTAACAACCAACGAAAACATGTAAGATGTGAATGATGACATGCCACAACATCCAGATGTTGATGCAACTAAAAAAGAACTCAATACTGGCATAGGCCAAGAGAGGATATATTCACCCAACTTTTAGAAGCATGATAGTTTGTTTACTTCATTCATAATTCTAATTGATCTAATTAATACATTTTTTGTCTTTTTAAGAATTTTGTTGTAGTATCCATTATGTGTACATTACATATATTTTCAAATTATCACATTATAAGAGTTGATAGTATTATCGCATGTATAATTATCATGTGATGTCTATTTGAATGCACATATATGAATGCGGACTTCCATGCACTATTTGAGTGGTTCTGTATGAGGAGGATGCATTTAGTGGGATGTTTGAGGACAAATCCCCATCTATCATATTACACATGCAGCAAAAGCATGGTACAATAGACATATCAAATAAGGGCACCGGTCCATCGATTCCAACATAAGCTTACGACTTGAAATGCTCTGAGGGAGGCAATGATGAACCAACTCATTTACGCACAAAGAATACGAGTAAACTAATAAATGTATTGTAGTTATTTTACATCTGCAAAAATAGACAACTAAGTTGATAGATGATATAAGAACAGCATTTAGACGTGAATATATTCGTGAAAGATTGAACATCGTAGAGATAGTAGGAAGTCAAGATATGAGGAGGACCGAAATATATATTAGTAGAAGACTCTATTTTTATAATATAACAAAAAAAGTGTTTGTGTGTATCCCATGTTGTAACGAACAAGTCTATATTGTTAGATATTGTCAGAATTGGATAACTATTATAAATATGGGATACAATAGTTGTTCATGCATTTAAGGATTGACTTTTCACAATGAACAATAGAAGAATGCATTCCATGGATGAAAACACATTTACGGAAATTGAGCAGCACCAAGGATTAACACAGGGACGTAGGAAAAAATGACTTGTTGCGTTAGGTGGGTTGTATGACATTTTTGCATTATGAGATGTGTACAAAGTACATGTAATGTTGTTATCTAAGAATAAACGAATATATACTATGTGGGGAACCGGTCAATATTCTTTTTTTTTTGTAAGCATACGACATTACTGTTGCGGGAGGGCCGTTCTAGGCACATACTAAGTTAATTTTTGAAGAATCTAAGAAATTGAGGTGACAAGCAATGAACTGATTTGATAGCTTTTACATGAACATCGGCATAAGCAGATAGTATTGATCATACTTGGGTGTCTATTCTACACAACGAGTGAAGTTAGTTGACTAGAAAATCTAAATCATTATATTTTCTGACGAAGTCCGTTATAGCTTTTTTACATTTGAATTATGGATCATTAATCTTCATTACCGTCAAAGACTGTTAAGATTTTACATTCAACGTGTCAATTACCATCTTATATTGGTTATGTAATAACATTTTACTTTTGTCTATTAACTTTTCGATTATATAAATATATTGTATTCTATTTTTAATAATATAATGGCATAAAACATTACAGATGGAAAATATGACATAGACATTCATGATGATCATGGATGTCATTCAAGCAATTTTGACAAAAAGCTTTAAGGGGTGTGTGATTATATATCATTACCTTTTCAATGATGATTGGGAAGATGCCATACAATATGTGATAATCTTTACACATAGCATTAACTATCGGTAAGTGAAGTTGCACTGGAATTCTGTAAAACTCGTGTTCTTCTAATATAATGAAAATTTAGAGGTTGAATTTGGTTTAGTTGTGATGGTTGTTGTAGTCATGTACCGTAATCTCTTCAGGAAAGATGTGTGTTAATTGAAGTTGACCCTCAAATAGAATTGACGGCCTATTTTGGTGACCTTATTAACTATGATATGATATGGTATGTACGTGACTCGTTTTACGCGAATATGAAGGAAAATTTTATATAACATTGTGAAATTATCTACTTATATGAGGTATGTATCCTACATATTGAGTTATTGATTGAGTTTATTGCATTCATATTATTTTTTTGATATAAAGATGGTATTTTTTGTAAAACAAAAATAGAGTATAATATATACACTACTACAGAATGGGGATATGGTGTCAGTTATTTTAGGCATTCAACGTTTGTTTGAAATTGATGACCAAGTTGGCGATGCTAAAACTCAATCATTTTTCATCGGTTCGAGAAACTGATGATAACACATTTTATCATGGGATCCTTGTTATAACGGAACCAATGATGTAACATGCAGTGTGCGAAGTATTTATGGTCTGCTTTGACCTTTGCTCGTCAATTGCAAGAAGAACAACCGATGTCGTTAATATTTCCTTGTCGGTTGGATAATGACAAATAACCGACAGTGACTAACTTGATGTCGATTTTATCAGTGATTGAACAATAAAAAAATTAGATATATCCCGTCAGTTTATTGTAAATAACCGATGCAGAATGTATATATAGTTGGTTATCTACAAATAACCGATGAGAAATGTCTATGTTTTTATATAGCACGTCTACAGATATGCTATCTGATTGCTAGCATGTCTGTTGCATGTAGTTTTTGAGAACTGAAAATTCTGATGAACTATAAGCCTCTGTAAGCAATGCAACTTAACAATAGGCCGACAAACCTACAAGAAAAAGATATATTATACAAAATAGGCACAAACATGCCACATTCTATCATTTTTTTACTTTAAATGCACATAAATCTATGAACTCACAACTCAGTTATTTTATTTATCCGTCACACTTCAATTTTGTACATATATGTACAAATACACATCATTATCTTCCGCATGCCTTTACATTCGAATTCACACACACATGCACTTAACATTCAATGCACACTCACAAATACATATCAAAATCAACTTCCATCTCATATTTTAAGTCACAATGTATAATAATATATAACAATGAAAAATCTAACATCAAGGTTTGAACTACCAAAAAATATCAACCAACCGTCAAAATTTTCATTCAAGTCCATATTTTTGATGAAGCAGTCTGTCCATTGTTCACGTAGGTCATTTAGCTGCTCCAAAGTATAAGTTTTAGTATTTTCAAAAAACTACAAAGAGAATGAGACTTCTATTTAAATATAATTGTTTGTATTATCAAATGAGACTATTAATATAATCTAAGAGTAATAAACTTACATTATCTATATATTTGATATGTTCTATAAAAGTGACAACATCATGTAATACGTGTCTGCTCAGTCATTGTCTTATATAGGGCCATGTAGATTTACATTTTTGTTAATATATACAATTAAGCAGAGTTAGTCATATATTATGCAATTGGAATGAGAAGACTATACATCAATACTCTTCCAAGTTACTGCTTTATTTTCTTATCTACTTCTCCCCCATTATTACAAAATGCTTTCACACCCCTATAAGTTAAACTAATAGATATGTTGCATTATTACAATGTTATATGATACAAATATTAATAAATATATTGGGCATCAAAAAACTATACTTACGTATGAATCGTCAATTTCATTGGGTGCCTCTAATTTGATATCAATTTTACACCCAAAGGATCAAAGAAATACACAATCGAAGTCTCAGGAACAATCAAAAACAACTATCAATGCTTATTTCTAAGTGAATAGAAGGTAAATAAAATAAAAATTAAATTCCACAACAAATTGTATTCATAGGTTAGACATATAAACAACGAGCTAAAAACATACATAACGTTAAAATGGGCTAAGATCACATTCTCGGAAGTACCAAAATACTACATCACAATACTCACATAATCTTTGATGTCACTCGGATCTCTAAGTACATCACTAATCAATAATGGCATTAGAAATCTCACATTTACTATTATAAAGTCACGAATCACGTAATACAAATGATATATATATATATATCTTTGTGTGTCTATATATATATATATATATATATGGGTTCATTTTTAATACATGCATGGGTAGCCTGGATTTTACTACCCCTCCCGTTCGAAAAATAACTATTTGATCAGAAAAGTAACTCTCGAAAAACAATAACAATGATGATAAAAAAGTAACTATACGACTCAAAAAGTAAAACAGACAGAATACAAAATAAAAAATATGTAAGTATATATTTGTTATAGCTATTACAATTGTAATTATTTATATATGAAAAGTAAAGGTTTGTAATAAAGTAACCCTTTACATGTGTAAAGTAAGAAACTCCAAAAAAATTATCCAAATGAGGGAGCAGTTAGCTATCCGTGCGGGCATTGAATGAACGCCATCTATATATGTATATATATAC